>VZRJ01012713.1:0-386669 GCA_013397565.1 Ptilonorhynchus violaceus | reverse complement strand
TGTTCTTCTGTGAGCTGTGCTGTGTGATCTGGAGTAATACCAAACTATGTTTCTCTTTAAATCGCAATAATGAACCATGGGGGAGTGAGAAATTTGCAGCCTAAAATAAGAACATTTTTATGTTGTGTGCAGATTAAGTTTGCAGCCTTTGGAAATGATGAGTAAAGCAGGAGCCTGTTGCCTTTGATGCCTTTAGGCTGGAATGACTTACTCTTAAAATGTTTAACCCCAACAGACTTTTCTTGTGACCCACAAATTGCAGAGTGTTTGTGGGAGAGAGGATACACCACTGCGAAAACCTGGGCAGGCTGTGGTGTTTCTGAAAGGTTTGGAACCATGCTGAAGATACTTCTTTAGGGAACTGTCTTCCGTGGGATGGATCCTACTACACTACAGAAAGAACTCTCTTTATCCCATGAAGTGGCAATAAGAAGTCTTAATCATAACATCAGAATGTCGTGTTTATGTCCTTTGCATGATCAGTGGGAAAGATTGGAATGTATGGGGGGAAAATGATATTTGTATATTATGCCTTAATATTTTTCATTATGTTTTCATTCTTTCTATTCTTAGTAGAGTTGCTAAATAAATATTTAATCATTTCTCAAGTTTGCAGCCTGTTTTTGCTGTCTCTTCTCCTCTAAAGAACTAAACGTGGAAATCTGGAGTTTGCCTCCAGATTAAGCCATAACACTGGAGAAGGGAAGTGGGGCTGAATTCTGAACCTCAGCCTGACAACAAAGCTCCGGTGCTTTGGCATTGCTCTGGCTGTCAGGTGGGAATGAGGGTGGCCACAGAGCAATGCAACATCTGCTGCCCTCGGTGCTTTGCCCATTGGGATTTGTGAGATTAATGCTAAAATTTGGGGATTTCAGTATTTGTGTGAGCCAGGGAGGACCTTGGATTCTCATAGAGGCCTTGTCTGGCCCTAGAACTGAGTGAGGAAAGGGAAAGGAAAGGGAAGGGAAAGGGAAAAAAGGGAAGGGGAAGGGGAGGGGGAAGGGGAAGAAGTGAGGGAAAGGCAAAGGCAAAGGCAAAGGGGAAGAAGGGGAAGGGGAAGAGGAAAGGGAAGGGAAAGGAAAGGAAGGGAAAGGAAAGGAAAGGAAAGGAAAGGAAAGGAAAGGAAAGGAAAGGAAAGGAAAGGAAAGGAAAGGAAAGGAAAGGAAAGGGAAAGGGAAAGGGAAAGGAAAAGGAAAGGAAAAGGAAAGGAAAAGGAAAGGAAAAGGAAAGGAAAAGGAAAGGAAAAGAAATGGAAATCTCTTTCACCCTGCAGATGACAACTCTGAAGTCAGGATGTCAGTGGTTAGGAATGAAATCTCTGGCCTGCCGTAGGGTGATTTATGGAATGTGGGGTTATCCGATTGCAGTCCAGAAACAGACTAAGCTCCACTAAATTATCTATGCTTTTCTGACAAGTGGATCAAGATTCTTTGTGTTTCCTGGCTGGCCTCATTAAGTTTCTATAATTATCGTTTTATTGATAAAGTGCCTGCCCTTGGTGAGACTCGGGGGATGCCGCGCAATTAAAATAACAGATTATGAGAGTGTGAGATAATGTACTAACAGTTAGATCCAAACTTCTCTTACAGAAAAAAAAAGGGTTAGTAGTTGGGATTCTTCCCTAGTACTAGAACTGAAGAGGGAATACTTCTAGAAGTGAAAAACTCATGCATTCAAATGGGATTTTTTTAAAAACTAACCTATTTCTCACGGGAACTGCTGATGATTAGTTGTCAACCAACCTAAGTATTGATGCCTGTTTCTCCTGTCTGTCGTCATGGTTTTGTGACAAACCCATACAGCGGATTTTCTAAATTCTAGCCAACTTCCAGCTAACTTCTGGCTCCTGAGTTAGATTCCTAAAACTAGGGGAAATAAGTCCAGGTGATCAAGATATGAAATGCATTTAAAAAATATGAAATTCCGAGTCAAGTTCCTGCTGAAATAGGTATGTAGGCATATAGGGCAATGATAGAGATCTGTGGAGCAGTTTAGGGACACAGTTGCTTAACTGACAAGGAGAATCAGGAGATTGAGGAGGGTTGATGGCAAATCTTCACCAAGGGGACCTAGACATTATGACAGTCACGAAAGATGCAAGATGAAGGTGCCAAGGTTGACAGGAATTCATAAGGATGGATTAAGTGTGTGTGTTCCCCATGCAGAGGCATGAGTTAAGGCTCCTGTCTCATCATTCATACCAACCCAAAAAAATCAATAGTTCAACAGCAGGAGAAATTCCAAGTACATCTGTCCTTGGTGTGAGCTCATCTACCCCTAGGAAATCACATCCAGCTTTGCCTTTGAGAGTGCAGACCTTTGTGCCTTACTTAGGGGTACAGTTGAAATCTTGTTCCCAATCTCCAAATTACTTCTGTAATATTTATCCAGTTATTATCTAATTCAACAGCACTAGCTGTTTTCCCTCTTAGCTGAATTGCCTAGCCAACATACTTTAAATTCAGGATTCATTGCTGTTGTCTGCCTTTATATCCTCCTGATCTTGCCTTTTTGGATATATATGTAGTGTCTTTGCTGGATAGTAAGACAGGAGAAGAGCTCTTCAAGCCAGCTGGCAAGGTACCAGGAAAAGGTAGCAGTGGGCTCAGGAAGGACCTACAGATTAAATTTTATATGTGTCTTTATGATGTCATGCAAAGGAGAGGTATCTCTCCTTTCCTTCAGAGCAAGCTAAAGAAATTTGGCATAGTAATAATTATTCTAACAAATGGGCCTTCTTTAGGGATGGGGGTTGAGGGGTCTGTTTCTGTTTTCCTATCTCTAAGCAGTCTGAGGTAGAAGATGAGTGCTGAACCAGCATCTTGGTAAGATAAATACACTTGGTAACATCATTCACGTGCCTGCATTTGTTAATCAAAGCTTCCCTTGAAGGTGAATGCTGTGTGTTTAGGATCCCAGTGAACCTCCAGAAAGTGAATGTGGGCTCAATAACTGGGAGGTTACAGCAGCCTGCAAAAGGTGTTTAAGTAGCCCAGACATGAAGGCAGAAGGAAACTCTCCTTCATTTTGATGTTGATTGGGTTCACATTTTACTAATATGAATACTGCATATTTTTGCTTTTGTGAGATTACTTGCCTTGTGTAAAATATTTATTTAGCACTTTCACCTTGCAGGCAATGCTATCACTCCATTTTTAATTACTATACAGCTTTTAATAATGATGGGTAGCACTTGGCATGCTGCTTCTATATTCACAGTACTTTGCAAATGTGAAAGGTAGTTCTCTGTCACTGACTTTCTATATTAAAACAAGAGGAACTGGGTAAAAAAAAACCCTGGGAATTGGTTTTTTTCTGTAATTTCTGAAGATCAAAATAATGTTTATATAAATAATATTAATAAAAAAACCCTTCCTATGTATTTGTCTGGGAGCAGGTAACTGAATCCTTGGTTTATACTGGAAGTCAAAATCGGTTCCATAGAGAATACTCCATAATTCCAGCATATACAGACATTCGAAATTGCAATCATTGTCTAAGCTACCTTTACAGTCTGTACAAATCCAGCCAGCTCAGACAGCAGGATCTCAATTCAACCAGCCACTTGCCAGTGCTTGGTAAATGATTGAAGATGGCTTGGTGAGAACTTTGGTTTCATCAGCACCTCTGAGTGGATCCCACCCAGCTCCACAGGCTGTGTGTGTTTAAGTGTTGGTGGCTGACCACTTCCCCTTGGGTTATAGGGCTTCATTCTGCTCCCAGCAGAGTGTCTTCCAGCTCAGGAGGATGAGTACCTGAAGAACAACTGTTTTTACTATTAGAGGCTGAGGCAAGGGTGGCATGAAATATCTCAGCCTTTTCCCATTCCTTTGTCACTATGTTTTTCTCTACATCAAATAAGATAAGAGATTCTTCTTAACCCTCCTTCTGTTGCTAAAAGACAGAAATATTTTTATAGAAATATAAAAACCAAAACAATAGTGAAGCAAGCATCAATATGTCTCATGAGGTTGGAGAATATTATGTAATTGTCCTTACACCTTTTTCTTGGTTTTATTAATATATTATTTAACAACTGTGGATTTAATCAGCAGCCAACATCAATGAGTCATTTGCACAGGTTCTGTCTTACTAGTGGTTTTGCATGCAATCACACGTATAATGAGGAAACACAACCAGAAGTCCTCTGAATCTTTCATGTGTTGTCATTAAACTGATGTCACAACACATTCAGTTCCACACATCTGTGGTGCAACTGTATTCCTAACATTTTATGAACAATAGACTCCTTAAAACAAGCCATGCAGACTGATGCCAGGTTGCCAACTGATCCTGCATCTGTTTCCTATGAAATGAAAGGGCAGGAGGAGGAACACTTGTACAGTGTCTTTTATTATTCGCCAGCTTTTCAAAAGCTCTATTGCTTCAGCCATCATTAGATCTCACAAACAAACTCGGGAGCAAAGCAACTTAGTTTTCCTACATAAAATTTGTTCATTTCATCACAAACACATCTGTACACCAAGGAAATCTCATCCAAGTGACATAAGACTTTGTTCCTTTCTTATTTCCTCTTGTTAAGTGAAGGGAAATTGGTCTTTTTTGTTTTATTGTTTCTTGGGGGGTTTGGGCGGGTTTTTTAACAAGCAGTAGTGTTGTACATCATCTCTAAGCCACAACCAGGATGAGAGTCCTGTTGTAGTAGCCCAGGTCCCCTGTGTGCAAGGTAGTGAAACAGCAAATAAGAAGGAATAGTCTTCATCCCAAAACACTTGCATCAATTTGATAAGGTAAACATCAGGAAAAATAAATCCCTTGTCTCTCTTCTAGGTGATCACTGGTGGTATCCAGGCTTAAATGGTAAGGAAAGAATGTTGTCAACAGCTGGGCATTTGTCATTGACACCATATTTTCAGGCAAGCTCATGTGTTGGGACAGGAATAAAACTCTTAGTGTCATAGCTTATTTTGTTGAAGAATTGTTACCAGGGCTTTTTTTTTTTTGAAAATGAATCTGGACACATTTCTGCACAGTGAAATACATCCATGTACCATTAGTACCGTGAATACCAGTGTGCTAAGCTGGTACTACATGTGTGCTTATCTCAACCTATGTCAATGTGCTTCCCAAATGTGCAGCCTCAGCCAGCCAGAGACCTGCATGAGCTTATCTGGGGGTGTGGTTGCATTTATAGATTTCTAAGCACATGACTATCTGATTCCCTAAGTTCGAGAAGTATTTAGAGGGGGATTCAACTTCCACAAGCCTGCAGGTTCAGAATGTCAAAAGCTGGTTTGGGAAATCACTCAGGACCCTGCTGCTCCTAATGGGCAGATAATAAGCAGAGTGAATGCAGCTCCAGCTGACCCGTGGGTGCTTACATTAATACAGACTGACTCACATCAGAAACTTCATTGACCGTATTGACCAGGCTTCCACAGACTGCTAAGGGGGAAAAAAACCCCACAGATTCTATGAAATGTAGACACCTATACTGCAGACCCTTACATTTAGCCAGTAAGTTCTTAGTATTTATGCCTGAGGTTGTGTTCAGAGCTGATGCTTTATGCATTCAATTACAGGTTAAATAAAGCCATTTTCATTACTGCAAATCTTCTACAAATACCTGCAATGGCAATTTAGCACACTGGTGTGAAGTAATTGCTGTTTTCTAGACTCTGCTATCACCTCTTCAAGAAAGTAGCAAATATTCACTGACTTCAACAAAGTTCAGAGGATCAAGCCTTCATTAGAGGGAGAGGTGACAAGAAGCAAATATCTTACACAGATATTATTAGCTATCATTAAATTTTTAAGCATAATCTGGGATTGGATCATTATTGTGGTTTATTTTTCTGTTGGTCAATATTTAAATTAAGAACTTGTAGGAACTTCTGTTAAATGTGGTTTTTTAGTGTATCTGTAGTAAAATAATAAGTGAATATTAGCAAGATTTAAATGCTGCCAAATTACATGTGGAAGAAACAGCAAAAATCTCAAAACTAGTATTGTACTTGAAAATGAGAGTACTGGAAAAAGGACAGCTTAAGGCTGAACTATTGGAATTATATAAAGGTTTTTTATAATCAGTACTGCTAGCCCTGGCAGGGGGAAAGGAAGTTTTCAAACCAAAACTTGGAAAAGCAAAGGATTGATTTCTGTAATTTATCTAAAATGCTTTAGATCTTAAAAGTTAAATTCAAATTATATGTTTGTTATGTAAACATATTTAACCCACATGCATATGGGGAACCACAGCAGCTGTTCTTGTACAAGAAAAATACCACCAGAAGTGTCAGGATGGATCCCGCTTTCTTTTACTATTTCTTTCTTTTTATTTGTGAGTTTCAAATTTAAATATATATTCTCCTATTTGTTTTTTCTTCTGCTATTTTTCATGGAGCATCTTTAAGGTGATTGGAAAGGTCTTAATTAGTGCTCTTCTGCAAAATATATTATCACATTATAGTATTCTGCTTGGTATTAAGGTAAAACAGAGCAGAATAATCTGTTCTCAATGTTTTGTTCATCGTTCAGCATCTGTTGAGAAGAGGAGGAACCTTTCACGAGGTACTGGGAGAAACTCCCTGTGTCTTTGAACCAGGGAGCCGTTCCCTCCATGGCCCATGGCCTCCAGAGGCACATCTCACTCTGCAGAAGTGCTAAATGCATGAACAGCACGGTTTTCCTTTTAGGCAGAATGCCTGGAAAGCAGAATTGTCATTCACGTGAAATTGCTTCGGCCAGCACTTAAGCTCAATAGGATAATATTTAAAGCATTAACTACAGACTTCCAGCTGAGCTCTTCAACCTTTCTTTTCTGTCACATTACACAATACAAGTACTTTATGCTGACTATCTGCCCTTTCTCCCTCTTTCTTAGGCTTATCTCAATAGGGCCTGTCTCAGAGTCATTGAAAGGAAGAAAGAGAAGCTGAATACATCTGACAGCTATTTCTATCAGATAAACTAAAGTTCAAATGACTGGAACTCTTTTGCCTTTCAAAGACCTTCTGTCCCCTGATGTTCTCTCATGCAATATAGACCTTTCTGAAAATGGGGGATTGCTGTCACTGTCTTTGTGCAGCGATGTGGGACCAATCCACCTTTGATTTGCCAACTTTATTGAAGGATAAACATTTCTGCTGTGGGCAAGGGGAGTATGGCATCACTCACAGGAAAGTGTAATGTTACTGAGTGCTTTTCTAACTGCCCATCAAAATAAGTTTTAATGTTATTTACAGATATCCATCTCCAGTCCTGTCTAGGCCAGGTTGTTCTTACAGTGCTGAATGGGCACACAGAACATTTCCTGTTTGATGAGGTTCACCTCAATGATCTTTCAGATTAAGGCAAGTGTATTGATTTGAGCTGATTTGGGATAAAAATCACCCTTCAATGGAAACATTTTCTAGCCTATTCAGCCAAAAAGAAATCACAGAGAACAATGAAGTATTTTCAAGATTAATTGGCTTGGCTGTTGCAGACAGGGAAGGTCTTTGAAGTGACCTCCAGGAGGTCCATGATGTCTCAGAACAAGAGATGAATCCTGGGTATGTTCAGTCCTCTCCCTTTCACTGGAGATGAAGTTTTCTGTGCACATCTACGTTGAACAGCAGGATCTTTTAGCCCCAGCTTCACTGTAATTGCTGTTTAACAAGGAGCGGGCCTGAGTCTCTTGCTGTTGAACTCCATCAAAATAGAGCTCTGCCCTGTTAAACATTAATTGCACTTTGAGTCTGATGCAACCCCAAGAACAAAAGTTATAGTTTTGTCAAATTACTCTGTCTAATAAAGTGGTTATAAACTTTATTGGTGTGATTATGACCTATTAAAGTCACATTAACTTTTTAATGTGCCAGGGGTTGCCACTGTAGTGTCTGACAGACTAAACTGAAGGCTTATTTCCTGCTCTTTATGCTTCAGAAACAGAATTTTACAAACCAAATTATATCTGCTCTGTAATTAGTAAGTTCCATAATGGAATCTTTATCGGTATTTCCAGTAGGCAAGGCTATACTGTTATTTAAACAGCTTCTCTACCTGCCCTATAAGATCTTGTCTTCCTTTTTTCTTTTAACCTGTAGTTTCAGATCTTGAGTGTCAGTTTGGGGCGTGATGAAGGCTACTCAACGAGCTGCTTTACTGGGTAAAGAGTCAAAGCTTTCAAGAGATAAAAGCTTAATTCCTGGCATAGGACAGGCTCAGAGTCAGAAAACTCTGCACTGTTCTCATATATTTACTCCATAGTCCAGTGATAATGATGTATTCAGGAGCAAACCTGCACGTCATTGGTGAGAACTCTTTGAAAAGCTTATGAGTATTAGAAAGACGCATTTAGCTCCAGCTACAGCAGTCTCATCCACTGTGAACATGAACAGAAGGTCCCTTATGAGCAAATTACCACAAAGACCCTCTCTTTCTTCCATGGACACAATCAAAACATGTCATTTGTCAATCAAAACTTTACTACTTTTTTCTTTAGATTCAGCACTGGACTTCCTAATAGAAGAAGCCTCAAAGACATCTGCTGGCCAGGTATTTACCTGCTCTTCACTCCAGAAGCTCGACATGACTTGGCAATGTGTGCTCACAACCCAGAAAAGCAGCTGAAGCATCCTGGGCTGCAACAAAAGTTCTGTGCCCAGCAGGTCAAAGGAGGGGATTCTCCCCCTCTACTCTGCTCCTGTGAGATCCCACCTGGAGTGCTGCATCCAGCTCTGGGGCCCCAACACAAGATCTGTCGGAACGAGTCCAGATGAGGACACAAAGATGATCAGAGGGCTGGAGAACCTCTGCCATGGAGACAGACTGGGAGAGGCTGTTCAGCCTGGAGAAGAGAAGGCTCTGGGGAGTTCTTAGAACACCTTCCAGTACCTAAAGGGGCTACAATAGAGCTGCGGAGGGAATTTTTACAAGGGAGGAATAGAATAGGATGAGGGGAAATGGCTTTAAGATTAAGTAGATTGAGAGTAGATATTGGGAAAAAATTCTTCACTAAAAGAGTGGTGAAGCCCTGGCACAGGTTGCCCAGAGAAGCTGTGGATGCCCCATCCTTGGAAGTGCTCAAGGCCAGGCTGGATGGATCCTTGAGCAACTTGGTCTAGTAGAAGGTGTCCACCACAAGGGGGTTGGAACTGGATGATCTTCAAGTTCTCCTGTAAACCAAGCCATTCTATGGTTCTACTAGGAGACACCTGACCATTTTACAAGCATTACTCTTAAATTTAATGTTGAAAATGTTTTTGAGCATTTGAAAATGATCTGAACAGACCTGTACAGAAACATAAGTGTTTAAGTACCATACTGAATTGCAACCATTAGTAGAAGCATGTGCCTATTTTGCAACAGATGCTTTCAATCATAAATTACCAGTGTGACAAGCAAAATTCTTCACAGGAAATGGTAATTTTAAAAGTTCCCACTAGTAAGGACAATGTTAGAATGGCTGAAATGTAAGTTTTTTAAACACACGGTTCTGGTTTCCAGTTTGATTTTTTTTTAATTTTAATTTTACTAGTAGAAAAAAGTAACACATGAAATGAAACTGTGAACAGATAAATATTTAGTTATATGATTACCTCAATTCAAAGCTTCTGATTTTTATATTTTAGACAGAAATATATGTGGGGGTTTGCCTCAGTATGTGTGCTTTGACCAAGCATTTTTCATAGTTCACAAAGCTACTTCCAGTCCTTTTTATACACCTTCAAGACATAAAAAAATATTGCCATCTGCTTTTTACAAGCATGGATTTGACCAATTTTGTCAGTAGAGACAAAGTTAATTTCCACTTACAGTAGGTAAGAAATGCTGGCCATCTTGAAAGCTGACTTGTTCTTCATCAAGAAACTTTATTATTTGTAGGCTTCTGCAATGTCATGAAATAGCAGTAATATTTTAAATTCTATCTACTACCTATATATTAACACTTTTTTTGTTGTTTTTCTGAAAGACACGAGCAGGGAATGAATCAATTTTCAACTTGGTCAAGTTCATCAGTGCATGGTAGCCTTATTCTGAGGAATGAGTTTGGCTCTGCAGCTTAAGAAAGGAGTTTTCATAAGAGCTTTTGATCAAGACCAAAAAGATACAAGTTTAAGGCCTACACTATCCCCTTCGATTAAAGTTGAAGAAAAAAAATTACGGTTTTCTCTAAAAATTGATATAGTTTTTTGTAAGACCTACATCCCATAATTCACTGATTAAATATAATTTAAGGGGACTGCAGTCATTATTTTGGATCTTCTCTTCTTATTTTTAAACAGAGGTAAAATAAGGTGGTTGAAACCAAAATAAAATATCTGATTTATGGTCCCTGTCAGATTTAGACACAGCATCTGAAGAGGTCACCATCCAAGGTGTCTGCCAAGCCATTCCAACTGTGCTTGCCACACCAGAGCAGGATATGTGTACAGACCAGGTGTAGGGATTAAAGTTTGCAAATTGGGAAAAAAACAGAAATGTTCTGACTTTTGTTTGCATTTTTTTTTTTTTTGGTGTAAAGGACAACCACAAATGCAAGAGATTTCAGTTTATTTCCTTTAATTTCATTCTTCTTCCTCTGCCTCTTCGTCATTTTACTTTTCTTCTTAAAGGAAATCTCAGATCCCATTAATAAACAGATTTATCTACATAGATAAATGCAAAATGTGCATTCTGGAAAATCGCACCGTTCCTCTGCTCTTCAGCTACATGAGCTGCTGTTAGAGTTCACTGTCCCACATCAGATCCTGCTACAGAATTACAGAAATGTGTTAAATATATCAAAAGAAACTATTAGCTTTTCAATTTTTACATGGCTTCTTTTTGATGGTCTTGGTGGTCTTTTCCAACCTAAATGACTCTACTATTCCATGATCTCTTCTTCTACAAAATTTATTCTTTTTTGCTGCCCTTAAAATTTAAGAGGAGGTTCGTATTTCCCACTCCTAAAGCAGACTGCTGGCTGGTTCAGGACAATTCCCTGATGGGAAATAGGGTGGATAATGTGCATGGCCATTTTGAGCAGGCTGGACTGCTGTTGAACCCAGCATGGGGGAGCAAGGAGAACACGGCAGGAAACAGTAGATGTTTAGAACAGACATGCTGAAATTAGTCTGTAAAAAGACAGCTTAATGCAATAGCAGGGGCCTTCCTGATAACACATTAGAGCGTTGTTACACTAATCTTTCTCTCATTAGTTCATTCTCTGTGGTTTGACACTTACAGCTTAAGACCCCACAAGTTAAACAGGCTAAAGCAACGATGGAGTCCTGCCACGTTCAGTTATTTCCCTCTGCATGGAGCAATTAGGAAGCACTAATGAGCATCCCATGAGGATCCCCCGACGAGCCTCACTGCTGAATGTCATACGAACAGCAGCAAAGAACAGTGGGAAATAATGCTTAGAAATGTTTATAAACTTGATCATGCCTTGCTGCTAGTTTAACCTACAACTGCAGCGCAGTAAGCCCTGGCAGCTTCTGATTTCCCTGAAGAAGCAAGACCCAGTATAAAAGTGAATAAAAAAGAAAGTTTGGATGAACTATTAAGCCTCATCCTGTTTGTGGTAGTAACAAAAAAAAAGAAAGGGAAATGCAATCAGGGATTTAGATGGTAATATATTCAAATTTGTATACACTTGTGAAATTAAGGTTGGACCCTAAGAGGTAAGAAAAAGTGAAGCTGATGGACAGCTGGTTGAGGCTAGGCCAGTGTGGTATTGGTGGGCAATGGAAGAAAAGGAACAATGCAGATTAATTACTTCTAGTTGGAGTTTAAGTAAAAAACCCCTCGGGGTGTTATTCAGAGCTCACTTTTCCACACTGGCTGTATTGAAAGCTTAGCACTCAAACTTAGATACAAAAACTAGCTGCAAAAAATAAGAACACCCACTTCCTTCACGCTATTCTGTCTCGGTTATTAGAATAATTAGCTACTATAATAACCATGAAGCTTTTCTTTTTATCATATCATAGAGTCATTGTACAGGGTGTGGCTGAGCTGGGGTTGATTTCCCCATGGCAGCCTCCCAGTGCTGTGCTGGGCTTTGGTGGCTGCAAGGGTGTTGGTAACACCCCAGTGTTTGGCTCCTGCTGAGCAGAGCTGGCACAGCACCAGCGCTGTCTCCCCAACATTCCCCCATCAGTAGGGTGGGGCAAGATCCTGGGAGGGGACACAACCACGCCAGCTGACCCAAATTAACCTAAGGGACATTCCATACCAGAGGATGTCAGCTCAGATATAAAAGGTAAGGAAAGGAGGAGGATGGAGTGGCATTCTTTATTTGCCATGTTTGCATTTTGGAGCAACTGCTACATGTGCTGAGGCCCGGCTTCCCGGGAAGTGGCTGGACATCACTTGCTGGTGGGAAGTAGAAAATAAACTTTGGGTTGGTTTTTGTTTTTCTTTGCTTGTATGTGCACAAAATTTTGCTTTAGCAAACTACTGATGTGAGGCTGTGAGAGACTGAAATGTTAGTGGTTAATAACTCAAAATGACTGCCCATTTGTGGAGGCAGCTCTGGACTCGTTCCAGCAGGTGAAAGTCTAAGGTGCAATTATATCCCTCCCCTTTTTTTTTTCAGCCAATGGACTCTATGACTGGAAGATTCTTGCAGTTTTGCAAGGAAGATTTCTTTGAGGTGCTATATATGCCTAGAGACAAAATATGATTTGCATCTCCATATATAAATCTAGATATTTACATTGAATAGCTCTTTCTCACCACAGAAGACAAGACAAGCATGCAGATAATGTGTATTGCAATGTAATTTTGAGATGAATTTTACTCACTGTCATTTTTAAAAGGCTAACATTGCTTTGGTTAAAGAATATGTGAAATGATAAGCAGTAGTTGGTGACTGTGATTTGTGCAGTGAAAAAGAGTTATAAAATCTAACAAATTTTTTCTGAGTACCTTGGAAATATCAGGAAGCCATAGATAGTCAATATTTGTAATAAAAGAAACATATCAAACAAACTTCAGCTTTTTTTTTTTTTTCCATTATAAAATTGTTTGTGGATTGAGCAGAAGCTGTTAATGTCATATTTTTACTTTGGTAAGACTTCTGACATGGGCTTAGTGGTTATTTTCCCAAATAAGCCTGAGAAATCTGGACTAGATGAGACTACCACTGAGTAGGTGGAAAGACAATTTGGAAGCTGTACTCAGGGATTATTTGTCAGCGGTTCATAGTCAAAACAGAGGGAAGTGCTGGGCAGGATCCAACAGGCGTCTGCCTTCATTTTGGAGCTCTTCAATACTTTTGCTAATGATCCAGATGATGGAATGCAAAGTGCACTTATTAAATCTGCAGGTGACAACAAGTTTCAAGAAGTTCAAGAACGAGACTGGAATTTGAAATCATGCTGAGACACAGGAGATACGGCTGGAAAAACCGTGCTGAAATTCATTAGGGACTCATGCAAAATATAACACTTCACGGGCATAATCAGCTGTAAAAATCCGGAATGGGGACCAGCTGCTTGAGCAGCCGTTACACAGAAAAATGTTTAGAAGTTATGGTGGGTCATAAGTGAACAGTCATCCTCCTCCAACCCCCTCCCTCCACCACGACTGTAAAACCAGTAGCGTAACCTTCAGTCCCATATGCTGCTATCCCTTCAATTTATTCAGCACTGCAGAGACCTCTTGTAGAACAACACATCAAAGAGTTATGGACAAAAGCCAGGGGACAGGAGTGAGAGTGATCACGTATCTGAAAAGTGTGATGTTTTAGGAAAGACCAAAAAAAACCACCAAAAATCAAACCATTCAGCCAAAAGAAGAAAAGACTGGAAGCATACTGGTAAAGCCTTCATGTAGGCAATGGGCTGCTGAAAACAGGAAAGAAATATTGATGTAAGACAGGATAAGAAATACCAACCTAAATTTTATAATGATTAAGCTTTAATTTCAGGACAAAACTTCAAGAAGCTGTGGAATGGATTTCAAGGAGTCATAGGAATATTGGTTTGAAAGGATCTCTGCAGGCCATTTAGTCTAATTTTGAGTTCAGTGATGAAATGTTCCCACTGTTAACTTCCCTGGAGGAGATGTGGGGTCCTTATAACCTAAGGAGCTTTAGAAGAGAAAGAAGCCACAAAGATGTACTAAGCCAAGGAATAGACATCTCCACATTTCAGTATTGCTGTACTGACTGTTGTGCCTGGCAGCTGCCCCAGTTAACGACTTGGAAGGGGAAATGTTCAATTTCCCAAAATGTGTGAATTTTGAGAACTTACTTTTAAGGGAGCCTTTTTTAGAAAGGCTGATGTTTAGAAACAGCTGATGCTGTTTTTATTTGGAATTCTTCATAACCTAGCACCTTCATCAGGTCATGGAATATCCTTACTACTTGGCGATTTTGAGGTGTTTGGTAAGATCACCCATAGCTTTCTGCTTTGAGTAAAATCCAGAACCAGCTCTTTCACTACTGAAAAGCACAAAAGTTGTGTGAGCAAAAGTGGTTTTAACAACCACCAGAATCGATTACTACAAACCATTATATTAGACCCCATTCCTGTTAAATCATCTCTATACATGGACATTGTCTGACAAAAAAAACATTCTTATGAAAGGACATCACACCTGGACATTTTGGTCAGAATGAAAAAGAAGTGAATATTCTGTGTTTTATCCTGTAATTGTTTTTACATTCAATCGTATTGTTGGAGGAGTAAATTAGGTCTCCAGGGGGTCCTAATCACTAGGCTACAGACTTATGCTGCCACTTGTGCTCTGCTGGGTTTCATGAATCTCAAATTATTTTGCTATCTAGTAGATTACTATCCTCAGGAGGGAGTAAAGAATGAGAAATATGCACAAATTCCCTGATTCTTCCTCTCTGTTCCATATCTACACAGTTAAAGTAGCTTATTCAAAAATGAGGGAAATAAGAATGAATCTTTACAGGTAGAGTTGGACATCAACCTGCACTCTCCCACCTCGTAGGAGAGTCACCACAGGAAAAAAAGCTCAAGGAAGAGAGAAGAAATGAATGGCATTCCAAACTTTTGCCTTGTGACACACCTTCTGTGGGAATCTTTAATGTACCGCACTTTTCCAGGAAGGATCCTGATGGAGCAGAATGACCTGGATAGCAAATGTCACAGCCCTACCAGCACAGAAGTACTCTGTGAAGTTGAAGAGGAACTTAGAGCAGCTTGAGAAATTTTGGATAAATGAGTAAATAATGTTCCAGATCTAGAGTAAAGCCTCTGAAAGTAAAGTTTGACTTCACCTTGTGTGAAGAATCACCACCTCTTGTTTTCTTTGAATCTGTCAATTGTTGCATTTGGTAATTTGCAGAATTTGCCCTGAGAAGAGAGAAAAAGAAACCATTCCCTATTCATCTTCCCCAGACCGCCCATGACTTGGCAGACCTGCGATACTCTCACAGACACAGCTTTGTGTGTGAGCACTGCAGGGTTTAGATACAGAGCCCCAGATCCATTTCACTTCAAATCATCTTACCCAAGAAGTCTAAATTAGTGCTATAATTGCTGTAGAATTTCTCTGTAGTCAATGCAGTGGTCAAGGTTTTGCAGAAGTCAGCTTAGATCTCCTGTGGTCTGAATGCCTTTCTGAGATGCCATCATCCTCCTTCCTCTGATGACAGGATGAATCTTGGCCAGAGAAGCAGAGAAGTTTGGCCTGGTGTGTCCTGGATGTACATGGTGGGTCCAGCACTCAGTACCCACCACAGCGTCAATCATACAGCATTCAAAGACTCAGGAAGTTTTAAAGATTCTTAAAGTGTTTGTTTTTTACATTCAGTGCTGAGAATGATTCTTTTCAAACTCAAACCTATGTGAAACTATCTGATTGATTTGGAGAAGCAACTAATTTGTCTGGTAATTGAACCACCTATCCTGCTATTTTTGTCTATGTAGTTGAACCTTGTTCAAAATAAAATAAACTATTTCTATTTATTTTGTCATCTACCTCATATCTAGAATCATTAAGTTCTTTTTAAGTTGTAACTCACAATGTGCTTTTATCAACCTCTCCTACAACCACCAAAATTTATTCTAATAAGTAGTTCTCATTTTTATTTTGTCTAATGGATGATTTTATGGTTATTGGCACTTGAAAAAAAATTTTAAAATAACCCCCCAAATATTTAACTGGGTAAATGACACATTCTTATGGTTGTTATTTGTTAAGAACTATATTTGCAATTCTTGATCAGTTCAACTTGGTAAGATATTTCTTTGGAATCCAGTGTAAATGCTTCAGTAAAATAGGTCTCCAGAGAACTGCACGGAAGGTCCAGCAAATCCAAACTAACCATTCCTTGCCAGCAGAAGGACAGTCCCCTCTTACATATTTCGCATTTTTAAAATACACCTCAGAGACTGTAGGCCAAATATAAAAACCTAACTTACATGTGATAGTACAGGGGACTCTAGATAAATAAATAACTTTGTAACTTTGAATGGTTTGAATGGAATGTACACAAGGGCATGTAGTGATAGGACAAGGGGGAATGGCCTTATGCTGAGGGAGGGTAGATTTAGATTAGATATTAGGAATAAATTCTTTATTGTGAGGATGGTGAGGCACTGGAACAGATTGCCCAGAGAGGTTGTGGACTCCCCATCCCTGGAAGTGTTCAAGGCCAGGCTGGATGGGGCTCTGAGTAACCTGCTCTAGCGGAAGGTGTCCCTTCCTATGGCAGGGGCTTGGAATTAGGTGATCTTTAAAGTCCAGAAATGGCCTCATTAGGGCCAAGTAGAGGGTAAGGATCACCTCCCTCAACCTGCTGGCCACACTCTTCCCGATGCACTTTAGGATACCTTTGCCCTCCTGGTCCCCAGAGGATACTGCCAGCTCATGGTCAACTTGTCACCCACCAAGACTCCCAGGTCCTTTTCAGCGGAGCTGCCCTCCAGTAGGTCAGCCCTGAACCTGTACTGGTACTTGGGGTTATTCCTCACCAGGTGTGGGACCCAACACTTGCCTATGATTCTTTGATTGAATGTTCCTAATGTTAAATTAACATTCAAAGTAGGGAGAGTAATATTCAAGATGGGAGAACGCTCCGGTTGTCCAGTGAGGACACAGCAGCTACAGGAGTGGGGGTGTAGTCCATAAGCCAGACCCTGACGCACTAATGAAACATATAAAGTAAAACATAAATGTCAACCCATTCCTTCAGGATTTTCCTACTGAACTGTTCTTGGAACACATGTTAATTGATTTCCATGTAATGTCCATTGATTGTCTGCTCTAACCTTGAATTCTCATCCATGTAGGAGCAAATATTTTTGAAAGGATTTGAAACAGAAGGTGCAATTTGTCAGTGAATACAGATAACATGGTGCAATTGATTCCTTTAGGAGATCCACGTCTACATTTGAAACTGAAGTCTAGACAAAAGCTACAGCACTGGCATTTTCAAAGTACTGTATTACAGCCTCAGCTGGCATGAAATGGTGTGCACAATGGAGCCAGGGTGATTTACACCTGCTGAAAAGCTGGCTAGCTTTAAAGGTTTGTTTATGGAGGTAAAAAACAAGTAAAAAACAAAAATCACTTTTCTGTCTGTTTTCCTTCTCTTTGTTCTTTACTTATTTTTTATGATCTGTCAAAAGCCAAAGAAGAAAAGTGAGAGCAAACTGCTGTGACCGAAAAAAAAGAGCCAGGGATAGCAAACAATTACTAGAAAACAGCATAAGCAAATTAAAATGGAAAGAAAATGCCAGAGACTACTACCGTGCTGCATTCTTCGGAGACTCAACTTGCAATGGATTAGCGCAAATGTGCCTTGATCCATCATCATGTTCTCCAGTTCAGCAAGCACAAACTGATAGTTTGGAATGGAGGTAGCGTGAAGTAAATGCTGTAATTTGTGACTGTGTGACAGCAAATGAAACTCGGCAAGAGGGCCAAGCTATCTGAAGCAAAACAATAATAGCTTGGTGAGCATATTAGGCAACCCCAGAGGAGAGGAGATGAAAGATTCAGGCAATAAGGAGAATGTATGTATTTTAGATGTTAGGCAACCCTATTCTCAAGGCATTACAAGCAACGAGAACATCTGAAAAGTGCATCTGGATTGGGCAGAAACATATTCACCCCTGCTAAACACATTTCCCAATAATGCCTTGGTGAGAAGAAATAAAAATAAATAGGAAAATAGAAAAGGATTATCACCCTGGCTAGTAGATTCTTTTCAGAAAGCATCTGGCTAGAGGTAAATAGTATTATGAGACCTTTGCCTAGTTTTTATGATTTATGTATTCAGTTTCATCAGATCTAGGATATGGTGCTTATTGGGTAGTACATGCTCTGAGAATTTATGTTGCATAGCTAAACATCATGTCTGTATATCTTTTCTCAGTAATCTCTGGTAATACCCAAATGGGCTTTTTATTTTAAACATCTGGACAGCCGTATGGTTCCTGAGAATTAAGGTGCTAAGTGAGGAAAACAGCACAACCATAAAACCTTTCAAATAAACAAAGCTTTCTTTGGAACATTAACTTCTTTACAGAGAAATCTTCTCTGTTCCTAAAAATGCACTTAGTACTTTATGTCTTAATCTCAAGGTAACGCTTTTCTCTTACAAATAATCTCAAGGCATTTAATGGTACCATTACTGTAGAAAACTATGAGATATTTGCATAAAAGGCACATCACCAAAAGAAATATACAAAAAAAGCTCCTCTTTTTCTCCCAGCTTTTGTTTCATACTAAAAGCAGGAAAATACTGTTCAGCAGGGTATTCTCTTCTACTCAGTAATAACACTGTCAGCACTGTCATAAAAATAGCTGAAGGTGTAATTTAGGGAAATTTGTCTGCATATTAATAATTGAGTTTCTATTTGTTGATGTTGAAATCTGAAAGAGAGGGAATGATAATGCAATGTATTCGGTTCTTTATGCACGTGCATGTGTATGTCAGTGCATGTTTGCATGTGTAAAGTTCAAAACCATATGTAAAACTATTATCATGTGAAAATAATAAAAAAATATGCTGAGAATCACTACTCATGAGTCATATCAAGAAATAAAAATCACTGGATATTACTCTTCTTCCAAAGTACTTTAAAGAGTTGACAACATGTTTCTATTTTAAATTAGAGAGATAATATATACACACACACATGAGACAACCTCCATCAGCAAGATGAGAAATCAAAATAGAACTACATAATCTGACATCTTTCCTTTATTGCAATGCACTTTTCTTCATGAATGATTCTATTTCTATTATAAACGATTGTTGTTTGATTTTACTGAGGAATTAGTTTCCATCTTAACTGAATCTTCAGTATCATAACCTGTATTTCTTCCTGTATTGGCTCATTCTCATGTATTTAAGTGCATTAAATGCAGTGGAACAGGATGAAGATGTAAAGCTTGCTTGGATAACCATCATTTCAAGACCAGACCCTGGAAGAAAAACATTTTGCTTGGACATGCCTGACCTATGTTGCATTGTATGTGTTGAGGGGGCTTCTTCCGCCTTTCCTATGAAGCAATTAGAAAATTCCCGTGAAGATGTAGAGATTTTTCCTGATTTATCATGTTTTGCAATCTTACTGGTTGTACAGGCATACTTATGGTGAAAAATCAGATTAGATATACACAAAGGATTGATGAAAAAATCAATGTTTGGATTTCTCCAGCTCAGTTGCACTTTGCAGATATTCTCAAGGCAGGCTGGATAGCTTTTGGTTGGATTTTGTTTTTAGCAAGAATAATTGTGTAAATTATAAGGCATAATTTTGCTGGAGGATAAACTGGATGGTGTTAGCAAGACTCCTCTAGCTGGATTCTGAAAAGCAGTGATTTTCACAGAATTTGATCAGAACTGAGCTGTAGCTTAGAAATGGAAGAAACTGTACAATTGAAAATGCTAATTTCCCTGTGTATCATTGAAGTTGCTTGCATATATGGAGTTGCTGAGCACTGCTGATACCTTTGGGGTGATCTCATGCTACTTATTATCATTATTTTTGTGAATAAACCAGTGGCAGTCCAGTAGAGGGCCACTAAGATGATCAGGGTCTCCAGTACATTCTATAGAAAGTCAGAGTGAGGGAAATGGAATTACTTAGAGAAGAGAAAGGTAAAGGTGGCTGTAAGGGCTCCCATCATTACATAAAAGAAGCTCTTAAAGAAGACAAGTCCAAACTCTTAGAGGTATTAGGAAGGATTAGAGACAGCAGTCTTCCTTCAAGAAAGGAAATTCTGATCGGAAATGAGGAAAACATTTTCCCCCAGGAGAATGGTGAACGTTGTATCTCCATCTTTGGAGTTTTTTGGAGCCAATCTGGAAAAGGTTGGCTGAAACCTGACTTAACTTTGAAGTTAGACTTGCTTTGATGGGGGAATTGTGTTAAAGACCTCCAGAGGTTTCTCCCAATTGACCTTCTATTATATTTCTGAATTGAAGAACATAACTGCAGAATCTATTCAATCCAGGCTCCTTTTGCAGTCAAAGGAAAGAAAACATTTCTGGAGGAAGCACTCCTTCACTGGCTAAAGAAGGACCCAAAGTCAGCATATCTTCTAACTCAGGTTCTATCATTAGATATTCAAATTTTTGCAAAAAAAGTGCCAGTCTTGCAGTTTGGACAAATATTCATTATAAGGCTTAGAGGAAACCATAGGTAACCACCCAATCCCAGTTGAGAAGGGCATTGTTTGCCACCCTGCTCCTTTTCTGTGCAGGTTTTTTGCTTTGTTGCCCAGCTACTGAGAGGAGAGGGAAAGGTGTGACTCGATGGAGAAGAAAACAAAGCAGGCAGACACCCTGTGCCAGCAGTGTGCGGTACTGACACACACTCTGTGACACAATTTGTGCCCTGCTGGTAATGAAGTACATGCAAAGTAGCATTAACAGGCAGCCCAAATGCAATCCTTCAGGCAAAGGCTCCTTTTCACTCTAATTCACACTCCATTTTGCTTCTAAAAATGCCAGAGGACTATTTGTGTGGAGATTAAAAACTGTTCTAATATATAGGGATTGACAAGCAATAAGTCTCTTTGCATTTGAGGTTTTGAGACTGTCTTATTCCAAGTATTTATTAATGAAAAGGAGAGAAAAATGAACTGTCTGGATCACTGATCTTTTTATAGATAATATACATTTTTATGAGAAAGAGAGAGAGAGGAACTTCAAATTTTAATTCTACTCAGCTTCTTACAGCAATTCAGATTTCCGGTATGAAAACAGTTCATTCTTTGGAAAAATTGGGGCTGAAAAATTCCTTCTAGGTTGTAAGGACCAAGTATTTTCTAAGTGGTCTAAAGAAGGCAAGAGACTGCACATCTGTGTACACATTCTCAGGCCTGCCCATTAAATCCAGAACACAGGTTAAGGTCATAATAAGCAAAAGAAATCTGGATGCTTTTTCTTATATTTTCTGCCATGCATTAAAGCTTTGTGCTGCCCTCCATATGTGCCCATAAGAATTGGGCTGAGCTCAATGCTTCTTTCACTTCAACCAGCCCCACAGTAAACAACAATTATTGGCTTTGCTGAGATTTACCTGATCCACAGCCTGAGGTGGAGCATGAGAGAAAGCCCTGGATTGCTTCTTGGAGAAGATAAGTGCAAAATTGCCCTGCTGCTCACTATATGTTGGCTGTGGCCTGCAAAGTCTGTCAGTCCCTGTCTATTTTGGACGGAAAGACTGGAAAAGTATGAGCCCAAACAGCCAGCTTTTCCACAGAGAAAATGTGCACATAATGAGGACGGCCCTGTTGGACTTCCACTTGTTTTCTTTTTTCTTTTATTCTACTTTTTGTTGCAAGTGAAAAATGTAAACACAACCTGGAGCAAGGGTGGAAATCTGCGATTTAGTTGTGGGGGAGTCTATTTTGTTTAGCTTTGGTTTGGGATTTTGGTTTGTTTGTTGTTTGGTGGGTTTTTTTCCTCACCTGAAGGGGTATTTTGATAAGGGTTCAGTGTGAAAGTTGTCATTTTTGTTGAAGTCTAACACAGAACTGCCTCTATTTATCAAAGTAATGTCTTCCATGGCACAAATCTAATATGACAGGAAAGACAGACCCTTTCTATTTTGGGGCTTGAATTTTATTTATAATAGCATGGTACCAGCTCTGTTATACTAAGAACCTCTGGTCTTAAAAACAAAAAAAAGTGTTGTTGAGTAAGAATTGGAGGGAAGAAACCAGCTCTGGGTTATCTTTGCTCCACCTCAAGTGTCCTCCCAGCAGACGAGGCAGCTACAACCTTATTGTTATTTTTATAAAAGACAAAAGAAAGGAGAAAAAGAGGATTATCCCTCTGTTTTCCTCTTCTATTTGGTTTTGTATCCTAATAAATTAGCTGCTTCTTATTTTGAATGGCTCAGTTCTCACTGTTGTTTATACTTGGTATGCTGATGGCTCCAGGGAGTATTTTGGTAACGAGGTAGGCATGTTGTAGCTTTTCACTTTCTTTCTGGTGTGGGTCTTTTGGGTCACATACGCTCTGGAGATTCCCGTCGGTGTCTGAAGAACATTTTCTGACTGCTTTTTAATGTTTTTTGAACAATACTGTTTTAACAAGAAACATTATGAAATTGGTAATTTTACCCTCTATGTAGTCAGCATTTGCATGCAAAGCAGACACTTCGTCTAACAGGAGAAGGAAGTGGATGTGTGCAGATGAGGAGTGTGAGGAGAGAAGATGTTGATCAGGTTGAAAGTCTCGAAGTTTCAAATGTTTTGGCTGTATATATAACCGGCTGGCTCTTCCCATTCTGATATGCTGTAAAAAGTGAGTTAGTCCCTTTGAATAAGGAAAAAAAACCCCTATTTATCAGAGGCTATTTTGAAGTCTTCCATAGGAAGTACTCTGCAGAGAGCTGCCCCAGTGTCCTTGTCACAGAGTTCCCTCTCCAGCTCCCGTGCTGTTGATGCCTCTTGTCTGCCACTCTCCATCCCAGACATGCATTAAATGGATGAGTACAGTGATTCCTTTGTGGTCAGAGTTGACAACTGCCACAGGAATCCTCAGGGGGGAAAAAAAAAAAAAAAAGCTTTATATGGGACGATATTTTGGCTTGAGATACTTAAAGAAAGGACAAAATCACCACTGTTTTCAGGGAACATTTTCTCTCAGCTCCTTCACATGACACAAAGCATCATGCTTTGTCAGACCTGCTGCACAGCAGTGAGTGACATGGCTAATACAGAGTGACTGGGCTGAAGGAAACCAATGGGATGCAGACGGAGCCGTTGTGTTGATGGCTCCAAAGCGGCTCCTGGGACTGCCGAGCAGTTAAGCTGCAAATGGGCTGTTTGCTATGCCCTGATCCTTGACATCCTCTGCATTGCTAGACAAAGAAGGGGGGTGGGGACAACGCTATTTGCCTTTCCACTGAGATTTTTTTCCCTGCACAAAAGCGTGATTTAGGCTCTGTTTTTGTTGTGGTTCAAATTATTTTCCAAATAACACCGTGACTCAGGAAACAATACATGGTGGGAATAATGTACACCTCTGGAATGCTGTGCAGGAGAACACATTATTTTGCATCCACCGCATTAGCTGTACACTGGCCTTTGTTTTCCACCACATCATTCATGGTACAAGTTAATTACACACTTTCACTGTGCTGCTTTCTTTCTTACCACACAAGATAATACAATTCTGAACTCATTTAAGCAAAGCAAATGCTTTTCTTCCTATTATGTATTGTGCCAAGCAGTAAATAATAGTAATTAATAAAAAGTAGAACAGAGTTCAGCAAAGTCACTTCTTGCTTTTATTCATAAAGAAAACCAAGATTTCGTTCAGGATGGTGCCGGATGTTCCTCTGGCATTCCCAAAATGTGATATTGGTCACAGGCAATTGTTTCTTGAGACAGGCAGACTGTGACAATGAAGACTTAATCTGCTTTCCTCAGCATATCCCAGAATTAGCTTTTCTATGGCATAATGGGTAAACTGCAAACACATTTCTGGCACTTGCTGAAACAAAACAACTGGTTCCAGAGGTTTATCCTCTATATGGATGTGCCAGCAAAGTTGTTGCTCTGATCTTCCTCCTCCTCTGTTAATTTAGTCTGATTAACTAAATCGTAGTAGTCTTCAGGGCTTTTCCCTTTTAACACAGCACTTATTCACATTTCTCCATCAGTTCCCAGCTCCACATACTGATGTCCTTTTCCCTACATACTCATCTACATTTATCTACATCACTGAGATTACATATTTTAGCATCCGGGCATTGTCAGACTGGGGGGTTTTGCTCTCTTCTGGAACACACTCCTTACTGGCAATGGGGCTGTTAACGTTCAAAGGAACACAACCATCAGAAATATTTTGTGTTTCAGTTCTCTACACTGATGACTTGTTTGGTGAGCAATGTCTGCTTCCTGTCAGCAGCCTGTACCATCCCGTGCACCAGTGGGGATGGGTGTCCCTGCCCGTGGCAGGGGGTTTGGAACTAGTTAATCTTTAAGATTGCTTCCAATCCAAATCGTTCTATGATTCTATAATTCAGTTATTAAGAGGGATGGGCTTACTTGGTTTGCTTGTTTAAGAAGGTTGTAGGTAGTAGCCCAGGTGCCTGAAGTGGGTGGTAACCACCAAATGCCACCTCAGTTAGTAGAGAGAGCAGGCTGCAATTCCAAAACCTCATTGACAACTAGATGCTCCTAAGGCTTATGTCCTGAGGGGAGCCAAGGAGAAGGAAAGGCAGGCAGAGGAAGCCCTGAATGGAGAAACTTATCACACAGCCATGCTAGAGAAGAATAAGGGATTTTTCTCTCTAGCTTGCTGTATAATTGCCCCTCCACTAGATGTACATACCAGTGGCCTGTGGAACACTGTTGGAATGAGTTCTCCATCACCAATGCCAACTAAATTGCAACTATATTGTTATTTCAAGATGTAACATGCAGAAGACAGGTCATACAATAATTCTAAAATTAGGATAAAAAGCTGAAACAGTTGATAATAATGTGTAGGCCTCTCCCAACACTTTGTTCTGGTACCAATTAATTAGCCATTAGTACTAATGTACTATACTTTGGGATTAGTTTATAAATAAGTGTTTTGTAGTCTAGGAGAGTAATTGTTTCATCATTTATTTTTAGTCACAAAAGCCAAAGGTGCCTTTTATATAAACAAATTGACTTCAGCATGCCTGTATTTAAATGGTCAAGCTAAGCTTTAAAATTAGAAACATTTAAATGAATGACCAGGAATTTTCTCTTTGACTAAAGCTAATGGTTTTTTTTTTAACTCTGACTTCCACTTAGGAAATTAAACAGATTAATGAGTAGCTGGAAGCTGTGTTTTGGTTCTTAATGGAAAATTTTACGAGAAGAAGGAGTGATGGAGAGGTTTGATAGATTTTTGTCCTTTTCTTTTAGTTTTGTAACGTCCGTGTTGACCCTAATCCCTGCCTCCCTCAATAATCAGAGACTTTATCATACCTAACAGAAGATCTAAAACTAATGGGTGTTGCATGCATCTTTCAAATGCAAAAACATCCTGAATTAAGTGCTATTGAACTAGGCAAGGTAAGTCTGGATTTTATAGATGAATTGCAGGACATGAATTGAGTCTGAGTAGAAAAGCTGTGTGTTATGTACTGAACACCCGTGAAAATGGTTTTGGTCATTTCAGAAGGATAAGAACTAGAAATGAATTGTGGAGAGAAAACAGGGAGAAAAGAATTATCTTGGTCTTCCCTGTAACCAAATATCAGTGAAAATGCTGAGAAAAATTTCATATGAATAATTCCTGCTTTGCGTGGCTTTGCTTACTCCTCATGCTACCTAGAGTACAGTGCTTCTGCTTGAAGTTTGCAGAAAGAACTTACCTCAAACTTTTTGCCTCTTCAATGACAAATGTCCCATCTCCCTGAAAAGCTGATTATAAAGCAGAGGGAAGAAAAGAGCAGTTCAGAAAATCCTATATATAGAGATTAAAGACATCATCTTTAGGTCTGAGTGATTTGACACCCTCTCTGTTTTCTAAGGAGGCACACCAGAATTATTTTTTTGGCCTAAGAAATAGGGTCAGAGAACAAAGAGTTGCAGTATTACTACTATACAATTCTTAAAAGGAGCAGCAGATTGCACTTTTCTGCAGAGAGAAAATTTTAAACAATCAAGCTCAAGTATTGGCATTCAAATGTAACATCTTGATAGCAAAGAAAGGCTTCTTCACTGGGTGGGTGATATTGTCTGCTCTCATGGGAAGCATACTGGATCCCTGCCCTATGAGTGTTCTTTGTTTTAAGCCACATGTTATACTGTTTATTGCTCGTGTTGTGCTGAAATGGAATCGTGTTTTGCTTGAAGAAGATGAATCTCATGTAAGCAGTTCAAAGACCCACAGTGGCTTCAGTGAGCTCTGAAAGTTTGTTTTGGTTGGAAGAACTACAGCTTATGCTTTTCTCTTTTTATCACCTTGTGTCATTTCAGTGACAGAGGCAAACTGCCTTAATACAACACCAGTTTGATTTCCCTACACAGACACACAACACTCTACCCAATTTTGCATTCAGCACTTCATGCATTCAGATTTGTATTATTGCAATTCATTTCTTTCTTTTTTTTCTCTCTCCTATTTTGAACTTTGTAGAGTTAAGTGTGATTGAAGCAGTAACACTTTCCTACTGGTTTTCAATTTGTAAATGAAAAAAATCCAACAGAAAATGGATATGAGCTGTATGAAGAAGCATTAATACCTGCTGAATAATCGCCCTAAGTAGAACATTGATTTTTGCAGTATGTGTGCCAGGCAAACATGAACAAAAGTATTAATATTCATATTTCAGTAAACAGGGAGGAGTGAAGTGTAGAGAATTGAAGAGACACTTGAAAAGAAAATATTATAACTGCAAACTCACACTGCAGTATATTTGTCCCTATCTTGATTTGATTGACTTTATATCCATATTGGCAAGATATCTCGAATAAGTGCTCACTGTGTCCAAGACAAGAAGAGACCCCATATTTACAGACAAACAATTTCTCCTTCCAAACCATTTGCAGTTCAATAACTTGTTGGTATAAGAAACATCTAAAACACAAGTGACCTTCTAAATAGTGGTTGTAAGTGGTCAATTTAATTTGTTCTTAAGTGATTTGGTGGAGTGAATACTACATTTTACTAAAAGGTAGTGCCTGGAAGGAGGACACGACTGCTGGGGTCTCTATTCTGCCTGCTGCAGGAACTGCTGGAAGATGGGAGAAGGTTTTCCCTTGGAACAGCTGGAGAATTGCTGAGCAGAGGAGGAATGAAAGAGACTTTGAAGAGGTCTGCAACACAAATGCGGAAGGCGAATGGACTGTGCTAGGAAAAGCCTCCACAGCAAAGGGCTTCAGAAGGAGGAAGACTCCCTTGTGAGCAGTGGACCTTGTGCACCCCTGAAGATTAC
Organism: Ptilonorhynchus violaceus; assembly: GCA_013397565.1. NCBI lineage: Eukaryota > Metazoa > Chordata > Aves > Passeriformes > Ptilonorhynchidae > Ptilonorhynchus > Ptilonorhynchus violaceus. The sequence goes on along the minus strand of VZRJ01012713.1, from coordinate 359,364 downwards.
TGGTTGAGAAGAATGAGAAAGGAGAAAAACACTCAGTGGGTATAATTCATAATGGATGACAACTTTAATTTTCCTCTGTTTAGTCTCGAAGCATTGCCGTGTTCTAATATGCCTTGTGCTTACTTGTGCAGCAAGAATTGCACAAACTTCTTGCTCCTCAACACTTCTTCCTCCTCAACACCTTTCAGTCTGGTGTATTAAAACACATTTTGTTTGAAGAAATCCCCATAGCCAGGCACTCAAGTGCTTCATAATGCCCCAAGTTCATTCTCATTACCATGGTGGCAATACTCTTAGCATCTACAGGATTGACAGAAGGATTTGTATCCTCAGTCACTAACGGAAATGTTCACAAACCTCTCCAGTGTAGGCATCTATACTACAGCTACCTAAAGTTGTCTGAATTTCTGTATGAATTCCATCACCATTATCTATAGGTTTTGTCTTTAAGGGTTTGCCATCCAAGAAATGTTAGAAAGGACCTGTCTTGACAAACACCTTCCACTTCCATAGGACTGTAGCAGGTTTTATGTTTCATAAAATCATAGAATGGTTTGGGTTAGAAGGGACTTTAAAGATCACCAAGTTCCAAGCCCCTGCTATGAGCAGGAACACCTTCCACTAGACCAGATTTCTCCAAGCCCCATCCAGCCTGGCCTTGAACACTTCCAGGGATGGGGCATCCACACTTCTGAGGAAACGTGTTCCAACCTATTTGCCTCTGGTAGCACTGTGCAAGTGTGATCTCAGGCACATCATCTGAAAATGCAGCAGAGTTACAGCAAGAATGACACAAAAAGGGATTTAAATGTTGAATTGGTATCTTCAGAATGATAGGTGATTTCTGGGGATATGCTAAGAAAATTTGCCTCTAGGGGAAAAACAGAAAGCTTTTAAAGAAATTTCATCTGTTTTAGCTGATTACTTTCTCTCTGCACTGTGAATTAGATAGATTGCCATCTGTATTTACAGCAGAATAGTGTTCAAGCTTCAGTCAGCAGATGCCCCAAAGACTTCCCAATTTAACTGAAAAATCTCACTGTTTTCAGGCGTGTTTTACTTACCTTTGCAGTGAAGTCGTATCCCATCACCTCTGATAGAGTTTTCTGAGTACCACTGTTCATAGGATTAGGAAAGATTCTGTCCTCAAGAGAGAATAGGCTTTACTAACACCTTATATTAAAATTTACACATATTTCACACACGTATTCTGTCTCAATGTATTTTGCTTTGTACGAAAGAGCTTAGGAAGAGTGTAGGACTTATTCTCCAATGTTACCTGCATATTCACTAATGGAAGCAATATGTGCCATTTTCAGTAATGTAATGAACTTTTTCCCAGCTGAATCTAAATAAAATGGAAGAGTGAATGAACTGTGGTTCACAGAGCATACCAATTGCTAACAACTTCGCATTCAAAATAAAAAAGTTATTCCAAGTACAACAATTGCTCAGGAGAGTGAGACAGGAACCACAGCATTCCAGAACCACACAGTTTTCTTCCATAGAGAAAGCACTTATGCAGAAAGAGCCTTCACTTAAAGAAACCAGCCTGGCCTTGAACACTTTATTTATGTCACCTCTCATTCTCGAGGTGAACTCGAGAAGCAGAGAAAAATGAAAGTGTAGTGCAGGTTCTAAGAAATTATTTGGCGGTGGAATCAGGGGTTGATAAGTGCTGCAGTACAATAATCAGTTTGGGGTTTGGATTTTGCTGTTTGCTGTTGGGATGTTGTTGGTTTTTGGGGGCTTCTTTTGGGAACCATTTTGAATACATATAATTGTGCAAATAATAACTCTGCAGTTTAATATTCCAGACTGTGGCTCAGCCAGAGGTATCACTGAAGCACCTTTGAAATTCCAGCCATTCTCCTGAGAGGCTAGAAATATATTTCAAACTGAATCTGTTAAAATTAATATGAGATTGCTTGCATATTTCTTTCCTTTAATCTACATATATCCCAGCATTTCAGATCACTTGCTGACTTGCTTTTCCTCCTTCTACTTTTTTTATTTTCCCAGGAACTTGTGCTCACCAGTTTGAGTACACAAATGTTCCCCTGTCTGTTGCTCCAGACACATCCTTCATTTGTTAATAGATTCATATGCTTGTGCTCCTGATGGTTTTTTTTTGCTCTTGATTCAGTCACAGAAATCCATGTGTAGCAAGGAATTTGAAAAGAGCATGCAGCTGTTTGCCAGATAAACTGACACATCATAATTTTGTACTTTTAGTATCCTTCTTTGTTTTAATAGTCATATGGATGTCATGGTTTTATAAACAAGTACTTAAAGGGTTCGAAGTTCATTTCACTATTGACTTTCTCTTATCTTTAATTTTCTCCTTATTTTTTGTCTGTAGATGTATTTGTGGACTTTGGAACAATCTAATGCTGTAGCAATCATATCACTTTCAATTTGCACAGGGTCCTTTTACTGTCAGACTTCTTTAATGAAATGGTAATGGTTCTTCTTTATACCGTGGCTGAAATGTGCTAGAAGCTTTACAAGCAAATAAACAAAATCTGGCCTTGGCTGTTCAACTGGACTCGGTCCCACACATAATCACTCTAGCTGAGCACAGAATAATAACCCATAATTGCACTCTCTTGTTGGTAGGGTTTGGGTGACATCAGACTGAATCCTGATTTGGTTACTCAGTACTGTGGTGGTGTAACTATGACTAAAATTCTACTCTCGGGCCAAGGAGCTTAGGACTATGCCAAGACCCTGTTTTTTTCAGTAATTCCTATGGATTTATTTATCTTAACAGAAAAAGCGGCTTGCAAATTAATTTTGTTACACCTGCATGGCAAATATTTTATAAACAAGAAAATAGTCTAAATGTGAGCACATGATGAAAAATGAGGTTACAAACCTGAATTTGGAAGTATCAAAATGCTACCCAGAAGTAACCCCTGTGCACCCACAGCTTGGGTGAAAGAAGACCCTGCACAAAACAGCCTTCACACCGTGCATCAGTACTAAGTGAAGGAATAGGCTGTATATGAAATTGAAGGGACACCAGCACTGCTTGGCCGTTGTGACCCCAACTGTGCTCCTCTGTTTGGGGATCCTGGGGCTATCAGTAAGGACTGGGTCATGTCCTTGGCCTTGGTCCTTTTTGCAATGCTCCTTTCAATTCATAAGTAATATCTTACCACAGGAGGTTTAGGTTAGATATTAGGATTTTTTTTTTTTTTTTTGTATAAAGGGCTTTAAAGCATTGGAGCAAACTGCCCAGGGAAGTGGTGGAGTCGTCATCTCTGGAAGTGTTCAAAAACCGTGTAGATGTGGCACTTGAGGACATGGTTTAATGGTGAATGTGGTCCTGGTGCTGGGTTGATGACTGGACTTGATGATCTTAAAGGTCTTGTCCAACCTTAACTATTCTGTGATTCTATGATCTCACATACATATGTTTCTGTGAGATTCTTTAGGTAGGACCAAATTCCAGCATATAGGAGGTCTGAATTTAGCAGTGCCAAATCTACTGGTTTCTTGATCAGAATAACCTTCTTAATATCCTGGCATACCATCATGCAATGCAAGAGGATGCAGATTTGAGCAAAAATCTCAGGACTTCCATGCTTAAGTTTATACCCTGTAGAAACTCACTCCAATGCCATGTTATTTGTAGAAATGTTGGCAAGGGATACAATTAAAAAGAATTAAGAAGCAACATTGATGGTTTTCATTGAGTTTTGTTTTCTGGGATTTATTTTTTCAGATTTGTCTAAAGACAAAACCAGGACAAAATCATGTTTCACGACAAAATCATGTTGATCATCAAACTCAACAAAAGGGTTTTTCTTGAAGGAATCTGTCTGCTGTTCCACCTCCAGCTGTACCCATGTCCTCAAATGGCAAGCACAAGAGGTGGTAATTTGCTTTTTCAGCTTCCTTTCTTGAAATATTTCATCACCAATAGGGGAGTGAATATTACCTGTTAGTGTATCAGTCCCTTCGTCTCCACTCAAGCACAATCAGAATAACTAATTACTGGCACAGTATGGCAACAAAGCTGTGCTGTGCCTCACACCAAGTAGTTGTTTAAATATCTCCAAACAGTAAGAACTCTCTCCAGAAGTATCAGCAAATTGTCATCTCACTGTGAAAACTGAGCACACAATTTTCTGTAATTTTATCAGCTCGTCAGTCTCAACAGTGAGCAAACATTTGTACCAAGTTGTCCCCAGTCATCTACTGTCATATGCTGTCTCTAAATGTTTCAGGTCTCCATTCCTCCTCAGTGCCTAAGAGTAAGGCATCTGTTCCTCATGTTCAGAGAGGAAAAATGAAGGTGTAGCTAAGAGGGTATTGTATCCCTGCTCACTGGAAAGGAGTGTATGGTTGTTATTAATGTGAAGGCACAAGGGTGGTGTTGTTCCTCTCTCTGAGGTGGCTGCTTCTCTTTCCAAGGAAATACAGAATTTCAAAGGAATGCAGAAATAAAGTTCAATTTGTTTTAGATTAAATCAATGTTTTAGAAATGCTGGGGCTTAGACTGCTTGTATAATTGATGGAAAGATTTGGACACCTCCACTGCATGACTCAGAGGACCCAATTTAGGAAAAGCCACACATACATCCAGAGCTCCCAAGGCTAAGACAACTTAATCAAGTGTCTGAAGCTGAGCAGAGTGAATATCCCAACCCTCATCTTCCTTCCAAGTTCAAAACCTCCTTACATCAGCCAAGCAATCACAGAGAGTTACTCTTGTAAATAAGGATTTACCTACCTCTTCCAAAGCATGGATATTCACCTCTTCAAATCATGGCCATAGAACAATTTTTCACATGATTAATAAAATATAAGTAAATTCCAAAAGCTGTGCTTCCTTGAAATACTACACATCACAAAGGATGATGGTCTATTCAGAGCTGGATCTGCCTCAGACAAGCAAGCAATTAAACTCCCCGTTTAAGATCAGTAAGATGCTGTTGCAGTGAAAAGGATCCTAAAGCTTCCAATTAAAGTATTTTAACTGCTGGGTCCAGCTTAGAGCACAGCATATCTTTAGATTCAACTAATCACTGACTTTCTAGATGAAAACCTGCTCAGACCATGCCATTGAAATATCATTTAGGCTTAGATGGAACCTTGTCCTGGACAGCAGCAAAGGACCAGTCAGGAGTGCTCTAGCTTCTTATGACCCATCCCTGAAGGCAATGGTAGCCCAGGTTCTTGTTAATAGATCCCTTGAGGTGGATTAGAGTGAAATGACACTGAATGATTTGGGTTTGTAAACATACATATATACATATATATGTATACATATATATATATGTATGTTTGTGTGTGTATATATATATGTATACATATATATATATACACATATATATGTGGGGTTTATTTTAGAACAATTTGGTTGTGATGGAAAGCAGGTATGTAGCTATTTTGGCTATTATTATTTATAGTAATATAACAACAAGAAAACATAAAAGTATTACTTAAGTAAATGTGTAGGGGGAAAGAAAGAAAGAAAAACAAAGAAAGAAAGAAAGAAAGAAAAAGAAAAGAATAAAAATGTATCACCACTCATGGATCTTGCGACAAGACTTGATCATTGCGATTTAGTTGTCTGTTGGTTTGATGGTCTTGATCTGTTGGGGTGGGGGAAGAAACACAAAGTCACGGGTTAAAACAAGCTCAGGCTTGGTGGGAACACCCAGGTACCTTCGCTGAGGAGAGGAAGCTTTCATTCCTCTGGTGGGAGGCCTGAGAAATGAGTCTGGAGGCGCTTTGGGGGTCTTTGATGGTTTTTGGCATGTTCTAAGACATGACAGCTCATTATTCATGGATGTGGGTGAAGAGCACCTAAAGATCATACATATTTCTGAGGAGTTGTCCCCCCAGGCTGAGGATGTCCATGCCATGATTCAAAAGACATTTCCTGAATTAAGGTTCACTCTGTGTGTTATCAAGTTGGCATTAGAAGTGGCCTTGGATATTTGAAAGCTTTACCACCAGATCAATTTCAATTACCCACTGTAATTGAAGAAGTGTGGGAATTTCTGAGGTGGCCACACATTTTGTATGTCTGTCTTTGCATGTCATATACACATCTGCCTGCATGACATAAAGTTTGAATCAGCAGCTCCACAACTTACTTTAAACCTGCATTTTCATCACCAGAGTAAAGAACATTGAAGCATCCTGTTTCTTGCTGTTTCCAAGGAGTACAGAAAATGGCTATTTGCCTTGTTTCAAAAGACAGTAGAGATATTAATTTCTTCTGGAGCAGCGTCATATATCCATGATACATAGACCCTCAAACTTATTTTACAGAAAATGGAAAAAGGAACCATAGGATTTTCTGGAAGTTGTCACTGTATTTGCCTTAACCTCAAAATAAATAAATAATTAGAAAATAAAGAAAATGTAGTGATGAGACGCTACTATAAAATTAGCTTTTTTACTCCCAGTGAATAGGCTTTTTACAAGAGCAGTTCATTTCAACCTTCTCATCTTGCTGAAATGAATTTGTAGTGAAAAGCAATTACAGTGACTATTTCCATATTCCCAGTGCCCCTAAATATACCTATATTAATTTGATGGAGTTATCTTAGTAATATATTGTGTTTTCTCATATATTTTCTTATGCATATGCTTGTGTGGCAGTGACTGTGTGTGTTTATGTTTGAAAATTCCCCAGACAGGGCCAGGTTTGACCACCAGGATGATTACCATTGACAGCAAGTGGGAAAGTGGTTGTAAAGACATCTAGTCCCATCTCTGGGCCTGTAATGACTGCCCTCTGTGGAATAAGACTGGGAATACTGACATTTCCATCCTGGCCATCACAGAGCTGCTCAGGAAATCAAAACATATCGTTTAAACCAACCTCACTGGTCTGAGGATGCTTTTGTCTCAAGGTGTCCCTGAAGAGGGTCCATTCCTGCAGCAGCTGCTGCAGGAAGAGATTTTACACAGTGGATGCAGATTGAGTTAAATTTAAGAAGCCTCTAAAGATTTACCAAAAAGTGCTTGATTGAAATTGCATGGAGAGAGAATTACACCTAAATGTCTAAATTCTGACGCTCATCAGGAGGACCACAGAGTAAAATGTGGTATCAGGAAAGGAAGAATTTCACTTACAAGCCATAAATGAGCATGAAGGTAGTAAAAATTTCCCCAACTTTTTTCTAATGTTTCACTTCAAATCTATGTGTGGTTTAAATGGGGCTTTTTAGGTGCACTACCAAAGCACCCAGGCTCATACGGCCCTGGTGTAAAGGGCATGTGTGGCTTTAATCTCATCTCATCTCATCTCAGCAATAATTTAAAGATGAATAGCTGAAGGCATCTAACTTGACTGAAAGGGTAGAGGATTAATAAACATCTGTAGTCCTACAGATCTTCCAGGGACCTGGGGATAAAGTATAAAAATTTCTAAATTCCCATATGGAAATAAAAGGTTTGGTCAGAGTTCATACCTCCTGGGTCACAAGAAATACAAGTGTGTAGAAGCAGCAATTTTTTAGAGTCCAATCTTATGTTGTATGAGCAGTATTGCTTTTGCATAAGCAAGGCTGGTGAGTGGTAAGGCTGAAGAAAAAAATGCGGGAAAGATGTGACCTTTCCTCCCACTTACCTCATCAACATTTACAAAACATGCCAGAAAGGGGTTTTCTAAGCCCTATGACAGATCTAGAAATGTGAAAAAGAAATGTTACTGCTGGAACGACACCAACAAAGATATGCTTAGATTAGGAAACTCTGCCAGGGCTCAGTCACTTGATTAGACCATGTGCCTTCTCTCTTCTTCAGAGCTTTTTTCTCCCTCAAAAGAATCACAGAATCATTTAGGTTGGAAAAGATCTCTAAGGTCATTGAGTCCAACTATTGACCCAGCACTGCCAAATCCACCACTAAACCATGTCCCCAAGGACCTCACGTGCATGGCTTTTGAATACCACAGGAATGGTGCCTCCATCACTTCCCTGGGCAGCCTGTTCCAATGCTTCACAACCCTTTCAAGAAACAGAGATCACAAAGATATTTGCTTTTCTCCAAGTTTTGCTAAACCAATAATCTGAGCAGAGAAGGCAGTTCAAATGTTCATAACTTTGTTTCTAAAAACTTTCATCTGATAACTTTTGTAATCGAGCATGGCAGACTGAATTTCCAAACTCTGCATTAAGAGGCTGACATACATGAGAAGAAACTTTATTGTTAAATGATTGGTCAGCTGAGAAACACAAGTCCAAACATGGCTCCATTAACTCTGCATCTCCCAAACTACTGGAGTTGTTTGCTTGATTTTATTATGGAAAGGTAGCATTACTAGAGCATGATGTTTCTTCATTTTATTCTTGTGGGTTTTTTTTTTTTTTTCCCCCCTGGTGAATATAGTAAAAAAAAAAAGGGAAAGGAAAGAAATATAAAAGGGAAAGGAAAAATATTTAAAAGTGTAAGGGAAAGGAAATTCTCTTCCTCTGTGAGAAAAGTTGGGAACTGATGGCCATCTATTTCTGATCATTTTGTTGTTTGTGCTTAACTATAGTGCTTTTAAAATCAGCTGTCATTGAGCCCACTCTACCTCCACGCAGCTGCCAAAAATATTCCTGTTCAATCTGCCTTTGTGTATTTTGGATGTTTGTTCTAACCCACCAATTTTCCTTCACAGAGCTATTTATTGACAGTATTTGGCAAAACCTCCTGTGGAAAAGAGGGGCATTGAGGGTGGATTTTTGTTGTTTATTTGTTTGGGGACACTGGGGGGGTTGTGGGGGGGTCAGGGACAGAGCAGGAAATTGCTCATATCTTCTTAAGTACACTCTATAATAACTGTCCTTTCATATAAGGCAGCCACACATAGAGGGAAGTGATAGAAAAATACAGAAATAATCCCAGTGAGTCCAGCTAAGAGCTGGCTGTATTGTACATTCTGTACCTGGGAAATGCCAGATGTCCATACATTCAGGAGTGCAGAAATTACCACTGAAATTACGTGTTTGTACAGCTAAACAGCTCCCAGACAGAAGTGACAATCGCAGGGGTTATTTTGAGATGTGTGGAGTGGTCCCAGCTCCAGCCGGGGGAACCCAGAGCATCTGTGTGAGTCAGCTCTGTCCAGACAGACTGGTCTGTTTGTCCCTGACTCCAAAGGACTTGCACACAGCCCAGATCTGTTTCAGTTTAGCTATCCTTCTTTTTTTTTTCTTTTTTTTTTTTTCTTTTTTGACCCACTTCTTTCTAAAAACTCATCAGGTGTGATGGAGGGAAAAGCAGAAACTAACAGTGCCATCTAATGGGTGTATGACTTTATTGCCTAATAGAGCTAATTTTAGAAATTAAGAGAGAAAACAAACAAGAACAACAGATCCTCAGGGATAGAGGATGTTCAAAGTCTCTTTCCTATAGTCTGGGATATTTTTTTCGAGGTAATCTAAAATACAAAGAATCTAATTTTTCTCTGTTATTTCTCTGACAACAGCCTGGACTGCCCAGCATTGCTGCATTTTGGACAATTATTCTTCTTGAGCTGATAATACAGATCAAAATGACTTTGGAAAATGGGGAACAAGCAGCTGGGTCAGGTTCATTGAAAGGTTTGCTTTCAAATCCAGGTTGCTTCAAAAATGAAGCAAACAAACTAAAACCAAGGAAAACCAATCAGAAGTTGTCTTTATCACAGGGTCTTGATGTTGTTAAGGAAACTTCCCAGCCTGCCCATTCACAAGACTCTCTCTCTCACAGTTGCCCTCCCAGTGCCAGAGACTTGAACTGTTGGGACCAAAGCCCCCACATGGTGGGCAGCTCCAGTGACCTGATGGGCCCCACTTCACTCCCTACAAACCCCACTCACACAGTCAGACCAGGTTTCCTTACTGGTTCGACCCCAGGTTTCCCATAGCAGGGTCTCAGATGTCTTGTTCCACAAAGCTATTTATTCCTGGTGCAACAACACAGGAACAGCTCCAGCTGGTGCCTCTGAGGAGGGTCCCCAACAAAGGAACCCTTGGGCTTTTATATCCTCACAGTCTCCCCACACTCAGGTCTTGCTCTTCCTCCTGAGTCTTTGGCTCCTGACCCCTCTCTATGTCCATCCACCTCACTGGTGTCACCAGTCTTCATCTCATTTATCCAAAAGGTCAGCAATTCCTGGCTTCTGCTGCATCCCTCATTGTCCATTCACCTGGCTGGCATCTCACATCTTCATGCCCTTTGTTGTCACAAAGTTTGACAATTCACAGCCTCTTGTGTCAATCTGCAGCTTGTGGGCTGAGCTACCCGGACCAGACGTATTCCTCAACAGCCTCAGTTGCATTAGAAAGATGAGGACCCTGAGAAGAAATGAGAGCTAAAAGCTTTCTGGATTCACCAAAGTCCGTGATTCTCTTACCTGGGTTTGCAGTGGGAGCTTGGGACACTTCTTGAAGGGGAAACACAGATATCTGTTTTCAGAAGAGGCCTTTTGTTTGCATTTTTTAGTAGTAGATGGCAAGTGTCTTTCAGCTGGAAGGCCATGGGAGACATAAATGAAAGTAGTGGAGAAAGAGTGTTGGTGGCTTTTAAATACTCATTACCAATCAGCTGACTGTCTCAAAAATGCAGTTTTGTAAACATTCTTAAAAGGAGCTTTGCAGATATTAGAATATTTCTCTCAATGCGGATTCATACATTTAAAAGTTGTGGCTCCGCTAGGCTTTTTTTGTTTGCAGCCATCTGTTTGTGTAGTAAAAACTTGTCATCAAAATGAGACACTCAGCATTTTATTCCCAGTTGGTGTCATCTGAGATGCAGACCTGAAAATGCAGATTGACTTCTGCCATGTCAAGCCATTCCACTGGAAGGCACGATCCTTCCCATCACACCCACCAAACTCACTGTGCCAGAAATTTGATACAATTGCACCCCTGCCACCACGAGATGAAAACAAATTTGCTTTATAAGACATTTTTAAAAGTTAGTGGTATTATTATATTTCAGATATAGTAGTGTAGCTGCAGAAAACAACAAAAAACTGTGGTGTGCATAACACGTAATTGCACAATCCAAATTAAACTCACATCTGTGTTTGGCTTGAGGCAAAACACCAGAGCAGAAAAATGAGATCTGAGGATGCTATGATGCTCCACAGGCAGATGAGATCTTCCTTTGGAGGAAATGAGCCATCTTCTGAATATGTAGAAAAACACCGCTTTTCTGACAAAGTGAATGAGGGCACAGATCAGTTTGGTCTTGCTCAGGCTTCTGGAAAACTATATTTTATACCGGCTCATTTAGCTCTTCTTACCTCTAAAATGAAAACAATCGACTGTTAAGTCTTTGCATTAGTACCAAACCATCTCTCTTTTTCATTTCCTTTAACAACTTTCTACAAGAACACACAGCCCTCCCTTGTTTCTGCCCCAAAGAAGTTATGATTTAGAGAACGATCAGGTTGTCTTCCTCTTTCTTAATTTAAAACCAGATGGCTGTCTGAGTTAAATAAAAGTGCATTATAATTTAGGGACACACACTTTGCCATTGCACACTTGGCTAGGGAATGCAGCCCTCCACAGCATGGATGGTTGCAGCATTGTAAACTGATTCCTTTCAGAGGATTTCTGATGACCCTTCTGACAAATCTTCCCCCTGCACAAGTCCAAGGTCTGAAACAAGAAGAGAAAACACTGGACACCAGCTATAGGAGTCCTAAAATGAGACACAGTGATCAGTCAGTCATAGAATCATTTAGGTTGGAAAAGACCTCTAAGATCACCAAGTTCAACCATTAATGCAGCACTGCCAAGTCCACCACTGAAACACGTCCCTGAGTGTCACATCTGCACACCTTTGAAATACCTCCAGGTTGTTGACCCAACCACTTCCCTGGGCAAGCTGTTCCAACGCTTTCACTGAAGAAATATTTCCTAACATCCACTCTAAACCTTCCCTGGCATAACCTGAGGCCATTTCCTCTTGTCTTATCACTTGTTCCCACAGAGAAAGAGAACATCACATTCTATGACATCACTGACTTCCAGTTTGTGGTGTAGGCTGGTGTCCCAGAGTAGCAGAGGAGGTGATCATTTATGCAGCATCATGATTGGTTTTATCTGTTTTGGTTTTGTTTTACTGTTTCCATAGAAGTTACTCGCATTTGCTGTAATCAATACAACTTTTTATTTCCTGGATTTCAAGGCAGGAAATTATACCAACACCCCTTGGAGAGGGTGATGTGATTTTCACGCTACAGTTCTGTCTTTCTCCCAGATTCAGTTTCTTTCACAGGGGAAATTTATACTGAAGTGATGTTTTAGCAATTTAAATAGTATCAGATGGGTTTTGCTGGAGAAAAAAAACCTAAAACCACTCAAAAGTAGCAATTTACCCAACAAACCTGTTTTGTGTAAACAATAGCTTGTTTCAGGATTTTATATAAACTGATGCCTGGTTAAAAGGATTTCCCAGGTGGCCATAACAAATATAGCTCCTTCCATTAGCACTCCTGATGTGATGGGAGAACTTCTTGTAATGCAAGAGGAACGTGTGTTTTGCTGGATCACCACTTTTCCACTCATGCCTGCATGGCATCCCACCCTGACACAGCTACCAGGGGTTAAAAGGAATACATGTTTTTATATAACAGTGTAGCAGCATCTGCCACTGCACACAAACACGAGGCTTTCCTTAACAAACACCAAAACCCCAGTGCAAGATAAAGTCAGGCTTCTGCTATGGAAAAGCTTTAAAAAATCTTTGGAGAAATGTTTTTATTCCTAAACCTCTAAGCAAAGAGCTTCCCATCCTGAAGAGATTATGAGGGCAACATGGGGGAGCCATGCAGGTTACTGACACATGTGCTGGTTTCTGTCTCCTGAAGAATGACCCCATTCCTCTCCCAGTCCTCACACAACATCTATTCATTTTGTATTTACCAAGGAGCTGCTTACTATCAATCCACTCATGAACCCAGCAGGGAAAGTTTGGTCCAGAATATAAACCCAGAGTGACACTTCAGATCTTTGGTGATGTTCTTTATCCCACCTAAAATTATTTCTATCAGTCAGAAAGAATGGAACTTGTGGCCAAAAACTGTGGTCCCAGAAAGTCCAAGTGACAAACTGAGCAGAACACTCATTGAGGAACCTTTCAATAGCAACATTATTGTGTTGTAAACGTGCCTCAGTTACATCCTTAACTCCCAAATTTTGGGAGTTTCTCTTGTTTCTCTGAAACAGAGACCCTGAAGTTTAGGCCTGGATAAGGTACATTAGAGAGATAGAAGGGAAAATGAGTGTATTGTGGTGTGTGAGAAAACTGTCCTTGTCCAGGTGTGCCAGCAGCACAGCCCATGCTTGACGCTGGAATTTGAAAACAGGAACAGAGGGATTCTCCTTATCCTTCTTCGCTTTCCCATCTGCAAAATCAATCCTCATTCAGAGATGAACAGGGAACAAAGAAATGTGGAAAGGCAAGATGGAAGAGTGAAGCCAAGACAGAAGACTGAAGCCAAGGCAGGGTTGCCCCCAAAAGCTCTCAGCAGTGCTGAGTAAGAAGAGTATGAAACTTATCTGGGGTCCCAAGGGTTCAATCCTGACTCTGTGACACCCCAGTCAGAACAATGCTCCACTGAGCACCTCACAGCCTCATTTGGTGCTTACCTGGCTCTGTAAGTCAGGTTTTTTGTTAACACCATCACCTTAATTCAGATATCAAACATCCTGGATTTCAAGCCATCTACTGGCCACGTGAATGCCTTCTGTGCCTCTGATGTGGACAGCATCCCTTAAAATGGTGGAGCTTAACACAGCTCCACTTTTTAGCCTATCTTGAATCCAATTGGATTAATTACTTACTTAATCTAGTCCTCTTCTGGCCTTTGAGGTCCCTCAGCCTTTCACAGTGCTATTGCTATTGCTTATTTGAGGGTATGATTTGGACTCACTGCTCCAAGGGCTGCTGGCACCTGTCCTGGATGATCCTATCACACTTTCTCTTATTAAATTTGCTATAATTTTCATTCTGCTCTTTTCAGGTGTTCCTTTTCTTCCAGCTTTGCCCAAATATTAGATTCCCCCTGATATAGAGTTAGCCCATAGGATACACACCAGCATCTGTCAGTCCTGACCTAGATGGTGGCTCAGAGATACCTCCAAATCAAGGGAAATCCATACATATTCACAGGATTGCTACGAATCCATTCCCAAAATCCTGCATGTTCTATTCATTATTGTGGTGAACAGGTGAAAAATAATCACCAGTGACTGGTTTTGGTGGCAAAACATAAACAGAACTATCTGAGAGCCTTTACAGGACATCTGTGTCATGGCCATGCTGTTTTGTGACTCTGCTTCTCTTAAGCTAATCAATTTGGTGTCCATAAACCCAGAAGGGGCTCACTGGTTTTCCCAGTATGTGTCAAAAAATGTCACAGGAATCCCGGATTGAAGTCACTGACAGGACAATCCGAAACACTCCTGGTTGGTTAATAAAACCAGTACATCTGTTCCCTGCAATAACAGTGCCTTAATCTTGCATTAGATGTTTAATGTTATTAAAAAAAAAAGAAAAAGAAAAAAAAAAGAAAAAAAGAAAAAAGAAAAAGAACAACAAAGAAAAAAACCCACACAAGACTCTGAAAATATGAGCATTCACTAGAAAGAAATCTGTTCGGTCATTTTTGTTCTTAAATACCCCCAGTCAACTGCACAAAATGCATCTGATAAAATGCAAAGGTTTTTCAAGATAATTCCGGATGTTGCCTCTCCTGGAGGTAAAACTACTCTGCAATGTGGCTTAATTCCCCTTGCCTCGTCTATTCCCATCCTTTCCTTTTCCCCTTCCTCATCCTTTTCCCACTTTCCATGTCATGGAAGTGGGTTCTGATTTACCTTGTCAGAAGTTCCACTGGAATGGGAGCACAATGTTGGGCCTTCTTTTCCTCTTGATCAATAATAACTTAAGCTAATGTGAAAATATGTTTAAAAGCATGTTACCTTGGGTTTGGGTCTTCTCTCTTCCATGCAGACCAGGGTTTAGCTGGGAGGTTTCCAAAACCTGGTTTGAAATCAGTCTGTACCTTGGTTCCCTTTGAGAAAATGCAGGAGAGATGGTCCCTCGTGGTGTCAGAGTTTTATGTCAGTTCAAGTCAGTGTCTATGACTTGAACTTTAGCCATCAGCACTTTGCACTATTGGGCTGGTCTAGCAAACAGCCATAACATCCCCAGGAGACTTCACATCATCCCTGTCATGTACCTGCTCCAAAGGAGTGTCAGATACCAGACGTCCACCTGGACTCAAAGCTCAGGCCACAGCTCAAGATTGGTCTCATCGCAACCCCTTTGTGCCTGGCTGTGGTTTGTCACACTTGTCCTAGAACTGTTGCTGCTTTGGCTCAGCTGAGCATCCCTGGGCTGTTCCCATCTCTGGAATTCAGATTAATTGACTGGGCATCTCTGGCCAGATGCCCACACAAGGAACTTCTAGTTAATTGTAAGTCAAACACACCTTATATACAAAAAGGATGGCTTTCCTGCCTGCCCTCATCACTACTTCCTATTAACTGACTTAGTTCTCTACCCACTGTAGAGCAATTTTAGGCCTCCAATGCCTAGTTCATGCCTTCCCCTTCATGGCAAGAAACATAAAAGTTAAGCATTTCCATGGCTCAGTGAACCTCACTCCTAGAACATTAAGCTTACTGACTCTGAAAAGGTGGCTTTGATGCCTTCCTTTGACATAAAAACCAGAGCACATTAAACTCTTACTTATTGCTCCAGTGGATTTTAGTGTTGTGGGTGGAAATAAAAGCTTAGCTAAAGCATGGTGAGAAACCTCTACTGGTGCTGCACTGTGTCCTCTGGGCACACTTTCCCTAGGGCTATTCCCTTCTCTTTTCCACAGGGTCTATGCCAGCCCTGTCACCATATCAGCTGGATGCCTTCCAGAGGAGGATTAGCAGCTGTCGCACGGCTGCTTTCCATTTTGTTCTCCTGCCTGAGGAAAACCAGGCTGCCACCCTTGCACAAGCACCAGATCTGACTTAAATCATCATTTCCCAGAGACAAGACCTCTACTCTTGTAGTTACTGTAAAGAAAATTATACTCTACTAAATAAATCAGTCTTTCTTTCTTCCTCTCTCTCCCCCACTCCCCTCCCTCCATCCCTCCCTTCACTCCCTTCCTCCTGCATGTACATGTATGAGGTGCATGGTCTATTCCACTTGGAAATCCTGCTGGAAGCTCTCAGCTGAGGCTCTATAGAGAGAAACTGCCACACAGTTATTGGATGTTTGCTGATATATGTGGCAAAGTAATTACAAACAACCTAAACAGAGACCCCTAAATAAAGTTCTGATGAAAGATGCTGCAGGTCAGGGATGAAAATCTGGATATGCAACAGGGTTTTTTTCCTCTTTTTCTTTTTTTATTCCCTAAAAATCTTTCTGTGAGGACTGTGAGAAAATTAACTGGTCAAATCACAGTTGTAGCTACTTCATTAGATCAATATTCAATCAAACACAAAAGTGAAATGTAACTCACCCTCCTAAGGTAGAACTGAAAGTTCAAGAAAATGTTCGGGGCTGGCGACAGACCCAGGGCATTTCTGCGTTCCACCTCCTGCAGTGGCCCCTTGCTCCTGAAATTTGCCACCCCTGATCTGACCCAATTTGAAGGAAAACATACTCAAAAGTCACTCTAGTCTTGAAAGCAGATATTGCTGCTCTGATCAGGGTGACTTCTCCTCAAGGAGGAAGGTGAAACAGGCTGATTTGTCCTGCCATACAAGCAGCAGCTGTGCTGTCCTAAAGCAACAACTGACACGAGATGTGTGCAAGGGAAAAGCAGGATTTGTTCTTTTCTCCCCTCTCCTGGCAGGTGTCACAGCAATATGAAAGCGTCAGAAGACTTTGGCTGCAACAACAACAGAAAAGAAGTGGGGAAAATCTGTAAAGGAATTAGAAACAGGAGGATAACAGATAGTTTTTGTTTTTACCATAGCTTTGTGTATGTGCCTGCATGTGTGTGCGAGGGACAGAGAGGAAATAAAAAGACACTTCCTTCTGCTTAAAGCTTTTTTTAAATATGACTTTTGAAAACTCACTCTCCTCACACACCAGATATCTTGTAAGAAAAGCATTTTTCCCTCACGCTGAGATCTCAGAATTAGTGCTTACCAACACAGCACTCATCATCAGTCATGCGTTGTCCATTCTTTATTGAGTTCTTGCCTTTACCGTGTCAATAGTTTCCCATTTTATTAAACCCTCTTGGTTTTTTGTTATTCATTCCCTCAGACACTCACTTCCTCACAGTTTGCTCTGGTTGTTGTCTGCAGCTTTCAACAGAAATAGCACAAAACCTCCAGCACCTCAGAATCAAAGAGCTTTCTTTGAGAAAAGAAAAACTGACAATAAAACAGCAAATAAAGCCCTTCATATAATACCTCTCATATTCCCCTCATTAGAAATTCACTGTCACACAGTGTTCTTCACTCAGACATTATTATAGTTTGGATGGAGAAGTGGATGGAGTGTATTTCAATATTCCATCTCTAATCTCCTAAGATTAAGCCTTAATCATCAGGCAACAAAATATCCTGAAAGAAAGGGAGGGAGAGAAGGGAAGGGGACACAGGCAACTCAGTTGTTTAATTTCTTGAATTTTATATTAAAATATTTACACAGTAATTGAATTTGCACTCCCTCTTTCACAAGGTGAGTCTTAACACCATCATAAGGTCTCTCTCTCCATGAGAAGGCACAGCAGAACTTATGCTCTCTCTGCTAGACATGGAAACAGGGAGAACTGAGCATTCCCTGCAGCATGTTAGAGGATTTGGGACGCTGAATTGCCAAAATAAGTGAATCCCGAGAAGAAATTGAAGTCTCTGGGGAGCCCAGAACTAAACTCCAAAACCTTTGAGAGAACTTCATTTTCAGTCAATTTCTCAGCACTGGGTTTTTGCTACACTCTGTTCAGGATCATGTCTTTTTGCAGGTCCCATTACTACGTTCCTACCTCTTCATCTTCACTGTGCAGGGAATCCAAACATCTCCTTCAGGGTCATGAATTAATTTAGGAGCTGGGGAACCTGAATCTCTTGGGTTTCCAGTGTTCATTTCCTTGCGCAGAATCCTGGAGGAGTGATTCCACCTTTGCTCTGCCCTCACCAGGAATACACACCAATTTAATAATTGCTAAGACTTCAGAAGGTACCAGTAGTATTTATTGCAGTGCAACATATTAGCTCATCCATAGTTTCTGACTGCTCCATGGCAGTGAAAGGAAAAGAGATGCTGTCTGATCCTGGCGCCTGTCTGGAAGAAGGCACTGAGCATGGGACTCAACTCAAAACTGCTCAGAAATGCAGGTCAAACCTATGTTACCACCACCAGCACCATTATGGGGAGGTACCAGCATCAGCCTGCCTTTTCTGGGCTCCCCCAGGTAAGCAGTGCTTTCTGCTGCTCCCAGCAGTGTGCTGCTGGCTTTATTTGTGCCTGGAGCCTCTCATCCTGGCCCTGCACACAGTTCTGGGAAATTTCTCCCTCCAGGGGCTGTGAGGGGACTCTCACACCCGTTTCACAGCTCCACTGACCCCAGCACCAGCCCAACACCACAGAGTGGGCAGAAGAGACTGAATGAGCCACAGCTCTGGCTTAGGGAGGCAGGGGGAGAGCACAGTCAAGCAGAGGGAGAGCAGCAGCACATGATGTAATTACATAAACAAATTGATGCATCCCCTTGCTTTTTGATCCAAACTGGAAAGGTTCCTGCAACAGCCAGGATGTCATTTTTCCCACTAACCAACCAAAAGAGACAGATAATATCAGCTCGCTAAAGGACAGAAAACTGCTGCTGCTTTCAGATCATAATTTAATTAACTGTGATTTTCTTGGCTAGAACATTTTTTTTGTTTTTCAGTTCCATAAAGTAAAGGACCCAGGGCTGATCCCAAAGGCTTCGAGGCTTTAAGGACAGTAACAATTTAATGAGGCAACTCAGGTCGTGTTTATCCTCCTGCCGCGGGCACAAACACTCCACGGGCCCCCGGGCAGGAGCTGCAAAGGCAGCCAGCCCACCTAGGATTCAGGATGCAACTTAGACCTTTCTGTGAGCAGATCCAAGTTAGCCAAATTAGCCTGGGGCTTTCTCTCATGTGGTTTTAAGTGCCCTGGACCATTTTCAGACGTGCAACTGTTTAAGAACCTGGAAAAATTAAAAATGTACACTATTTTGTCAATGGCCTCCACTCTGCCTCCCTTTCCTCCCGCAGAGAGACCCTTTGCTATTTCTTTTCTGTGTCTGAGGTTTGGAGACGGGTTCTTGGTGAAGTGTGCCATGATTTTAAGTTAATAGTGCCATCTAGTGATGTGGGAGACAATGTGCCTCAGAGTCACCAGGCAGAGCTTCGGGGCTCCAGGGCTTCCCCAGGAATTAACCATCTTGTATAATATTTAATAATATCTCAGGGTGACCTGTGCCAGAAGCAGGCAGAGTCCCACACACTGCTAACAGCTGCCCTGGAGGTGGGAGCAAAGGTTAGGAGTCAGTATCCAGAGCCTAGGAAAAAAGGGAAACCCACTGAGATCTGTATGGGAGGTTTCAGGATACTTTCTTAGCAATTACAGGAGGGGGAGTGACGTGGAGAAAGTAAAAAATATAATCCTGTGATGCCCTTGAATATTGCTGGAACATATATACATACCTATATTCCATATACACACACACACACACACATACATATATATATATGTCTGTATGTAGGTATATGTGTATATATGTGTATATGTATAGATGTGTGTGTATATGTGTGTGTGTATATATATATGTATATTTATATTAAATTAGTAGATGCATCTATCCGTGAATAGATGCACCTGTATCTCCCCAGTGGCATATATAAATATCTGCTGAATCCTCAAAATTTAGCAACCCGATTCTCAGAGGCTGTATTTCATTATTCTACTCCAGAGGAAAAAGGCATGTGGACACACACACAGGGTAACCAATCCCAAATGCATGATCATTTGAAGCATTTCACTATGGCAAAATAATCAACTGCATGTAAAATCTCAGGGTCTCTCTAATACATCCCAGAGGTTGAATTTTCAAAAGTAGATACAATGAAAGTTTATTCTCACTCCCATTGTGAACATTTTTCTTAGTGTTCTCTCCCTGTGCCTTTCAGAGTTTGCCTTCGTGTCTGTGCCTTAAGACACGAAAGACCTGAGGGCTTCTGTTTAAGCCCAGAGCATGCAATGACAACACTTTGTGTGATTTATTTTAATGAGAAGGCAAAGTACTATTATGCAGCCAGACTCCAAGCAAATCTTTCATTTCAGCAGCTACAGGAGGATGCTGGATGATACATTTCTGTGCCTTCTTACAGCTGAGGGAATGAAATGAAGTAAAAGGTGTTCCCAGTTTCCTGAATAAAAGATAGGAAAAGTGAGTCTTGAAAGAAGGTCTCCAAGGACTTGAACCAACATGCTTGTGTCAAAGGTCTGAAAGGAGACCTGGCTGCTCTTTGCTTGGCTTGTGTTTATTCTGTACCTCGTGTTTTGCACTTTCCCCTGGTGACTTCCAAAAGCTGAAACAAAAAAAAAAAAATCTGATTATTTTCCTTTCCCTGCTCATTATTTTTGTCTGTTTGTTTCTTTGTTTCCCTCTGACATGTGAGAGTTTACCCAGGAGTGCAGGGTGGGATATGCTGATGACGACAGGAGTGAAACAGAATTTCCTCCAGAATCTGGATGGCAATTCTTCAACACACACTCAGGGTTTAAATGTTTTTCAGGCTGAAGGCAGAATGAAATTTGCAGGACAAAGCTCTGCAGACCTGTAAAGTATGGTTTGCTTATTTAATTATTTCCTAAATCATTGCCGGTCTTGCAGGAGATGAGGACACTGGCAACACCCAACATCTCTCTCAGCCTTTTTCTTTGACACATCATATTTGGAGATTTTGGTCTCATACTGTAAAATTTAAGTTGCATGTAGACTCTTCAAAAATATTTTTTGCCCCAGGGTTTGAAGTATGTTTTGCTGACCAAACATTAATTGCATCATTTCCTGTGAGTTTGAGGACTGGACTTTATGACCCCACAAGTCGCCTTGTACTCCTAAAATTATTTTTCTTTCCTACTATTTTTTTTTTGAAGCATTGTTTTCTTTAAATCTTAAAATAGCTACAGCATCTAGCTTAAAATCAAGTTGAAAAACTAGGATAGGATAAAAGAAGCCTGGAGATATATGTCCAGGGACTTGCTTTCTCTCTCTCCCCTCATCATTTTTTGTCCCAAATTGCAGAAAGTAAATGCACTCCTGGAAGACTTTGTCTGAAAGGCTCGTCTAAGGAATATCACATGGCTCCAGTGAGGAGCTGCAGGACCAAAGATTCTTTTGCATGATTCAGGCAGGATAATTATGTGTATATGTGGCACACAAAGGCTAACTACCCTCCTGCAGCCTCCAAAGATCCTGCAGAAGGACCTTCGCACACCCCGATGCCTATAATTTGTTACACAGTGGGCTTGGGTTTTAATGGCCATGTGTATCCAAAAGAAATGCCTCTCAATTATCCTGATCAGTGGGTCTTTAGGATGCAGAGATCGGTTTGAAAGCTCTGGTGTTTTGTCAGCAGTGGCGGAGAATTTCACACCACCCTGAGCTGCCATTTGCCTGCAGGTGAAGTGCATCACCGTGCCAATTAGAGCAAATTATGAACAGGGTGACCTGCCACGACATGGAGATGTCAGGCAGGATTTAGTTTGCCTTTGCAGAACAGGGAAGGTAGATCCCACTCTAGTATCTGGGATTTTCATGTCTGGGTTTTCTGCAGCCTTTGGATATAGGTTTCCTGACTTTTTCTTTAAAGGGTCCTTATTTGGGCCAAGTGAAAATGTACCAGTGTGGGATCTTGGAAAGAATCACATCTGCACGAGGTGTTGTAGTGCTGTGGATTGTGGCAAGGGCCATGCATGGTACATGCACCAATTGCCTTCTCTTTCCCTTCCCAGTGTGGATCAGCCTTGCATCTGGCCCCAGTGAACAGCCATGGAATCAGAGAACCACAGAACGGCTTAAGTTGGAAGTGACCTTCAGGATATTCTGTTTCCAATCCCCCTGCTAGACCAGTTTGCTCAAATCCCTGTCCAATCAGGCCTAGAACACTTAAATAAAACGATTAATATCTGGGTGCATTTCCTGCAGATTTTTGCCGTTGATTTTTTATTTGAAGTCTAAATTGAGAATCAGACTCTACCCTCTGCCCCACACAAACTCCACTCCCATATTCCCATATATTTTTTCAAGATCAGTGGTAAATCCATTATGTCAGGAGATTTGGAGTTACCCAGGGTTCTTTGACGTGTTTGAACCTTCTGTTTGCTCTTCCAAAAGAACATCAGACTAATAGGTCGGTAGGCAAAGCCTGTAAGCATGTCAGCCCTGTGACATGTATTGTTCTCAGCCCTGAGTGCACCTGTGTGCTCAGGAACTGTTGTTCCCTGCCTGTCTCAGAGTACTTGTGTCAGGTTTCAAAAGAGGGCTGTGCTGTCATGGAACCCAGGGAGATGACACTCTTGTTTGGAGCAGTGGGTGTGAAACGTGTCTACAGAGATGAAGTCACTCCTCTGAAGCACAGAGCACTCGATTCCTCTATGCCTGTGCTTTGGCTTGTTGCTTTCTGTATTAATCAAAAGATAAGAGACTGGATGTGATCTCTCTGCACACTCCTGGACATACAGGAATGCCCTGCCTGGCTCGAGGTGAGGGGAGAATAAAGCAGTGAGGCATCTTGAAGGCAAAAGCTCAAACCCAGATATTCCAACTCCATCTTAGCCTGCGGTTTGCCACCAGTGCTCTGTGCCCTGCAGGTCTCTCTGAGGGTAAAGGATTGGAACCATGTGATTTTAGGGTCCTTGCCAACACAAACCAATCTATGATTCTATGTTGAGTGACAAGAATCCCACCCATTCTTTACAGTCACCCAGGAATCATATCTAAAAGTCCAAATATTTAAAATAGAAGGCTCTAGGCAGGACAGTGGTCTTTAGTTCTCATTTTTAGTATGTGCAACCACTTCCTATGCCTTATGGAGAGGCTGAGGTCTGTAAAACACATGTACAAAGATATCACAGAGCTGGGACTCATATCTTTTCCCATTGACTTCAGAGGGAGCAAGGATTTGACCAAAAAAAAAAGTGAAATTGTAAATAAGTAAAAACCTGAGTAAACACAAAATGTGTTTCTATGACTGGAAGTATAATGGTCCTTTCAATAATGCAGGATCTTTGGATTATAAAATCCTTTTTTTTTTTGAAGAGAAACCCTCTTTGGAACCATTTCAGATGAATATTGTTAGTCTAATTAGTAGTGAGTTTATGACATTCCCATCTTATTCACAGGATAATACATCCTGAAAGGTTGCTGCCTTTATTTGAGCTCATTAAGGTTGTATGTGCAACTACAATTACAAAACTTATACTTCTGCTTATTCTTTGGGAAAAAAAAGAAACAGCTCTCCTCAGAATAATCTCAGGCACATTCAGATTTTTATATATTCACACCATCAATATCTTATCTCATTTGCTCTACTCCTGCCTACATTTATAGGAAACACCTTCAGCCCAGAACTAACAAATACTATAAATATCACAAATTCTTTGCACTTTGATAGCTCATGAAAGAAAGCATTTACAAATGTAAGTCTCACTTTTATAAGACTCTTATCCTCATTTTCAGCTATGATGCCAGGCTGAATCACAGCTGAACAGGGGCACAGCTGCCCAAGTTCAAACTCTTTCCCAGCAGCTTGGGAGCAGTTGTACAAAACTTAATGGAGGGCAGTGACAGGAACTGATATGGATCACAAATGCAGAAAAAGAACTTAATCTTTACCATTAGAATCATAGAATAGTTTGTGTTGGAAAAGACCTTCAGGATCATCTCCATTTCAAACCCCTGACATGGGCAGAAACATCTTCCACTAGACCAGGTTGCTCCAAGCTCCATCCAACCTGGCCTGGAACAATTCCAGGATTGGGGCATCCACGGCTTCTTTGGGCAACCTGTGCCTGTGCCCAGTCTGGTTGGGTTTTTTTAACCTGTTACAGACTGGTGCTGGTTTTAGACCAAAATATCTTTAAAACACCCCTGTACATTGAAATCAGCCATTTGGGATTTCCATTTTCCAATCCTTCCTTCAAGAGCAGTATGATATGCACAGTACAGCGTGCACAAACACACGTGCAGTTACAGTGGCACCATATCAAACCTACACATCTCTCCTAGAGCCTTGTGCTGGGATGGTAAAGGACACTCCATTCCTTGAGTCCTCAGATAGTACAAAGTAAAAGACAGAGAGGAAGAGAAGAACCATGTGAGTAAAAGGAGATCACCAAGTACAAATGACCGCACTGACGAAAGCTGTTGATACAGGGAAATTGAAACCAAAGAGCATGTAAGAGAAAAAAAAAATAAAAAATCCCAAGCATAGCATGCTGCCTGTATTAAGTCCCAGACAGAATTTATTTTCCATTTATTCGAGTAGAATTGGTGTTTTAGAGCATAGTCTGCTGCCACCGAAATCACCAAGAAATTTCATAGCAAATGAGAATATGATTAAACAAGGCAAGGCAGCACAGGCTAATTAAGACCATACTAGAGGATGGACTTACAAGCTCATTTTAGAGCAAAGAGGTGGCAAGTTGACCATGATGGACACTTGAAACAGAGATAACAAAGGTAGAGACCTGCATCTACAAAAAGGTGTGAGCAATACTGAGGTGATGGGAGCGCCCTTCAACACATCCATTGCTGAGCTAAAATTCTCTAAAAGCACTGGAAGCTTCTCAGAATTAGCAAGGCAATGACAGAGAAGGGAGGAATTCTAATTATTCAACTAAGTGTGAAAAAGAAAGAGAAAGAGAGCAATGAATGCATAAAGTTTTAGAAGGGAATTCTAGAGAGTATTTTTTATTTAAAACTAAGGAAAGAGCATATTGTGAACAAAGAAAAGGACACCATTAATGCAATTACAGATTTAGACTCATACTGTAGACAGAATTGGGCCAGTTGTTACCAGAAGTCGCAGCATTCATTATAATTCACTTAGAAAGGAAAATCAAGCTGTTGAAAAAGCAGCAAGCCAGTGGAAAGGGAATTAGGACCCAATGAAAAATAGGAAAGGAAAAATAATCAAAGACCTACCCAGGGCTTCATGTCTCCTTTCTGTCCACAGCTTCAAACCCAGCTTCCCTGATCAGTACCTGTGTTCCCTCTTGTACCCTGGAAAATACCCTTAGGTAAAAAATGGCCTGCCAAGTGAAGAGCATTGTTTCAGTAGGAATGGGATAAGCTGTTCAGTGTATAGAATAATAGTTCCCTACTAACCTTTTCCGGCCTGTGCTTGGTGTGAACACTCAGAAGAATGGCAAATAAGTCATGAAAATGAAAGGTTGGGGAGATACTTTAGGGAAAACCTTGTTGATTTTTGCTTCTGTTTGTCTAAACCATGACTTATTTTTTAATAGTTGGCATTACCCACATACTTACTTCTCATTTGTGACATGTATATTTATAACTCTTTTGCCAGGTGTTAGTGACACCAAAGACAAAAAATATCAGTCTTGAAGGGTGGGTATTTTATTTTTGAGATAAATAAGATAAGAGGTCAGATCATTATACAGCCAGATTCCCTTTTCTGTCCCAGGGATTTATTTTTTTCTTTTTTAGCAAAAAAAGCAGAGCAAACAAATAAAAAAAAAAAAAAACCTCAGGAGAAATAGGGAACCAAGGAAGATGGATTTAGGGATGATTTCAGACATGGACACCTCTGTTCTGAATGGATCCAAAGGCTTGACTTCCATGAGCAGAAGGCAGGCAGAACTCTTGTTGACATCAATTTTTTTCTATGGCATCATGGGACAATTTTTGTGATAGAATCATCAGAAAATATTAGAATTTAACATATTTCAATCATCTCTGCTCAGCTGAGCACGGTAATTATTTTTCTTTTCACAGGTAAATGCTAATTCAGGTGAGTAAATTATTTTCCTTAAATTCTGCAGCCTGTGTATTTTCAGATAGCAAACGATGCGTTTGTTTAATCCGGACTTTTGTGTACTGTGGGATCCTGTTCTGCTTGAGAGCAACTGCTGTCATTTGAAAAATAGCTGAAAATGTTCCAGAAAAAGAGAATGAACCCAAGCTATGTGGGATCCTGGCTGTCTGTGACTATGGCCATGGCCCTTTCTAAGAATGACTGGAGGCTCCGTGTAGGTTTCAGCACTAAGGGCTCACTTCTGAGAGAAGCTGCCAGAAGCTTCTCCCATGTCCAACAGAGCCAATCCCAGGTGGCTCCACGATGGACCCAACACTGGCCAAGGCCTTTCAGTGACAGTGGCAGTGCCTCTGGGATCACGTATTTAAAGAAGGGGTGAAGTTACTGCACGATGGCAATCGCAGGAAGAGGGAGGAGGGATAATTTGTGAGAGAAACAACCCTGCAGAGATCCTCTTGCAGCCCCTGGAGGGGAGGACTCCATGCTGGAGCAGGTGGATACCTGAAGGAGGCTGTGACCCCATGAGAAGCCCGTGCTGGAGCAGGCTCGTGGCAGGACTTGCAGCCCATGGAAAGAGGATCCCACACTGGAGCAGGTTTGTTGGCAGGACTTGTGACCCCGTGGGAGACCCACGCTGGAGCAGCCTGTTCCTGAAGGACTGAGCCCTGTGGGAGGGACCCCACTGGGGCAGCTCATCAAGAGCTGCAGCCTGTGGGATGAATCACATTGGAGAAGTTCATGGGTGACTGTCTCCCGTGGGAGGGACCCCACTGGGGCAGCTCATCAAGAGCTGCAGCCTGTGGGATGAATCACATTGGAGAAGTTCATGGGTGACTGTCTCCCGTGGGAGGGACCCCACTGTAGAGCAGAGAGAAGGTGTGAGGAGTTCTCCCCCTGAAGAGGAAGGAGCAGCAGAAACATGTGATGAACTGATTGCAGCCCCCATTCCCTGCATCACTGTGGGGGAAGAGGCAGAGAATTTGAGAGTGGAATTGAAACCCGAAAGAGAAGGTTGGGGGGAAAATGTTTTAATATTTGGGTTCATTTCTCATTATGCGACTCTGATTTGATTGGTAATAAATTAAATTAATTTCCCCTAGTCAAGTTTGTTTTCCTGTGGTGGTTACTGGTGAGTGATCACTGCCTGTCCTCGTCTCACACCACAGGCCTTTCATTATATTTTCTCTCCCCTGTCCATCTGACAGAGCAGATTTGCTGGACACCTGGTGTCCAGCCAAGGTCAGCCCACCACAGCAGTAGATGCTGGATGGCACATGCAGTTATCTAAATCAGTGTACTCAGAGTGTTGCAGCCTTTGGCCTCCTTTTGTGCAAACTGTGCCTTGAAGTAAATTTGTGTTGCTATAGAAACACAATACCTGGCACATGAGTTGTGTTGGCAAGGAGGAAAACCAACATGCATTCCTTTAAAGTTCCTCAGGGCTGACCATTCCCTTAGGGAGGATCTGCTGTAGCAACATCTCTGACTTGTTTATTTGTGTCATTGAAATCCCTACAGGACTCACAGGACTGGATGCTCTCCTCCTGAGCCCATCCTCTCCCCCACTGACTGTTTATCCTTCCCCTGTTTTAGACTCACTGTTGGTTCTGAGAAGTGAACTGTCTTGCTAGACTTCTAGGCCATTAAAGTCTTTGACTGCAGCCAATCTACCCCTTGGCATATTTCTTTTTATAAGCTTAAGAAGTCCATGGCAGCGTTTCTTTTCAAAGAAAATTCAGGTAGAAGGTTCAAAATTATTTGTTTTCTCACAGTTATCAGACACGATGTGGATGGACTGAAAACACAGCAGAACTACCCCTCTATTATGATATCCACATCAAAAATACACCCCTGTTTTGTTCCAGCAAGAACAAAATTCCCATACCTCCAGTCACCCAGGCAGTATGCAGCATATGCATTATGAGAGAGTGCTTATCAAATCTGAACAGAAGTTGATGTAAAATTCTAGAGAAAAGCAACTGACTTATTTTAGTGTGGCACAGAAATAGTACAGGCAGCATAATGCAAGCCTGAGACATTGATGTCGAGGCAATGGCAATGAAAAGATGGTGCCTTCAGTCTTCAAAACATTAGAAATTTACCTTAATAATTATGTTTGCAAATTAGTAATGGATTAGAAACTGAGCTGCTTCATTATGTAAACTACAGGCATTTGTATTCATCACATTTTATCAGTTGAGAGCAGACATTGAAATAACTTGTTTGAGAAGCTGATAAGAATATGCAGCAAGCCAGTGGCATCAGCCAGGAGTGCAATTTGGTAACAACATTATGCTACTGCATACCCAAGACATCCTTTCTTCAGAGTTTGCACTGATATTGTTGTCTGACTCAAGGCTAAGTAAATTAAACATATGAACCCGGCAAGGATCAGAGGAACAATGACAAGTGAAGGAACACTGGTAACTTTATCAGGGAAAGCCAGAGCACTGAACCAGCCCGCCAGAGAAGGATTAGACCATTGTCCTGGTTGGGAATCTATCATGATGAGCCAGCCAAAGACAGTCCCTCCCCAGAAAGCTGTGCAGACTAAAGGGGTTATTGCCTAAAGCAGTTAACACCTCGGGGAAACGCTGCTTTATCCAAGATTTTGTGATAAAAGTGCTGAAAACCTGTTGTTGTGTCAGGGGACTGCAATGACACAAAGTTTAATGCATGACTGAATCACTCTTCACAGCTGGCAGTCAATACTGAAAATTTTTACTACATGTCCAGGAGCTCACTGAAATATGAAACCTTCCTCCAGCCTTCCCTACTTTTAGCTTTTATGATCATTCATGGCAAATTTTGGAAATGGCTGGCGATTCTGAGCTTCCTGGATATCTGGAAATCCTGCCTGGCACCAGCCTGGCAAACTGAGAAACTGCGTTTCAAGTACTGAGTTGGCCAACTCTTGGAGAATCTTCTGTTCTGAAGTTGTGCCTAAATCATCACACACAAATTGGGAAGAGACCAGTTTCCTTTCTATATCAGCTGGGACTTCTGCATCCCAGTACTGCAGTGACCACATCTATTTTGGATTGAGATGGAGTATGAAAGCACACATTTATTTGTACTGAGAAAAAGAATTGTACTTTAAATTGTAATGGACATTCATCATCTTCACTGTCCCCAGCAGCTATACTGCACTCCCAGGGGATGGCCTGAGCTGCAAAGATGAAAATCTATTTTCAGCTCTGTTTTGGAGGCAAGAGCCTTAATTTGCATACACTCTTTAGGGGAAAACCTAGTTCCTCAGTTTTATTCCTTGTTTTATTTGATTTATGATACTTTGTTGGTACATGCATACTCTCAAAAATTGAAGCAAAAGCATTCATTTTCTTCATAAAATACATATAAAACATTACTTTAAAAATAAGTTTTTCAGACATTAAGCCCAGGATTGCTCCCTCAAAGAGTTCAACAGCTTCTTGCACAAAAGTTTATTCTCAAGCATTTAATTTCAGACTCTGCAAAGTAGCACAGTGCCATAATCACCATTTAATTGATGTTTTAATCCTTCTGTTTGTCTGAGTGACAGCAAAGGGAATTTCAATTAAACAGCAGCTTTGCTGTGATAATATTTAAAAGCCCTCTAAAAGAAAAAATAAAATTATTTGACATTTCACAGCACTGACACCTGCTTGAAAATATATTATATCACTATGAAATGTGCCATGAAAATGCATTTTTATGCAGTATAGAGTTCTCAGTTCAATTGCAGATACTTTTGTCCTTTGAAAAGAAGATGCCAAGGCCTAATTGAATAGACCAGGGATTGGGTCACGGGCTTGGTGCATGCTGTTTGTAAAATGCACGGGTTTATTTTCTTGAGTAGCTATGAGAAAACTTCTTTATCGAGTTTTTCTGCATGTATAAAATGGAGAAGGCATTGGCACCATGATGTAGTCTTATGATACATATGACAGAAGATATAATTTTTGGAGGAGAGGCTGGAAAGCAGCCCTGTTGAAAGAGACCTGGTCGATGGCAAGGTGGACACGAGTCAGCAGTGCCCTGGCAGCCAGGAGGGACATCCCTGTCCTGGGGCATCAGGCCCAGCATCATCAGCCAGGCAAGGGAGGGGATTGTCCTGCTCTGCTCTGGGCTGGGGCTGCCTCACCTCGAGTCCTGGGGACAGGTTTGGGCACCACAAAATAAGAAGGATGTAAAGCTCTTGGAGTGTGTCCAGAGAAGGGTGGCCAAGATGCTGAAAGGCCTCAAGGGCAAGACAGGAGGAGTGGCCAAGGTCCCTTGGTCTGCTCAGCCTGGAGAAGAGACGGCTGAGGGGAGCCCTCGTTGCAGTCTGCACCTTCCTCCAGAGACACGGTGGAGGAGGAAGAGGGGCTGATCTCCTCCCTCTGGTGACCAGAGATAGGACCCAAGGGAATGGGGTGATGCTGTGTCAGAAGAAGTTCATACTGGACTTTAGGAAAAGTTCTTTTCCCAGAGGGTGGTGGGTCCCCAGGGAAGTGGTCAAGGCACCAAACCTACTAGAGTTGAAGCAACATCTGGATGATGCTCTTAGGTACATGGTTCAAGGGTAGGCAGGCCTGAAAGGAGCAGGGAGTTGAACCCAATGATCCTTATGGGACCCTTTCAACTTGACTTGTTCTATGATTCTGATTCTGTTTTTCCTATAGGCAGTGGCTGAAGTTTTCCCTGAAGTTAGCTTTAGCTCAGAAATTAACACATTCCAGTTATAAAGCATTTCTACATGTATATTTATTACAACTATCTCATTCTAGTGATATTTCAGAATAATTAATCTTCATTTCCTTTCTTCCTTGTCAGTCACTGCCATCTAGGTTTCAGTTCAGACCATCCTGAAGCCAACACCAAGATTTTGTTGCCTCTGTGTTATCAAAAAAGGTTGAAGGAGATTTTGTTTGCCCTTGGAAAACAGAGTATGAGAAAAGATATTATTAATGACTGAAGAAATTAATATGTAATTAACCCTGTATTAGTGTAGGAGACTGCTCCTAACTGAGGTCAATATTGCCCTGGAACATCCTCCAGGTTTTTATGGAGAGGCAGAACACACACTGAGGTGGAGCTCTGTCCTCTGCCATGGCCACTCTGTATTGTGTGCCCTGTTTTAAGTCAGAAATGTATGATGGGAGGATTTGGGGAGCAGAAAAACTGTCCATGTAAAAAAAAAAAAAAATTACACTAATGGTTTAACATAAAGATTAATCCAGACCCTGAAAAAACTGCTCCTGATGGGTTGGGGTGGTATTTACTGTGGCCTAATCTGCAATTAAGTCTTATCTCATCTTTTAGATTAAGATGGTGACTGACAGTAGGAAACAAAAAAAAGGAAGTGAAGAGAAAGAGCTCTTACTTTTCTCTGAATATGCACATCTCAATAGGGTTGCTCTGACCTACATTTAAGGTCCAACTTGAGTTTCCCTAATTAATTTAATTTACCTTTTCTATTTCATTCTGTCTTTCTCCCTTCTCCTATCAAGATTTCTCTTGACAGATTTTGAAGGTAAGTATTAAGGACAAAAAGAGCTTCCTGGGCTGCATAAAAAGAAGCATGTCCAGCAGGTCAAGGGAGGTGATTCCCCCCTGCTACTCCACCCTTGTGATATCCCACTTGGACTGCTGTGTCCAGCTCTGGGGTCCCCTGCACAAGAACGACAGGAATCTGTTAGACCAGGTCTAGAGGAGAGCACAAAGATGCTCAAAGGGCTGGAGCACTTTTCTTATGAAGACAGGCTGAGAAAGTTGGTGCTGCTCATCCTGGAAAAGAGGAGGTTCCAGGGAGAATTTATACCACTTTCCAGTACGTAAAGGGGGTCTACAAGAGAGCTGGAGAGGGACTTTTTACAAGGACATGTAGTGATAAAACAAAAGGAATTATTTTTAACTGAAGGAGGGTAGATTTTGATCATAAGGAAGATATTTTTTACCGTGAGAGTGGTGAGGCATGAGGACAGGTTGCCCATAGATGGTCTGTGAAGGGCCCTTCCAAACCAAACCATTCTATGACTACACAAAATCCGATTTCCAGAACGTCTTCCTTTAAATCTTTCTTTAGCAAATTTTCCCTCTGCAATACTCATTTATTTTAATTAGTGACAATTCTGTAGCCCACCACAACAAACAAAAATCAATAAAATAAAAAATAAAAAGGAACAACCTGGTCAACATCTTCCTTGCTACTATTTGTTTTTTGATAGATTTCCCCCAGTCCCTCAGGAAATGAGACATCCACAGCACCAGCCCACCTACTGTATTGACATATTTCAGTTCATTTCAGCTCTTTGGCTGACTCACTAAAAAGCAGTTTATCAGCAAATTGAGTCTCCAATAGAAGTACCCTTTCCTTCAACCCCTTTTGTTCTGTGTTCATTTGCTTCTCTTCCCTGTCAAAAGGAAGAAATTACCACATAGCAGTTTTTTTGTTTTGTTTTCTTTTGGGTTGTTTTTTGTTGTTTTATTTTTCTTAAGGTATGTTCTGGTATGTGTATTTCAACTGTCAGGCACATCTCACATACTGATTCGTCATGTGCCTCGATGACAGACTGTCAGACACTGTGCACACTTTATTCAATACACCTGAGCTCTCATTCTAAACTAGGCTATTTAGCAAATCCATCAAAGTAACAAAAACAGTCATGGCAGATCATTCTTGGGGCGACTCCTACTCCTAAGACAAAACAGAAGTGCAGGATACCTTGTGTTAGCCTTGACAAAAGACAAATTAAATTTAGTGGTGTTGCGTCATTTTTGGTTTCATTATCCCTGTCAGGGGAATTCTCAGGAAAATAATAAAGATCTTCCATTGCTGTATTTACACTGTCTCTGAGAGTCCTGCTGCTGATTTTCTGGAGTTACTTATGATGGCATATATGCTTCTTACAGAGTTGCAATGGATTATTTCTCTTTAGATGTAACTTTACAAAGGGTAAGGAACAGCTTCAATAAAAGATAAGCAGGTTGCCTCAAAGCAATGCACAGAAAAGTAAGACACCCTCTTACAGAAACTTCAAGGACTGGAACAGCACTGGAAGAAGGGCACAAAGTACTGAGGAAGTCATGAAAGGCAGAAAAGGCATTGTCCAGCTGCCTGCCACGTGGCACACAGGAATGCAGTGACCTCCAGCCTCCACTTTGCAAAGCAAAATTGTCTTGGACATAAGGGATGCAAAGAGCAGTGAAAGGATTTGCTCTGAGCTATAGGGATCTGGAGCACGACATGCCCCACTTGACCTTACAAGTTCCTTGAGATTCACATGTACTGGAGATGAGGTATCATAGTTGCAGGAGGGAAGGGAGAAAATAGGAGTGTATTGATAGGTTAACAACAAGGGTGGAAACTGCTAGGGGTTTTGGAGAAGGCTAATGGATTGCTATTTCACAGAATCATAGAATGCTTCAGGCTGGAAGAGATCTTAAAGCTCATCTCATTCCACCCCCCTGCCACAGGGAGGGACACCTTCCACTAGACCAGGTTGCTCAGAGCCATGTCCAATCTGGCCTTGAACACTTCCAGGGATCCTTGGGCATCCCAGGTTCTCTGGGTAACCTGTTCCAGTGCCTCACCAGACTCAGTAAAGAATTCCTTCCTAATATCCAATCTAAACCTGCACTATTTCAGCCTAAAGCCATTCCCCCAATACAACGTTTGCAGTAGCTGTATCTGTAAAGAGACCCGACTACAATTTCCTGATAGCAATAAACAGCAATGTGTGAAGCTGTGCAAAAGGTTGCTGTCTCACTTCATCAGGTGCTGTTTGGCGGCTGCAGAAGTTGCATATTTCATTGAATTAGGTCATTCCATACTCAGTACTTCAGAAAATTTAAAATGCTTTGCTTCCTGCTTAGGGAAGAAATCTTCATCTATGGTCCTTTTAAATTACAAAATGCAAACAATAATAATTGTGAGGGCTTTTTAAATAAAGAATATTTGAAAATATGTGGAAATGCATGATGTTCATATTTATGGTAACCTTTTATTTTATTTCTGAATGCAGACTGCTCTCAGGCAGGTAAAACACCATATATTTAGTTCCTGTGTTCTCAATCTTGATTTAAATTTTTTTATAGATATTACTAACAAAAGTGATATTATTTAGCCAATATGAAGTTACTTTTTCATATGTCATCTTGGATGACTAATGTAAGCCTATTGCCATCAATAGAACTGCAGAATTCTGAGTGGAATGACCACGGGATACATCTATTCTAGTGGCTTTCCCTTTCCTATTTGTTGCAAGCTCTTTTTCCTTGTATTGAAACCTCCAGTATCAAGGTGAATCAGTGAAAGCTTCCTGATTTAAAAGATCCATTATTGTTAATGGTGTTTATGCAGATTTTTAATTGTTTTATAGCTTTCTCTTCTTTTGCAGTTAGCTTTTTTCATTGGATTAGACCTTGAAATGCACTGGCATGATGCTTTTGAGATCTGTGTGCTCAGCAGGCACTCAGGGAATAAGGGGAGAGCTTTTTTTAGCAGGATGGGTCATATGTAATTAAGACTACATCATTCATATTGGACAGGATGAGAACAGCAGTTTTAATTTTTTCCTGAAGAATATATTGTGTAATGGGAAGCAAAAAAAGTAGACCTGTTGAATGGAATTTGAGGACATCTTGGTAAAAACGCACAAAACACTTTTCTTTGCTAATATTTCTTTTTCCTTTTCTACACACTGCTCCCTGAATCATACAGAAAATAAATAACAATGCCAATAACGAAATCCAAAAAGGCAGCCCTCTATAAAGGGCATCCAAACTTCTCCCACACACCTCTGCCTGCTCCTCCCCACCCCTCGCCCCAGCGACAATGTCGATCTCTTTATGTAAGCAAAGCCTTGTATCTCAGGAAATAGCCTGGCTTCTAGAAAACAGCTGAGCTACTTACAGCAAAGTGGATTTGACTTTATCACTAAATCGTAAAAAAGCAGGATTAAGGATTGTTCCCTTTTCAATTTCTCAGGCTTGTGCTTCAAAGCGTGTAGAAGCCTAGCATAAAGCATGGCTTCGGTGCTGGGAGCTAATCCCTTTCCTCCGTGCAGTGGTGGGGAATGGCTTTTCTCCACTCTGAGATGCTGCCCTGTATTTACCCATCTCTGTCAGTGTCAGTGAAAAAGTTTTCTTCCTCCTCTCATCCCTCACCGTGTTTATACCAATCTTGTCCTCTGCTTGCTTCCTCAGGCCCCAGATAGCGCCAGTCGGGGTGGCTTCTTTCAGGGGACGAAAAAGAGGCCAACCAAGTGAAAGAAGTGAGGAAACTGTAATTCCTCAGTTCTGCTCCTGGGCAGGGGTTTGAGGGATGTGTGGGCAATGAGGGGAAGAGCTTCCATTAGGGCCATTCCAAGCATGCAGACATCAAAGTCTCCCCAACACTCCCGAGCTCTCGGAGCCAGAGCATGCTGTCAGCTCTCGTGGCTTCATGTATTATGCAGGCATTGGAGCCTGCTCTTTGATCAGGGGGAAACTGAGAAGAAAAAGCACAGGAAACAACCCAAGAGGGTTGCTGTGAAGTGAATATCTGCCTGCTCTTCTGCAGTTACCTTCGCTTTCAAGGCTCTCCCTTTTGTCTTACCAAGATTCAAAGGCTGGAGACAAGCAGCTTCGTGTTTGATTCCAAGGCAAGGCCTTATGGAAAATAAAAATGCAAGGTGTAAGCAAGAGGCTGAGGGCCTGCTTCTGTGAGAGGGTTTGAGTTAGCTCTTTGTTTACATGTAGTGTCCTAATTTAACAATGCATGAAAACAGGGATAAGGTAGAGAAGAGAGCAAAGCAAGGATTCCTGCAAGTATCACTCTGCAATTATTTGCTGATGCTCTACTTTTTTGCCTTGCCTGGCCAAAAAAGCAGAGCATACACGGGGAGAGGACAAGATTTTTCTGAAGGATGGATCCCTCCCTGTCCTCCTGCCATTCCAGAACTGCATTGTCTACAGCATGGTAATTGCAAGGGGAGGACTTAATCTGCAAGGGAGGATTCTTGTCTTTTTTTCAACACTGGCCTGATAAATTATTTGAAATAATGATTTTCACAGTCTAAGGACTGTGGAAGTTGGGTCCATTTAGGAGCCACTTCCACTGAGATGGGTCCTTCTGAGGCAGAATAACTTCTGTTTGCCACAGGCACTTGGCAATCCTAAATAGCTGCAGCAGATAATAGGGCTACTGGGGGGCAAATACGTCTGCTTGTTGGGCCATTCAACTGTGTCTGTGTCCTACTCAGGCTCTGACAGGACCTTGCTGTATAACACTGTTGATTTGTTAAAATAGTGTCTGGCATGGTTTTGGTCAGGAACAACCAGCACTCTCTAGACCTAAAGTCCCAGGCACTTGACCAGTCAGTGAGGGGGCCACAGGCCATTTCTAAAAAGCACATTAGATGGAGCCATCCTGTTTTGGAAGGCAAGAGAGTTTCATAGGATAGATGTTGACCCCTCCATGCCAGTAATATCAGTGCCAGAGGAAAGCCACAGCGCATTTAATAGTGTACATGCAGCCTTCACTCATTTCTGCTATTCAAGCATTGGCTACTGAACTGAAACAATCTCTGAAACTGAGAATTGGGATGAAAAGTGCTCCCATCCCAGCTGGTTACTCTCACTATGAGCTTGTGCTCTCACACTATTTTCCTCCTGGAGCCATACGTTTTGCATTCCCATGCCTGCAGTAGCACAGGTTCCCCCACAGGTGGGATGGCAGCATCTCTACCCAGGGTCTGTCCAGGTTCTGGGATAGCTTTGGGATTCCCCCTTGGGATGTGAGAGACCTCCAGTGGAAGAAGGCCTGGGACTCAGGACTTGCCCCTCTGAGCTCTCCCTTATGAATATGTTTGCACAGGCCTGGTTGGGCTGGAGTTTATTATATCACTCCTAGCAGCTGGTACAGAGCTGTGTTTTACATTTGTGATCAAACCCATACTGGTCACACATTCACATTTTATCTACTGCTGGACAGTGTCTGAGACAGCACCAAGGCCTTTCCTGCTTCTCCCTCTGCTCTCACAGTGAAGACATCAGGAATAGAACTTTTTTTATTTCTTTAAATCCATGCATTATTTTCTGGGTTCAATCCCTTTTTCCCTTTTCTCTCTATTTCTCCTTCTTTTTACAAGAGTAACCCTGTAGAAGTATGGCAGAAGTAAAGCAAATATGGGTTTTGAAATTCTGGAAGTGGGGAGTCTAGATATTCAACTTCTATTAACTTATAAAATACCTTTCTTCAACTGTTTGGAAAATTCATCTTAATCAGATATTCAGCTATTCTAAGTATTAAAATGAGTAGAACACATGTTATCTAACTCACCCAGAAAGCACTTATTACAGCAAATAGCATATGCCAACCTGCACCAATAATAATAATATTTAAGTTTAAAAAAGGAACCATAATGTTAGGTGTGAGGAATTAAAAAAAAAAAAAAAAGCCAGTGTGGTCCCCACTTATTTATATTTTTAAAAGACTTAGTGTCTTCTTTGCTTGCTGAGAATAGTTCCACAGCAGATGCCTAATGGCACTTACCGAGGTCCTGGAGACCAAGTTGGTAATAACTAAAAAGTGCAATTACAATAATTTTCTCAGAGTGCCACTGGGTAAAATCCACCCTGTTACTGTGCACAGGCTTTTAAGCAATTTTCAATCTGTGCCTCATTACACAGTTAGCAACATGTTCTTTCTCACCCCCAGCCATTCGGAAGGATAAGCAGGAGTGGAAGGGCTTTTACCTCAGCACTATTTTCAGGGTTATTTTGCCATTTCATTGTGCTGATGAGGCTTTTCTCTCAACGACTACAGATTTCATCCTGTTTTGGTCTCAGGGAAGCGAAATCAAACTCAAGAAGGTAATTCAATTGCATGTCTAGCACATGAAAGCTGACAGTTTTCAACTGCGCCGATTGCTCCATTTCTGAAAGTTCCCAGTTACCTTTTGGTCATACTTTGAACTCGCAGGGACTCGAGGGCAGAAACTGGCAGATATTCTTTGTAACTTTGTTAAGTTGCAGTGTTTAACACAATGAGGTGCAAGGCTGGATGAAATTAGGACATAATGCATTTCAGCAGCAGGTGAAACTCTGCTGTTGGTAGAATATACACTGCAGAGTCTCTGTGCTTCCTTCTGGGCATAATATTTGACAATGAGTCCAAAACTCAGCTTTGGGGACTGAATTTAATGGTATTGCATGTATGACTGGGAAGTAAATAATTTATCTTCAGTGATGATTGATTTAAAAGAGAGGTTAGACTTTCAGCTCATGAGATAAAGACTGAATCTTGCAAGTCCAGTGTGTGCACATTGACAGAACGATAACCACGATATCACACAGGCATGTACATGTTTTTAGCAAGCACAGTAATTTTTTTCTTTGTATATTGTACTGCCCTAGTATGGGTTGAAAATACTGTAAATAGACATTTTCCTTAGTGGCAAGGGATTTGGAATATTTCAAGTCATATTGACAGCTTTTCTTCCCTGATTCAAGGTGTTCTGAAAAACAGCAGCATAATTGAGAAATTCTTTCTTTTTAAGGTACTGGAATGACGCAGGTTTCTAGATCTTTTTGAAGGCAAATGGAACTTCGATTTTCAAAGTTACTTGAAGATGAAACTTAAGCCAAATCATTCATGTATTTTGCAAACTTAAGCCATGAATATCTTTGCAGAAAAAAATATCCTACTTCTCTCTTCAGACAAATCTCAGATTTCAACTTACTTGTGAAACTTGTTATGCATGCAGCTGTGTTTCTGTTCCTTCTTCCTCACTTATAGCTGACCATGACCCTTTTTATAAATAGTCCATTTTTATAAATAGTCCATTTTTATAATACCTTCCAGTCTCACCTTTATTCCCTATCCTTGAGCTTCATTTGAAGATCTGGAAAAGATTTGCTGAAAGGAGACAAGTTCACTGCTCTGAGACAAGATGAGAGTCAAATTATGATTTAGAAACACAAGTCTATATAAAAACATGATATTTGGTTGAGACGGATATCTTAGCTTGCAGAGAAGAGAGTCCTGGAACCTCAGTTACAAAATCACTGACCAACACCTTGAGGCAAGCTCAGCTTCCACTTTGCTTTGTTTCCACCAGAAAGCTGTTCCAGGCCATAGTGTTTGGTGGCTGGAAGCCTTTTATATTCAGTGAAATTATATTCACAGCTAGTTTAGAGGAGTTTCTTTTTTGTGTGTTCTATCATTTTTCTCTTCTTCCTGTTACTTCCTTCACCTTTTGAAGCAGCATTTCTGCCCTTTTACCATGGTTCTTTTTTTTAGACTAAAGCCAAGCTCTTTAGATTTTGAAAGGTTTTTCTTCTTCTCTGTTTTCATATTGGTCTAGTTATATATTCCTTCATATCCTTATGTCAATTAATCATTTTTGCATTGATTGGACAGGAGTGGCCAGCACTGTACATTCGGTTTCAGATGAAATTTTACTTGCAGCTAGGCTGACAGATAAGATCTATGACCTTTTCCTTATCTTTTAAATTAATTGTTTTGTTATTTTGTCTTGGCTTTTTTGTTGATTTCTGTTGAATTTTATCTTGGATTAGCCAGTTCCACAATCTTTATTCTTAATCCTTAAAATATTGATTGCTAATCAGATGCAACAAATGGATCTGTATCTATCCAAAGGTACTTCTTTGCCACTAGATTTTTTTCTGTCCTGTGGAGACATGCATGGACAATGTACAGCCTGTGAGCAGCTCATACCTGCTCCTCTGGAGTGTGCCAGAAAAGATACAGGAGAGAAGGAGTAGGTGCTTCTCACTCACTGCCTTTCTGTTCTCACAGAAAAAGGAGAACCTAATGCTGTTACAAAACCAGCCTGAGTATTCAAAAAAGAATATTTTATACACCATCTTCCTGGACTTTTTTTTATGGTAATACCCACAGGATAGAAGATATTCTACCTGGAGAAGAGAAGGCTCCAGGATAACCTTATAGCAACTTTCCAGTACCTAAAGGGTCTGAAGAGAGCTGGAAAGGGACTTTTTGCAAGGTCATGTAGTGACCAGGCAAGAGGGAATGGCTTTAAGCTGACAGATTAGATATCAGGAAGAAATTCTTTGCTGTGAGGGTGGTGAGGCCCTGGCACAGGTTGCCCAGAGAAGCTGTGGCTGCCCCATCCCTAGAAGTGCTCAAGGCCAGGTTGGATGAGACTTTGAGCAACCTGGTCTACTAGAAGGTATCCCTACCCATGGCAGGGGAGGTGGAAAAAGATTGTCTTGAAGTTCCCTTCCAACCCAAACCTTGGTGTTTCTATGATCCCTTGGTTATCTCTATAATCTTTTATATCCACTCACTTTTCCTCATTACCTTCCTCTCTTTCTCTCCCCCTCTTCCTTCCATCCCTCAGTGATCCCTTTGTCAAAATCATCACAATAATTCTTTTAAACATGCATGGACAAACTAAGAGGTTTTGGTCAGCTGCCTGTAGTACATGAATCCCCAGTGAGGGGAACTGCAGAACTGAGCAGGTTCTTGGGGTCTGGTTGGCTCCAGTCACACCTCTCGTGTCCTCAGACACTGACTGGCTTGTGAACTTCCCACTGTATTCAAAGGCAAGACTGCAGGAAGCCTGGCAGCACGAGGGCCAGGGCCAGCTGGGACTGTTGAACAGATCAGATGCTATAATTATTACATGGTCCTTGTAACAGCAGGGACAAGACAAAGTAACTCTGCTTCCTGGCCAGCCCACGTAGTGTCACATTCACTCTGCTGAAGCAATCATGCCATATAATTGAGATCGAGCACTGAGACACCTACAATCCTCCCCCAAACAACATTTCATTTGGGAGGAGTCCCAGCTAGTTCTGTCAGAATGAGTAGCTATTGGTAAGCACAAAAAAGCCTCAGAAGAGAGAGGGTAACACCGGCAATTTGTTATTCATCACGCCGTGGTGTTGCAGAAAGTAACAGCCAGGAAAGCTGAACTAACTGCCCACTACATTAATGCCCATGCTGGGAGTCATCGGGAGTCCTCTGCATCTGGGAGCTGTAACAGGCACAGGCACTTTGTCAAAAAACATCACTTACAGTTTGACAGCCACCAAATAACAAAGGAAGAGTGGGTTTTGTCACTGAGCTCTGATTTGGCTCCAGGACAAAACCTGCTCAACCCAGTGGGAAGGGACAGTACATGATGCTAAGAAATATAAATATATGTCTGACAGTATTGACTTGCCTGTGGTGACAGCAGATGTGAGATGAGATTTTAGTTTCCATCATCTTCTTCAATGCAAATTTAACATTTGTGTTTAAAAACACACAGTTACTGCAGTGAAGAGAGTGGGTACCCTGAGGGACAGGTACCTTGGGAATCACTTGTTACTATTTGCATTTGATTTGGTGTTTATAACCTCAAAGGTGCACGTGGCACTCTGATCAGTGAGAACATCCTCCACCTCTGCCACTGGTGACGATGGAATG
Source organism: Ptilonorhynchus violaceus (assembly GCA_013397565.1). Classification (NCBI taxonomy): domain Eukaryota; kingdom Metazoa; phylum Chordata; class Aves; order Passeriformes; family Ptilonorhynchidae; genus Ptilonorhynchus; species Ptilonorhynchus violaceus. The sequence goes on along the minus strand of VZRJ01012713.1, from coordinate 317,952 downwards.
CATGAACAAGATCTTTGGTGAATTTTGTTGCACTTTGGTTTGGAGTGAGATGCAGCCACTTGTGAGTCCAGAATGAATGCAGCAATACGGGACATCAATCTGAGAGAAATTTTGGATCTTGTCTTTTTCCTATAACTTTTACCTCTTCTATCTTTCCTCATGACATATAAATTTTAACTTTGTAACACCATGAGGTTTTAATTCCCTCAATATTTATAGTGTAGGTTAAGGTTGGTTTAGTGTTCAGGTGAGCACAGTGGCCACTCAGTCATTAATTCTAACTCCTTTCAGAAGGCAAAAGGAAATATTGTCTGGTTACTAGCAAGACAGGGTAGATGTACTTTTAGAATTTAAAGGGAAATGTGAGAGTATGAGGAGAGTTAACAGTTCACTCTATTGCTTAAGAACTCCAGGAACTCTTCAATAAGTTTAGATTTCTTAGTGTTAGGCATTATTTTCAAAAGTAATAAATAATTCTTATAAATTAAGTCGATACTGATGCTGAATTACTCTGCTGCTAAAAACAAAATGAGCCAATTAACATATCTAATAAAGACCAAGGTTGCACTTCAGTGGTTTTTGCTTTTTTTTTTTTTTTTCCCTGATGCCTTCTCCTGCTTACAGGAGTGAAAACACCTAACTCAATTCTATTTCCACATCAAATTTAGATGAAATTGGACTCCAGCTGAAATGCTTAGCAGGACTGTATGAGTATCATTTCCTCAAGAAAATAGTCTATAAAACAGCTGAGGGAATATTGAAACTCCGTTACCCCAAGAGAACAAGCAGAGCAGTGATACTTCTTCACCACATCACTATTCCTTTAGGATCAATTGGAAACCTCTCCTCTCCAGACTGGCAGTCAGAGGACATGTTTCGTTGATTCCACTCTTCCATTTGGTCTTGTTCAAAGGAAGGGGTCAATATTTGCACTAATTGAGTAACCACTGAGGAATTTCTGCTAGAAACCTTGAAACTACGAAACATATAAGCACTCTTGTCTAGTAGGAATATTGTTTCAAAATTGCCCCAGCGAAGATTAATCGGGTGGTTAAAACATGGTGAGTGATGTCAGTGTTTTCAGGGGCTCTCAATTGTTGGGATCTTTTTGTTCCTACTTGTTTCTTTCAACACTTCAGCCTAATAATGTGCTTCATTCCTCTGTGAAGGATGAGCACTACAGAGATAGCTGAAACAGTTTTGATAAATGTGTTTGAAGCTTTAAAAACCTCTGACAGAGTCTTGACTGAGTGCTCTCTAACTGAAGGTGCTTTTTATTTTTTATTTATTGTTCCTCATTAATTTGTTGCACTTGGTGTATCTCATTCTGCATTAGGACTGCACTTGGTCTGGCCTCTGATGCTTTATTTCAGCCATTTGCCATCTCACTTGGATGCTGCACCTGACCCTGGAGGACACTGCGCTTATTTGGACCCACAGGAATATCCCATCAAAAATGTTAAGGGAAGCGGAGTTTTCTCAGTGCAGATCTAAAGTTCTACCACAAACACTTCTAAGAGCCAAGGACCACCATGCAGGCTTTGCACTCCTTGGATCCTGTTCTTCAAATAAACCTGTGGTAGAGGACGGGAATAAAACCGATAAGCCCCTTAGTAGTAAAAAAATGTTTGACACAAGTTGACTCCAGCTCCCCTATGGACATTTAATATGAGCAAGTCATTTGCATTCCTGTGGGAAGTGCACTGACAGAAGGGCATTCAGCACATGCTGCTGGTGAGACGAGTCCCAGAGAGGGAGTTGGAGGCATGTTTTGGTGTTTGGGTCTGTGTCATGGCTCCTTTATGATGGAAATTTTCTTCCAAGAGAAACTGAACAGCACTGCAGTAGGCTCTAAGGAAGGTAGGAGAATTGTTTGTCTCAGGATGTTTTTCACGACTGAACTTCCATTTTCGTTGTATTTGATTGTGAAAAAGGTCTCTATGAAAGCCTTTCAGAGGGAGGCTGTGACACTCTCTATTTTAGGGTGGTTGGTTGAAAGATCACCCTCACAGAAGGTGATCCCAGGATAAAGCAGAAAGCAATGTTTGTGCCCTGAATCCTCCCTCCCTCTGGATTGGGAAGGAATGGAAGAACAGTGGTATAATGTGATCCTGTTATCACTTCCTGGCCCTGAGGAAGCCAGAAGGGCTGAAGTACTTCCACTTCAGTTCTGACCCATTTTCACCTTGGGTTTCATTTCTGGAGCAGAACTATTTACTGTGACACTTGAATCTGACCTGAGCTAGTGAAAGTAGGCAAATGGACTTGATCCATTTCAAGCAGAAGGGTCAGTGATATCAAGGGTTTCCTAGAATGTTTCAAGAAAATTCTAGTTTGGAAAAACCTCAGTGTTTCTATCAGCTATTAATTTCTATCCATTTTAACAAAAAGAGAAGCAAGCACACAGGTAGCTGTTCTGACATCCTCAGAGAACAGCCAAGGTGTTGGCTGATGGCAGCAGAGTAACAGTGAAAAGTAGGTTCAGCTGCTGCATCATTTTTTCCAGAGACAACCACACTGGAATACTTTTAAACAAATATCATGCAAAAAAAAATTCGAAAATTAAACTAAAATAGAAACTTGTTTCTTAACTATAACACCACCAACATCTGGCTTCCTGCTGGAGGGGTTTAAGAGGATTTCAGTATTTAACTATGATTTGTCTTTTTGTTGTTGTTTGTGTTTATACCATCAAAAATATGGCAACAGAGAAAACATGAATTTATGTAACATTAACAAGAGAACTGTTCTAATGGAGAGCTAATCTTTATGTATGAATCATCTCATAGAAAAAAAGTGTAGAACACCAGAAACCCAGAAACCTAAGAAGGTTTCCAGAATGTGTCCAGCATATGTTTTCCATGGAGCTTTTGACATTCACCAAGAGAATGGACTAAGTTTTTCAATACAAGCTCTAGAGCATCATTCCTGAAAATAGTTAGGGATGTTCAAGTTGAAGGAGAAATCCAGGAATGGAGCAGCCAAGTAACAGATCTGTTCCATTTCTAGTTCAGTACTTGCATATTCTCCAGTGGAAAAATACAACCAAAGATTTCATATAAACTTCATACAAAAAAAATATTCTCTTCTTCTAGAATCATAGAACCATTGAGGCTGGAGAAGACTTTTAATATCATCAAGTTCAACCATCAATGCAGCACCACCCCCATGTTCACCACTAAACCATGTTCTTGATTGCCATATCCACACATTTTTTGAATGCTTCTTGAGATGGTGACTCCACCACTTCCCTGGGCAGGCTGAGCCCTATGCTTGAAAACCCTTCCAGTGAAGAAATGGTTGTGATTTCTGGGAGGTCTTCCTCATACAAAAGATTCACTGCCCATTTTAATGAAGCACTTTGTGAGAAGCACAAAGGTGGTATTTGACTATTGCCTCGTCGCAATTCTTGTGTTAAGTGCTTGATCTAGTGAGATGTTCCTGTTAAAGTTCAGGAGGCTCTGTGCCCTCATGCTTTTGGATAGTGAAATATCCTAATCTGAGCTCAGTTATGTTAATAAGAAGCAGTGAGTCCTGAACAGCCTGTAAAAGAAATCAGATTTGTGAGAACTCAGTGTTCAACTTCTAAGAGAGTCGTGATTGAAAGCACAAAGCAATCTATGGGCACTAAGCCACATGCTGGGTTTGAATCTCCAATTTAGGTCATCAGCAACTGGAAAACATAAGGAAAACGTGATTTCCTCAAGATATAGGATGGTAGTCTAGAGAAAAGAAATTATTTACCAGAGGCAACAATGCACATCAGAAGAACACACAGCTTTGCCTTTATGGCCACTCCACTGTGCACCTGGTTCTCTGCTTGGGCATGGTGTCCCACCTACCTGGGATTACTTCCAGCATCATATCCTTCACCTGTCACAGTCCTGGCAGGTGCACAATGACAGGCAAGGGAATGCACAACTCATTCTGTTTGTATGAGCCAATACTGACATCATGTGGCTGCTGGCAAGGGCAAGAGACCTCTTCCTCAGGCTTCCCTTTTGACTGTCCACTGGCTGTAGGACTAAGAATCCTTGTGATTTTTTAAAAGCAGCTGTGAATGGTTTGCATCTTGGGAAGCCAACATAAAAGCAAAAAAAAAAAAAAAAACCTTAAATCATTCCTCTTCTTTCCTTCTGAATATTTCCAGTGGCAAAGGCCTTCCTGTTGTGTATGAAATGACTTTGCGGGTTATTTGGGGCTGTTAATCCTACCCCAGTGGTTCTCTGGTCTGTGATATTTCAGCTGTGGAGGAGATGACTTGGACATGCAGGTGCCAGCTCTGACTCAGAGTTTAACATCGAGAACAGGAGCAAAGATGTGCTGCCTGTTTAGCCCTGCCAAAGACCTTGCTTGTCGATGCCATCCACAAGGAGATGAGGCAGGATGCAGTTACACAGCCACAGCTCCACAGAGCACAAAATGCTCTTGGGAATGTTCACATCTAACCCAGACTGAGCCAGACGGGAAGAGTCTGCAGTTACTATTACTGGTGATTTAAAATAACTTTCCTTTTGACTAGCTGTGTCTTCCTGCCATGTACAGATTGCTCTTATGATTTATCAAAGCTTCTTAAGGATGCTCTTTCCAAGCTGCCTGCTTCTTTACAGTTAGCACAGAAGTGCACAGCACTAGAGAGGTATTGCTGTATATGTTCCACATTAAAGATCAGACAGGGTAATCCATAAATCACTCTGCAGCTAAAAAGCTTGTGGCAGCTTTGGATTATACAAGCAGGCAAGATGCATGTTTGTGGCAAGAGTTTGTATGATTTCAAGTGAGGCAATTCCACGAATTTGATGTACAAGTCCACCAAAATAATTTGAAATTTGGTAGAGAAGTCACCAGATATGTATAAAAGAAAAAAAAAGATGGAGCATAGTCAGTGATTCCTGAGCTAATTTATTCTACTGCATAGCGAAAGGCAGACTCCTTCTATTTCTATATATTGTTCTGCAGTCCCTGAAATGAACACCTCATGATGCTTATGGGATGAATATATTCTAGATGCAAGTGCAACAATTGCTACTAATTATTCATCAATGGGTGAGTTTGAATGCAAAATGCAGTAGATGCAATGAGAGGGAGAAAAGGCAAGCAATGATGAAAGATAACATTTTCAGTTTGGGTGCTGGTTCTTATTTTCAATGTCATGGCTCAAGGAAGAAAAGCACAGCCCAGGTTTTACCTGTCTCTCCAAATGTGGGTAATTTTGTATGAATATGAAGCTATATCAGTTGCATATTTGTACTAAGACCTACAGTAGAACTAACTGTAAGAATAGGAGATGCTAATGCTATCTCTGTGTGCATGTGTGTATCAATGTACCTCTCACTCCTTCTCTGACTCAAATCAGAGAGGAAACCTCTTTGGAGAACAATAATGAAAACTTGATTAAACCAGTGTGACCTCTCAGGAACCATCCAAGCTGAAGTGGTTGCTAAAGCCACCACTCTGTACCTATCAGTGTCTGACCAATGACACCCAGAAGGATGAAATGCAGAAAACCCACACTTACTCTTTTCTTTGGTAATTAACCCTCAATTTCAGCACAATAATTAACTCAGAGTCCAGCAGACCAGTTTTGGCTTATTTATTTGCTAATTGCAGTCTTAATTGTGTAAATAAGTGTTTGGGTCTGCACTAATTCAGCCTCTTTGAATTTGCCTCCTGACTTTTACAGTCAGTTGCTCATCACACTGGATACTATCCTTGGTAATGGGCAAGGAACAAGGACGTGTTTGTGTGGCAAACACAGGTTAAAGGAAAAGGAGAGAAAAACTGGGATATAAATATTATGGGAAGGGACACAGGTTACAGCTACAAGTGTCAGTTACATCTGGAAGAACAGGACCAAAGCCCAGCCATCCAAAGGTTAGAACCATGTGGAATACACTGTGCTTCCAAGTGCTGGAGAGGCTTTAGACCAGATTTGCTTCGAGCTATACAGAGTTACGTTTTACCAGCTGGACAACTTGCATTTGGCTCTCCAACCATAAAGGAAAAAAAAACCAGACTGTCCCTAGTCTCGAAAAGACTATAAAAGCTCGTGTCACCTCTGCTCTACTTCACAATGCTGATGCCTGCCATGAACTAATTTGTGATTGGCCTCATTTCTCAAGGGCATATGTCCTTTACTGTTACACTACCCTAAGTATTCAAAGGACCAATCTGAGCCTTTGCCCTGCTATAGGAACCTGCCTATTGCCTCTGAGAAAACAGAGGCCTTATTTAAAGTGTTGCTCTCATTTTGCTTTATTGGTCTAGGAATCCCCTGTGTCTATGACTGAAACCTAAACAGGGTGTGGACTGTGGCACAGATCTTTTTGGAAGACACCTACTTCATTTTAGACAGCCATGGCATCAGATCACAGTGTTTCTTCACTAGAAGTCCCCAGCACAAAATTAGATTCTGATGAGGATATAGTTTACCATATTACCACAATTTGATTCAGAAGAATACTAAGGGATATTTACCAATTTCTTTTAATGATGGACTAGAAATACCAGTTTGGACCAGACATCATAAAACAGGCATCGGTTTGGCTCTCCTGCACAGTTGTGATGAGCCTCTCCTGGCACTGACCAGAGTACCTGCTTATCTGCTTATCCTGATTGCTTTGAGGTGCATTCTGCCAAAGCACAGAGAATATGCCAACTCCTGGCTGTAACGTTTTGAGAATGGGCAAATGACTTGTTGGGATTAAGGTGAGGTCAATTCATGTTCCGCCTGTGAGAGTGGAGCATAATTACAATCAAAAGGAAAATGCATTTAACCAATGCACTAATTATGCCCTCCCTGCTGCTGGCCCCTTTGCCATTTGATATGATTGTGAAATGAGTCAGGAAAAAACTATCTGTAAAGACACAGGCACAACAACACAGTCCTTGTCGACTTCTAATCAGTTTGCAACAAGAAGGCAGCAATCCCCTAAATTTTGCACTTCCTCCCCATTTTTCTAAGGGCTTCCATCAACTTCTCAATGTATTTGCTGTCTTTTGGAGTCTCTGGGGAAGATATCTATGAACACCTCTTTTTTTCACAAGAATTGCCTGAAAGAGTGTACAGCACTAGTTAGGACAAGAAAACTTCTGAAACTGGACTGTGCTCTGCTTCACTTCCTTCCTTTCCATTTCCCAAGATAGATACCCAGTGATGGATCCCATCAAAACACACTATACTGCCAATGCCGTCAACAGTCTGTAAATATCTCTGGAGAAAAATTAAACAAATAGACAGAGGGGGATCTATCCTTGCTAGAAGGATAAAGAGACACTTGTGTTGCTGATGCATGGCTGTGACTCATTTTAAGTACAGGTGTATTTTACGGAAATTGTGAGTTAAGACCAGAACTTATGGCTATAGTCCCTGTCCATTTGACCAGACAAAAAGCAGAAATGTCCTTTTCTTGTTTTTTTAACTGGTATAGATGTTGCCATAGAGTCATAAAGAAATGGTAGATCTCTCCAATCCCAGCCCTCCAATGTTACCAATTTTCATAATTTCCTGGTAACAGTGTACAGCTGGATGTAGGGAATTTCCTAGTCTCAATATATGGGGCCAGAGAAACTCAAGTCTACCTATGAAATATATTCCTTAAACTGGTTCTTAAACATTAAACACAAAAAGACCTGCAAAAAAATCTGTCCAAGCATTTACAAATTTGCTGCCTTCAATGTTTTGCTGCTTCAAGGTCTCATTCATTTGACTGGTCAAAAAGAGCTCCATGTTCAAGGCCTTTTGGACCACGATCGCTTTATTTAATAATTATCTATTCAATAATTCAGAGATGGTTTTCATTCTTCAAACAGAAGGACAGTCTGAACCATAGAATCACAGAATAGTGATTGGTTGGAATGGACATTTAAGGTCAGCTCATTCCAACTTCACTGTCATGGGCAGGGACAGCTTTTGCCAGACCAGGTTGTTCAAAGCTCCATCCAACCTGGCCTTGAACACTTCCAGGGATGGGGCATCAGCCACATTCTGTCAAAAAGTTCATCTATTTGCTTGCACTTGAGCACCTTTTATTCTACTTCTCTTTATGGCTGTCAGCATATTTGCCACAAGGTACATGGACAAAATGGGTAGGGGAATTTCCTAACATTCAAGAACCACGGAAAGTACAGACAAAAGGAAGCAAAGATTTTATTGACATTTCTTTACACAGAACACAAGCTACACAAAATGCCACAATAAAGCATATGTAGAAAAATAGTAGAATCATATTGGCACTGATGACTATTCATTATTATTATTATTATTATTTATTATTATTATTATTATTATCATCATCATCTTATTATACAGGTTTCATCATAACCATAATAAATAAGCATTAAAATTTCACAGTGGCATTATAAGCTTTACATTCATGATCTTGTTTATACAAGGGACCATGTCAGATTTCTTCAGCATTTTTGTATGGTCATGATTCAAAGTAGTAGATTTAAAAATTAAAAGCCCTTTCCCTTAACCTATAAGGATCTGTCCACATTAATCCATTGACTTGATCCCTTGGAGAGGTCTGCATTTGTCTAAAAAGACATTACTTTTAAAACACGTTTGACCAACTGGAAAATTGGCCTTAAAAAGAACCCAGGACATTTGTTATCTTGTGGTGGTCTGACTTTGAGATGCCATGGATGTTGCTGGTTGCCATACATTAAGATCCTGGAGCTTTATAAAGCTCTTCACCAGGTTAATCCACTTGTGGATTTGGCCCATCATATCAAGAGTGCATTTGACCAGCATTTCTCAACATCAGACCTTTAGTAAAGACCTTGTGAATGCTGTTGAGTCAGAACCCACATTTCAAGAAAAAATTATTTGCATTTCCATTTTCCCTAAAATATCACAGAATTGACTCAACTTCATTTGTTTCCACTTTGTGAGATTAGTTTTGGTTTTTTGATGTAAGTCTCACTTAAATCTTGACAGACATAGTTAAAGAAAATTGAAGTGTGTGGCAGTTGACAAATGTTCATTAGGGAAAGGGAAGTAAATTAGAGAGAGGCAGACGGAGCATGTGTTGTAAATCTTGGTGTCTTAAAAAAAAAAATAGTACAGATTTTCTAAGCTCTCAGCCTCTAATTATTGCCTCTTCTGTCTGATTTGAAATATAACTTTCAAGAAACATAACTGCCGCAATCAAATATAATAATGTCTCATTTAAAAGTCCAACCTCATGTGTCACATGACAGAATCAGCTGTACTCATATTCAAACCACAGAAATGGTTATAATTAAAAATACCATAGACTACTCATCTGCAAAGTTCAGCCTCAGTATCAAGACACTGTCTTTAAATTCAAATTTGCAGAATGTTGTAGTTACTGTTACATGCACCAGTTATATCATGCATATTGCTTGTCCTGAACAATGAGCCCCAAAGGAAGTGCTTGGAGAAGGATATATCTCTGATGCTCTGCTTTGCAGCCTGTGTGCACAAACATGGGCATGTATCCAATGCTAGTATTTCACATCCACTATGCAAGAGTACAAATAGTTATTAAGTGCAGGGGCCAACCTCTTGATTTTGTATAGGTTTTTTTATGATTAAAAAAAAAAAATCTGAAATGTCTCACGTTGAAATTACTCATTTGAAACTCAGCCCAAAAGTATTTGGCAGTTGCTTATCTGAAAAAAAAAAATCACTTTGAAAAATTCTCTAGCCTTGCCCTTGTTAACTAAAGAAAGCACTAACTGTGCTTAAAGAAAACCATTTTCAGAACTATTTACAGGAAACAGTAGGGTTTAATTCCAAGAGGTATTTTCTTAATATTTAATAAAATAAGTAAAAGATGACTCTTTGAAACACAGGATAAGGATCTTCACAGAACTATGTTCATGTCCACTGAATTCTGTTGCACATGTCAGTTGAGGAACAGTGAAGGTCCAATTTTAGGTATTATCACTGAGCTGAGAATTAATCCAGCAGTGTAAGGTGTTCCATTTGAATGGGTACTGTAAAAATGTTGTTACTTCTGCTGCCACTGCTAACTCTAACTACTAAAAAGTTAAAGCCTGATTTTGAGGGCTACAATTTTAATACACTTTGAAGATTTCCAGGGCTCTTAAACCAAGAATATGGTTCCAGTGTCAAAAACAGAGTAACTGTGTTTGTTCTTTTTGATTTCTCTGTCATTACTGCCATCTTGGTGGGGTATATTCCTGTCACATCCCAGACAGAAGAAGGCTTTATCTTTGTCTTTTCCTCAGTCTGTCAGAGCTAGATCTAGACTCTGACTCACCTGGAGACCCAAAAAGGCATGGGACAAAACATCAGTGTACGTTTCTTCCTGGCAAAACAAACACAGTAGAAAATAAACATAGAATACTGCACAGAATACCAGTGGGATTTTGGTGGTGTGGGTTTTTTTCCAGACACGCATGGCTTGTCTAGACTTCTTGACTGATCTCCTTCATATTTCATAAGAAGATTTAACTGCAGAAAAAGGAAATAGCTAATTTCCCAAACTGGGTGCATAGTCAAATATATAGAAGACTAAAATTAGTAAGAGTGGCAAAGCTGATAAATCATTGATCTACCGGCTTAAAAAATGAATGCTTGGTTGAAGAAGATGGATGTTAAGGAAAATTAAAAGATGGTGACAAGTTTCCTGTCTTAGGAGAGAGGGCACCTCAGTTTGACGTGTTGCATTGACCATGGAAACCATGGAGGTGATAGATAACACGCTTCAAACTCAGGACTGCTTAGATAAGTTTAGTCAGCTAATGGTGTGCCAAGAGGTTGAAAAATCACTGTACAAAACAATCTCTGTCCTCCAATGAGGTGGATGAAGCCAACAAATGGCTCCTTCACAGGAGCTCTGGAGGGCAACCAATGTAGGCTGCCCCAAAAGCAACAGAAACCTGTTAGACTGAATGATCACCACCAGCTCCCTCCTAAGTATGGTATGGTATAGATACACTGTGTATGGAACACACGTTCACCCCATATGGGACTAACATGCAGCTCAAATGGGAAAAGACACTTTCTGTGTACATATGTATTTAGGGTATACATCATATGATAGAGAAGACATACAAGAACTATACCTTATATTACCATTTCTACTGGAAATTATGACTCATTTTACATCAAAAATGTTCCCACAGTCTCTTCTTCAACCTTTCCCATGCATGTAGCTGTATATTTGATAGCGTATCAGAAATGCCTTGACATCTTTCCACAGTTAGGAATGATGCACATAGCATTATCCATATAAAAGTAGCAAAGAGTAAGCATACCCTGGGCTGGAACAGGTAGATTTCTACTAGCACTTAAGCTTTCAGGAAGTAATGATAAACTCCTTGAATTAGTTGTTTGAAATATTGGAGATTTCAGCACCAAAAGCTGTTATAGTTATTAGTGTAACTCCATTTACAGGATGTATGAAACAAACGAGGCCGTCACAGTACTCAAACCGTCCACTCCAAAAAAGTAGAATTAATGGGAACTGGACTTTTACATGGGGAAGGGTGGTTTTGTTCCTTTGGATAAACTGTTTGTGTTTCTAGCTGATATCTTTCGAAGGCTGGAAGGTGTGCTGGATTGCAGTAAGAATACACCTATTCACTGTGTCACAGTTTCATATTTGCAGAGGCAGAAAATACTCGAAGACATGCAGCTCCATGCAATTAGCATATAGACAATGGACTTCTGGAACACATATGCATGTGTGCAGATCCATTTCAGACAGATATGGTTAGTTTGCTACTCAGGTAAGAGCATTTTGCAGCACTTTGGGTGAAAGTAGAGAAATGAATTTTACAAAAGCAGAGAAATCAAGTTTCAAGGTTGTGACAGAAGTTAATTCAGTCTGACCTTTTACATAAGAAGAGTTTATACATATTTATTCTTTATGGTTTTATCCTGTGAGGGGAAGGCCTGACTCATCTGCATTTAAAGCATTCTAACTGTTTAACACTGATTAAACTGTTCTCATAAGCATTTCTATTCAGTGCATGGATTTCTCTTAGGGAAGTGCATATGTATCATACAGTCTTCCTAAAATAGAGAAGAAACAGCAGCAGCTCTGGTTACATGAGGCTTCCTCACTATCTGTGCCCAAAGTAAAGATTAATTCATAGGGGGCTGCAAGCTGGAAGATTCCAATTGTGGCAACAGAACAGCTCCAGCTCTTCGGATTAAAGCCTCAGGTAGGGAGAGGATGTGATGAGCGTCAGCAGCCACTGAGGCCCTCCTGAACAGGAAAAAGGCAGCAGTCTGCAGCAGAGCTACCATCCAAGGAATGGTGTGCCAGTCCCTGGAGCCTCTTAAACCCAGTTCAAAGTCGAGAAACTGGATGGGGCACAACAAAGGATTACCAAGACAGTGAGGGGTCTCAACACACAGCTTCTGAGGGGAGGCTGAGTTAGGCTTGTCTAGCTCGGCATAAAAGACACCAAGTGACAAAGATCTGTCTGAAAGCATGGAAAAGGGTGTTATAACTACACCAGAAGCAAGATCACCCCCATGGAATAGAAAAGTGGGATGAAAAAAGGTAACAGAAAGAAGCTGCAGCTCAAAAAGTTCAAATTGTATTTTTGTTTGTTTGTTTGTTTGTTTTCCCTAGCAATGATGTACAGCAGTTGAGAAGGTATTCCAGAGTAGCTGCAGTACATCCATCAACAGATGTTTTCAATATTCAGCAAGACAAAGACATGGCTGACTTTACCATGATGTTCATGATAATCCTGCTTTGAACAGGAATTAGACTGGGATACTCCCAACTGTTCCTTCTGAAACAAAATATTCTCTCATCTGTAACATGTCTGGATAGGTGCATAACAGTCCTCATAAAGGGCTGAGAAAATTGACTGGAATGAATGTGTGAGCACAATGTTCTGCTCCTGGACAAATGGAATGGCAGTGCTGGATATTTGTGAATCCCCATCCGCACTGACTGCACAGTATGTGGAAGAGTTGCAGCCAGGTCATGGAAAGGTGACCATGCAAATGTGGGAATGGCTGGACAAAGCAGGACATTGGACAGGATTCATAGCTTAGGGCAATTTAGGCATCTCAATGGATAGTAAATTAAGGGAACCATGAGCAGAGCCAGAGGCACAACCTTGCTGTGGTTGTGTTTGACGCAAAAGACAAAATCAAACCAGAGAAGGGTGAACTGCAGCTAAACAAGTCCCAGACTATAAATTTTGTCACTCCAAACATTAATGGCCTGATTTTTAATTCAGTGATTATTTGCCCTGTGATTCTGGTACTACAGCCATAAAGCAACTGTATTAAAGAGGCTGAATGACGACTCCAGTAGACCTGTATTTATACTGGTTTATAACCTGAAAACAATTCAGGGATTAAATAAACTCTTAAAATTTGGGGGAGGGGTAAATTGAGCTAGAAACTGTCATTTATGTAAAAACATTCAATATCAAAATTGCTGAGCACATGTATTGAAATAAAGAAAAGCACTCCATGTGAGTTCTCCACGGACATGACCTTTAGCATCTAAATAATGAGCTGGAGTGAGATATGTTGGGCTGTTCTGATGATAATTTCTAAATGAAAATTTAAGTCCACAAAGAAAATAATCATTCAGCTAGGCTGACACATATTGGCACTCTTAGACTGCTGCAGAAATGCTCCATGACTATTCATTATATATTAAATTTCATGGGATATTTGCATAACCCTTCACAAGAGTCTAACCCTGTTATTAGAAGTTCTCACCTTTCTCCTTCATCACCACTCAGCTATTTAAAATGCAGAGGTAGAAAGCAAGAGAACTTTTTTTTTTTTAGCATGCCAAAAGCACCAAAGAAAACTACAAATTCTAATGAAAACTTTGGCTTGAATTCCCAGTTTTCATGCTGTCTTGTGATAGCTTTCTCTCTCAAGTGTGGCTCATCTCTGGCAAGCGAACAGTGAAGAGGATTGGTCAGTGGATATTTATGAAGTGCTTTGAAGTAAAATAGTGCTCAGTATTCCTGCAGGTAATTCCAAAGCTCCGTGCTAAGGTTTCAAGTCTTTAGAAAATAATCCTTTAAAGCTAAGAAATTTCAGCTTCCTCGATTGTCAGTGGACAGACCTGATTTTGAAAACAAATCGTGAATCTCATTAAAGAGAAAACGAGCATTCATTGGAGGCTGGGAAAAGACACATTTCCTGTCAAATTTTAAAGGAGCCTTATTCATATCTTCAGTATTTGCTTTTGATAAAGGTGTGCAGTCAAAAATTATACCTAAGTATAAAAAACTGAAGATGTCATCCAGTCCACAGTTTCTGTCTATGTCTCAGACACCCAGAAAGTGGATCTTACTGTAAGTCCCCCAGGCAGGGAACAGTCCTGGGTAAGTGACCCCGAATGCCACCAAAGCAGAAAACAGGATCACTCCTGCAGACTTTCAGTAGTACCTACCTCTCTTCACTCACTACATAGAGAAATTAAGACTTTTATTTCACTAGAACAAATTCATCTTGCAATGAATTTTTAAGCACAAATTAGGTAATGAAATTAGAGAGAACAAATTCTACAATTGTCCAAGGAGAAACATCTCCAGAGGACCCAGGAGACTGGATTTTCATCTTCCAGGAGACTGAAAACCAACTCCTTGAAAATCCTCAGCCCAGGTACAGAAAGAATTCTCTATTCTGTCCCTTATCTACTCACACTTAGTCAATACTGCAATTTCTTTCCATCCGTATGTAAGAAAAAAAAAATCCATTCCAGAAGATATCAAATTATTTAAAAAATGGAGCTCAATGGGCGCTAGAAGCCCCAGAATATTGGAGAAAAATTAATCCAGCTATGAATAAAGGCATGATCATAGAATTCTAGATATCCATTGAATTGTTATGACCACACTGTTTTCAAGTGCTTCAAATTATTTAAAACAGTTAATGTCAGTCCTTTTAAATGTTATAGAATGCTTCAGGAACTTCTTGTTTTCCTTCCTTCTATTTTTGCCTCTGTCTTTCAAAGCCGTGACATCTTCTGTCTCTGCTCCTCTTTTTCTACATGTGGGCTATCACCTTTCATTCCAGAGAACTTGCTCATCTGGGATGCAGCCCATACCTCACCTCTGACACTGAAAAACCTCAATATTCAGATGCACTTTACCTGGTGGAGATCCTCCTTGTTGGTTTTAGGCTTTCTACATGCTAAAGAAGCAACCCTGGAATGCTGGCTTTGTTTTTTCTTAATTGAAGAATCCCATAGAATTGAAAGGAGTTTCACTTCAAATACAGCTGACACTAACATTGACAAGCTACAAAAAAAAGGTGCTTGTCCCTCTTCTGTCCAAGGTCTTGGAGCTTCACTGAAGAGTTTAAGCCCTGCCCCCACAGATACAGGAAGCCAAGGGAATCTTGTGCAGACTGCAGGGAAAATCCTTGCAGCAATACTGCAAATATACTTAAATGTATTTAAAAAGGCTTTATGTGAAAGGACAGTATATTACATTTCCAAATGTTGGGACAGAAATAAAGATGCTAACTGTGCATTTACTTTTTTTTTTTTAATGAAGATAATTCTTAGTATATATTTCTATGTAAATAAAAAAATCTGAAAATAAGTCCATGCTGATTGCTATAGTTTGATGAAGTCCAAAAACTTAGATATTATTTATATAATAATGAGAATGCAAATTTCTTTGCAATATAATCTACACAGTGAAGTGGATTTACAATATTGAGAGGCAACATCCCATTAAAAAGAATAAAGGAAGAAAAAGAGAGGGAGGCTATTGTGAGAACCCTAAAATGGAAGGTCGAGTACACCATTACTGCCAATATATCCCACGATGTTCTGCCAGCAGAAGGAAGATAAAATCTGTGTCTCATCATTTGACAGGAATGATACCTCCCAGATTTTTCTAAGGTTCCACAGAAGCTCTCTGCCATACCCCACAAGGTGTAAGTTATATGGACCTCATCCAACTCTATAAGCAATCCAGCTCCAACTCTAAAATCAGACTGAGCCATCAAAGAATTCTACATGAACAGCAACATTGAAACCTTCAGGTGTATATATCCATCAGTCAGAGCACTGGTAGGAGTACAGAATGTCAAAGTGAACATATGGGAAGGCCCACCAACTTCTGCAGTAATGCAGAGATGTTTTCACATGTGCCTTCTCTCACAGTCATGCAAGCAAGAAGGCTGGGAATGCTGTCCATCGTACAAGGCAAGGCAAGAACCACCCATGTGAGTGTACGAACAGCTGCACTGGTGTGTTGTCAGACTCAGGATTGAACAATTTGATGTGTGAGATACAGAAATAAGAAAACTTCTCTGTGCAGAATGTACATATACACACACATCAGGCATGTATATACATGTAAACTAACTTCTTTCTAAATGTTTTTCAAAAGTTTCTGTAGGCAGACTCCTGAACACTTTTTTCAAATGGACCAGACCCTCATATAGCACACTGAAGCTTTCCCATGGTTAGAGATTGTTTTTCTGTCTTGTTTTTTCATATAAAAGTCCATGCCCCAGCTCAAAACCCCTGCACTGTATAGCAGCTCAACCTCCATGTACTATTATATTTAAAATTCTCTAGACAATTTACCAAGGAAGAAGTAAGTTGTGATATGTCAGTGCAGCTGGCACTAGACTGCTGAGGCTGAAAAGAGAGAAAGAATTTCCGAAGAAGATGTGGAAACAAGAAGTTCTGGGTAAAACTGACTGTTAACATTTAGCAGTCAATTTATAAAAAGACTTAAGAGAGAGACAATAGTATCTACCTATTTAATTCAAGTACCGAGGCAATAATATTTAATGTTTCAGAAATTTGTCAACATTGAATCACACCATGGAATTGTTTCCATATGATTTCTGCCTCTATGAGGGCACAAGATTTTTATGTGCAGTATACCTTACTATTTTCAGGTGATCTAATCTCACCCTTTGGTATACTCCCTCTTTCTCCTTCCCATTTCAAAAACATGCCTTAGTTATCACACCAGCCTTTTTCTTTTACCAGCATTTACCAGTCTGCTAAAAATGCTTTTCTTGAACTAATTTTGTGTAAGTTTTCCACTTTTTTCTTTTGAGGAAAAATTAGTTTTACTTTTTGCAAGTACAAATATTTCCCTGTGGCTGTGATGTTTTTGTCTTCATTTTTTATTCCCTTATTTCACAAATCTCCACTATCTTGGTCTTAATTTACTGATGGGAGTCTTGACACCTAATCCCAACTTTGGAATTTTTTTACAGTCTTTGTTAGAAGATATAGAGACCTGTTCATTTGTATTTTTAAACAAATTGCATTTGCATTACAAAATTGCCTGCCTTCCAAACAAAAATAATTGTGAATAATTATTCACTTTCTCTTTTTTCAAAAAACTGCTGTGACATTGAAAATTTATCAAAATGTTATGAAAATGCGCAGAAAGTTATTGAAATTTTTCACTTTAAATGTGATAACTTTTTGATTAAAATCTTAATGAAAATTTGATGAAAAAAATTAAAAATTGAGAAATATGTTATTTTCCAAACTCTTAAAAACAACTTGGATATCACTGCATGAATAAAGTTTGAAATATTTCAACCAGCTGTAACTACATAATAACTAGGACCGTATATAGCACTGCAAATGGGCATTAACAAAGCATTTATAGAGTATTGCAGAGGATCTTAAGACATCCTTACTTTTTTTTAAGCTTTCCACGTTCCTTACCATTCTACATCTCGAGCCTTTTTTTTTTTTTTTTTTAATGTTTGGGGTTTTTAAGGGCATAACTGGCTAGATTTTGAATTCCATATCGGTGTAATAAATTTAAAAAAAATTGTTGGAGTAGATGGACTTAGATAAAAATGTAAAAGTAAAAATTGTACCTTTAAGGTTATAACAAGCACAGTTATGATCCTCTATAAATGTAAACAGAAGAAATGTTAACAGATGCCACTGATATTTTACAAGTAATCCAATATACTCCTCTTGGTTTGGCAGCTTCTAACTTGAACAAAATTCTTCCCAACCTAAAGTTGGGGTTTCTTTTTAAAGACAAATATCAATATTTCTTCATTCTATGTAAAATAGTTTACTCCTTTCCATTACTTGAATGTACAATTTGTATGGTACAAATTGTTACCAGCAATGGAACCATCCAAATATTTTCTTTCAACAAACAGAAAGACTGAAACTTTCATAAATGGTTTTCAGACTTCTCAGTTCATCACAAAGAAGGTTTTAACCTGAGTTCACATACACTTGTTTCCTTGTCTGTTAACTACCCCAAAAGTGCTACAAATGTATAACTTTGTTAATACATAAATAAGCATTGAATCAAGTACAGACAAGTTCCTGGTTTAATATTCAGGAGGAATGGGAATTATATTGGTCCAATCACATTTAGAGAATTAACCTTCTTATTCTGATTCTGTACCTCAGAAGTGGCTCATGTCTTTATGTGGACAAAGAACATAGAAACTGAAGAGGAATATTTATTTCTTCCAAAAGCACCAATACTTGGAAG
This sequence comes from Ptilonorhynchus violaceus, assembly GCA_013397565.1. Taxonomy (NCBI): domain Eukaryota; kingdom Metazoa; phylum Chordata; class Aves; order Passeriformes; family Ptilonorhynchidae; genus Ptilonorhynchus; species Ptilonorhynchus violaceus. The sequence goes on along the minus strand of VZRJ01012713.1, from coordinate 299,505 downwards.
CTTGAATGCCTTAAAGCCATAGCACTTTATTCTCTGAAAGAGAAATGGAAATGGAGAGTTTGAAAGTCCCACCTGATCTCATTTCTAACATTGCACTCCTTTGGCTAAAGGGAGTCTCCTCCACTCAATGGAAAGGTTGGCCTCTGTTACCCTGTACTTCAGGCACTATTTGAAGTAGTTGAGTCCTGCCACGAGGAAAAACTTCTCCAGGAAAAGTTCAGAGTCCAGCACGGCGATGTGCGCGGCCCGGCCTATCAACGTGTTGGCCGTGTTAGGCAGCGCGTGGAACACGTTGTGTCTGATCAAAGTGCAGTCCTTCGCCCCAATCAGAGGCTGGAGAAGGTTGTTGATCATTTCTGCGTAAACTGGACCTGAAAAAGAGTTTAGATGTCACATCCCACACGCCAAAGCTCTGAGATCCTCTCTTTTCTTTCCAGTATTGTTTAATTACCGTCGTAATGAGAAGGAAAATGGAAGCGAGGCCAAAATGCAAGAGACAGCAGCCCAGTTCAAAGATTTGCCAGGTGCCAGGGTGTGGTTCTAGTGGAGGCACTGGCCATGAGGAGTGATCTGCTGCAGCTGATTAGCACAAGGACTGGGACAGCCTGGGCATTTAGTGACATTTCCTCTGCCAGTGAAGAAAATGCTTGTGTTTCTTTCAGGGGTGTGGGGCTGGACTCACACCACATGTGGATTCAAATGTGAAAGGGTCCGGCAGGACACAGGTCCATTTGGGTTTCTCTGGGGATTCTAATGCAGGAAGGACATAATGTAGATAGCTGAGGAGTTAACAGGGCAAAAACAATGGCTCAGGAAATATGTACTGATAAATGATCTAATATACTGATAAATGTACTGATCTGGCTCCTGCTAGGTCAAACATATCCCTAAGAAACAATAACTGTAAGAGAGTTGAAGAATTACCTTTTAATTCATATCTGAGGTAGTATAGAAAGAGCTGCCATTTAAGTAAGAAGTGTGAAGGCAACCATGCTGATCATGGGGCCTGGGTGTCTCTTTCTGCTTTCAAAGAGTACCTCCATTTCCAGATAATCACACACGTGAAATGGGGATGAAATTGCACTGAACATTATTCCTGGAAGTGGTATCAAACTGAAGCCATGAAACATTTTATAAATAAGGAAGACTGCTAATACCAAAGGCAATACCTGGGACAACACACAGCCTGAGCTCAAAGGAGGGCCTCTAGTGGTGTGAGTCCTGATGGGCTTTACAGATGTTATTACAAACCAACATGATTTTAAATCCGTCCATTAAATTATCTGGCAATCATTCAAACACTATTGAAGACAAAGGGAAAACCACTTACTTTGGATGTGCTGAGAGAGATTTCATTTTGTGTAAAAGAGGGGAGACAATACAAGTAAATCAGTAGACTACAGAACAACATTTTCAAGAGCTAGTTCTATTACCACTTTAAAAAAAAAAAAAAATTAGGAGGAAGGGGAGGAAGCAATAAGAAACCTTTGATTATGACCTGATTGAAATTTGTTTTCATCAGGCAAAGAGCTTCTTGAAAAGCTTCTTTTATTGATTTCAGTAATTTCCTGTGGGAAGCAAACACTTTCTTCCTTATCAAATAAACATTTGAGTTTTCATCATGCTGATGAAAAACCCTTCTAGTGCAATGACCTCAGCTGCACAAAAATGCAATTCATCAACAGCCTTGGGAATATATAAAAGACCTTAAACATACCTGTGTGTCTGTCCTTAAGTGCATTTTTGCACATTTCTATTCTTGCTGAATGGAAGGGTACGTATCTGTCTTGGGGTGAGGCCACTAACACAACATTTTTAAAATACTGAAGACCTGTGGCAAACATATTAAATACATTAATCACAACAAAGCACAGTGATGAAAACGCATGCAGTGTCAGCATGACTACTTCATGTTCAAAGGCTTTTGAAAATCTACAGTGCAAAATAGATGATAATTATTAAAACATGCAACACAAGCTTAGAAAGTTTCATAATAGCTTGAAAACATTTCTGTTGCTTCTATGAACTATTTGTTACTTATCAACACTCACACAGGTTAATTGAATTTCAGGAAAGCAAGAACTGTCTGTTAAAAAAAATAGTTTTATTAAAACCTTATCCTTGCCAATATTTGTACCTCTAAACAGGATCTAGTTCAAAAATAACACAACAAATTAGTACAATTCTCAAACAAAACAGAGAGAGGGAGGAGAAAAGGACACTGCTATGATGTCATACTGTTACATGAGTGTTGAGGGAGCCTTAGGCTCCATCCAGTCCCTGCATTCAGCAGTCACTTGATAAATGCACACTGCAGGTACATCAACTGAAAGCCCAAAATCCTCCCTCTTCCCTGGAGGTAATGGGGCCACTGATGAGCTGTGGAAACAAGCTCCTGCTGTTTGACTTGTCTGAGGTCTCTTGAGCACTCCATCACCCACATTTATCAGAAAAGTAGGAAAATGGACCCTGATAATCTAATCCAGAGAGTATCCTGAACACAGAAGAGCTGTGTGTTTGTTCGTTATCTTTCCCTCCCTCTTATGGGAAGGAGGCCCAGAACCAAGGCCAGGTTGGATGGGGCCTTTAGCTACCTGGTTTAATGGAAGCTGTCCCTGCCCATGGCAGGGGGATTGGAACTAGATGATCTTGAAGGCCCCTTTCCATGTTTGTGTGATTCCATGACTATGATTTCTGGATTTTCAGAGAAAAGCTGACCATCACCACCACAATGAAAAGTCCTGCTGGCTGCCTTTCCAAAGCCTGACTGAAGCTGTTTATCATTTTCTTCTTGTGCAATCAAACCGAGTTTGTAACTTCTGTCTGAAGCAAAAGGTAAGAGAAGCCTCGGTGAGTGTTGCCATATCTAAAACCTTATGTGAAGAGGTTCAATAGGGAAGAATATTTTATTATGAGTTTTGTTTAGTTGGGTATTTTCAAGACAAACATGAGGAACATTTGTTAAAGAGATTGAAAAGTAACAGGGACTTCTACTTTAATAAGAAAGTCAGAAATTGCTGGAGGTTTAAAGAGTTATCTGGGAATGCAGGCACAACACTGCTTCTGGCATTTCTCCCTCTGTAGGTTCTCCCAACTTTTTTGGGAGCAGGATGCCAGAGCAGAGGCATTTCTTTATTGAATCAGTATGAAACCTCATATGTCCACGTAGAGACCTATCTACTTCTTCAGATATTTTGCATAAGCATGTATCTCGAACATTCTGACTTTACAGACAACTCCAACCATATTTAAATTTCTGCTTTCTCCATTTTCAAGGACAACACCTTCATTTATAGCCTCTTGTAACTCCAGTCTACCAAGCTAACACACAGCAAATTACTTTGACTCACTACACATGCTTGGGAATTCATTGCTTGGGAAGTTACAATATGAGCTTTCTGTGTAGAATCAATTTTATTTGAACTTGACAGCAGTAAAGCAGTCATCAACTGTACTCCATGGAAACAAGAGCTAGGGAATCAAAACGAAAATTCAAATAACACCAATTTGCATCAACTTCCTGTAATTAATTGAGTTATGCAGTGTGTACCTGTAAAATTTAGATGTTCTATTTGTATTAACATAGTCTCTGCTTCCCATTAGCAGTGTACCAAAGTATTAGAAAAGAACTGAACATCAAGTAGTGACCTTGTCATTACATACGTAGCACCAGTTTGCTCACATGCAATATTAAAAACAGCTCTTAAAAGAAAACAATTGCTAGAATAGAAGGATCATTCTTGCTTTCTTTTCTTAAAAAAAAGCCTGATTTATGTCATTTATTCATGACAGACCAAAGAAGGGGAAAAAAGATTCTCTATTCAAGCATCATTTTTCTAGTGTGAGGCCTTACATCTCTCTCTGTAGTACAAAAGTGTCACAATAGACATGAATAAAATTTGCTCTTCATCTCACAGAGTCATATTTCTCAGAGACAAGAGATGTTAAACTTACAAAAAATAATAAAAAAGGAAAAATGGTTTTCATCTCATAGCATAAATTAAGCAATGATGGCCTGTCAAGAATGATGTTTCTTGCTTGCAGAATATAAACTTAGGTGCATGTTTACTGCAGCACAAAGGTCTTATTTGATGTTAACAGTTTGGTGAATACATTCTCTGATAACTGGCACAGAAAAAAATGCACAGATAAAATTGATATTAGATTTTAGACAGAGCAGCCCTTCTTAAAAGTAAGTGTGTTTAAAGAACAAAATGCAGATTTCCTTTACTCCTTGGAGAATATGCCAATCCAGCACAACCCATTGGAACAGCCCCTGGTATTCACTCAGGCACATCAAGCCCTACTCACCCGTTTTTTGGCTGAGCTGATAGAGGAAACACTTGCGCAGGTCCGCGTTGTCCCTGAAGGTCAATTGCAAAAGTGACCCTGACTTTTTCAACTTCTGCATGAGCCATAGACCTGGAGTGAAAATTGGTGCATATTTTTATTCTTTCCTAAGTATCAAGCAAGGGAGTTAAAGACATGTGCCTACAGTAAGGATAGAACTGTAACTCAGTAGAAGTCTTGTTTACTCTGGTATTCCTAATCAACAGGGAGAAAAGTCCAGGGGTCTCATGTGATAGAGGTAAGAGTTTTAAACTAAAAGAGGGTAGATTTAGACTATATATAAGGAAGAAATTCTTTATTATGAGGGTGGTGAGACACCGGAACAGGTTGCCCAGAGAGGTGGTAGATGTCTCATCCTGGAAACATTCAAGGTCAGGTGGGACAGGGCTCTGAGCAAACTGATCTAGGTGAAGATGTCCCTCTTCATGGCAGAGGGAGTGGAACTAGATGACCTCTAAGGTCTCTTCCAACCCAAACTACTCTGTGGTGTGTCATGGAAACAGGAACACTCAAGAAGACCGAACTGTCTGACATTCCATTTCCATAATTGTGTGTCTTTTTTCAGCCATGGAGATGCATCTCTTTATTTGCAGCAGAGAAGTGGAAGACTAAGTGGAAGTAAAGGTCATCTCTCACTGCTGCACACCCTTGGGTTTCCCAGGGAGCACTATGATGGACCTTATAAGTAGATACTGAAGACCCCTCTTGCTGCAATTTTTTCTGTGGGTTTGATGTCTTCAGCAAATATTTTTCACAATTTCAATGTACAAGTCATGCTATGATTTATTGCTCCCTCCATGTGTTGCCCTCTCATGCACTGCCATGGACCACAGCCAGTCAAAGCTTTCCCATCAGCTCTTACCTGTACTAACCAAAGTGCTGTTGTTGTAGAGGGTTCCCAGGTGAGGCCCAGAGAGGGACAGGAAGGTGTGTAACTTGTTGAGGTAATAGCGAAACCTGGGGCGGGTTAGTACCGATCGAATGATGACGTTACCGAGGGAATGTCCGATAAAACTGTTGGGAAAGAAAGAATTGCATTAACATGAAACTCATTTGTGTTTTCTTTAAATTAGATGTAAGTGTGGCACAAATTGTTCTGGAGAGGGGACTCTATCAGGGCTTTCAGTAAAATCGTTTAGTTATAATTTCAGTTTTTTCAGCCTACAAGGTACTCTTTCATCTCTAACGCTGTAGAAATTAGTCCCACTGATTCAATGGCTTTTGACACAGAGCACCTTAGGAAAAGCTAATTTCATTGGATGTTGCTCACATAACTCAAACAGTTACAGACTATTAACTATCATAATTCTTACCTTATTCGGGATATGGAGAGGTTGTACAACTGGATATGCTGAATAATTTCATCCAATAATCGGTCAGTCATTGTATCAAAATCAGCAAAAGTATCAGTCTGGTGAAAAATGAAATGAGTTGGTGAATTAAAATATATCACACTTATTGCAGACTGATGTTATTTTCAAAGTAAAACGCAAGCAGAGATGTAATAACCAGTGTAAATTTTCTTTATACATGCTCAAGGGAGGAAAAGGGGGATTTTTCTCAGTCTCCAGGTCCTCTTTCAAATTGAAGTTCTCCTTTGAGAGAGATTGCTGAGTAATTCCAGAATCGTAAGTATGATGCTAAAGCAGCCTGACTTGACACTGGTGAGAACTGCTAATGCTCAGCTGCTCTAGATACCAGACTCTGCACAAGGAAGAAAAGCTTTTGGTATTTAGGCTTCAACAGATTACTGCAATAAAATACTTTATAGCATTATATATTGACATGAGGGTTATGCTGATGCTAAGGATGTCATCACAAAATTATTTGGCCATCTTAATCAAACGCTGTGTGTTTGCTATTCAACAGTCATCAGTGAGAGAATGAGTGCTAGAGACAGATGAATAATTTGTTGCTTGCAACAGTACTGCCAGTTGCGAGACAATAAAAAAAGCAATATATTTCCAGTCTATATTATTGCAGGCAGATCTTATTCAGAACTTTGTAATTTGGCAATCCAACAGGACTCTAAATCAAACTCATAACTAATGAGATGCCGCAAAACAATCATCAAATGTTGGAACAGCTATTCAGAGCAAACATATGAGTAATTAATGCTTTTGAAACATATCAGTAATTAATGCTTTTGTGACACAACTCATCTTGCTAATTGCAGCTCTTGCAAAGGAAAACATGAGCATATTCACTTTGCAATACAGACTTAAAATAAATGTTCTCATAAACTACAAACAGTCCACTAACCTTCTGCCTGTTTGTTTTGTCTGCATTGATAATTAATGATTTCCTCCTAGGCTCATTATCCCAAACCTTTCAGGTTGTTTAAAAGTGGCAGAATATCAGCTTGAATGTTAATCATAAACAAAACAAATCAAGTGTCATATTTCACCTGATTATATCTCCATCCTTTACCATCATTTCAGCCTGATTGAGCTTGTCAAATGCATCACAAATGAATGCGTAAGAAAAGAGATTTGCATTTTCCTCTATAAGGCAAACCAGCTAAATGGCTGATTTCTTGGGTCATTTTCAGTGTGGTTCTCAGAGAAGGGAAAAAACAGTGATGGGATGCTTTATAGCATTAAAATAGCCATCAAACCACCCAGGTTCTATTTCCAGTGCCATAAGAACCCCACCTTCCCAGGCTATAAGACATCTAAATAGTTCCCATTATGGGCTATAGGTAATGTTAAATACAGATGCAAGATGTTTCATTCTCTGAAAACATCCTCTTCTCTGGGAAGAGGCCTGGATGGAAGTATGAAGCGGTCTCCTCATTATTTTGACCTTGCTTACGTTCACTGTGCAGGTCTGCTGCTGACAGAGCCCTGCACTGGAACGTGGCGACTTCACAGACTTGCACCAACCAGCCACTTCAAAGTACAAAAGCTGTTGAACAAAGAAGGTGGGAAAGTTTTGACTCAAGTTTCTCAGCTGCTTGTAAATCAGAATAATGTTTCTGGCTGCACAATGGAAATCCTTATCTTGTGCATAAAGTTAGGCCTTTGGTCATAAATATGGCTCCATTGCCGAGCAAAGCACAGGATTCATTTCTGTTTCTCTGCCTGGACCAGTAATCAATTATTCTGGAAGACATTTCTTTGTCATTCAAGGAAATAAATCCTACAAACACTGCAACAGGAGAAACAATGGCTGACACAGCAAAGGAAGCTGACAACACCTGCTGGATATTCCACATCCTATGGAGAATTTAGCATCACTAAACTTGCAGCTTTCTGTTAGTGCTGTATTGCACAGGCACCAGGCTGCCAAGTTTGCAAATTGGCAGGATAAATCCATTTTCATCCTCTAAGGTCTGGTCCTATTACTGCTAATGTCATTGCCTTTGACTTTAATGTCAGGAATATTTTCCAGTAGGTTTGAACACCCTATCAAGTTAGACAGGAATAGGACCAGGCCTTTGCTCTAAATACTACATAAAATTCCCTGAATTCCCCAGTGCTTTTGTTTCACTCAGCTGGTGAAAAGGCTTTTGCTGAAGGCCATTTTCAGCAGTCTAAAGGAAGACAGAAATTAGCTCTGTACTACCTGATTTCTTTCAGACATTAGGAAGTCCAGTTTCCCACCAGGAAGTCCCAGTTCTATAAAAGTCTTTACGAGCCGCAGATCTGCACTGTTACCTAGGAACAAATGGTACTTTATAAGATGCAATTCAACAGAAAAATAACCAATATAGAGTCAATTTAACACAACAACCTTGACACCATGGAGCTCTTGCTAAGTGCTGCTGAGAAGGTTATGACACCTTAGGATCATGCATTGAAACAGTGGGAGAACAAAACACTCACAGCCTGCCCCAGGTGGGCTGGACCTCACATGCTGCTGGAGGGGACTACATAAATGGTGGGGAAGAAAGGGCAAAGATCAGGTCCAGAATAAATCTGTCCTCTATTTGCTGAAGAGCAGAGGTGAGACAAAAAGACAACAAGCTGAGGTGAGGCCCCCAGGGACACCTCGGTACATGTGCTGGGCCATAGGGCTGTACCTTCAGGTGCAGAGCAGCCCACCCTCGTGGATTCCCAATTAGGGGTGGTGCTGAAATACTGTCAGGATCCTAATATTTTGGGAGATGCATCATTCTGTACTAGGAAATTCCAAAATCTTCTGAAATATTTTGTTGGTGAAGGAGGTACTGCAACCTCACGAGAAGGGCATTCCTGCCACTGAGATATTCAATGGCAAACCGTTCTTACTCAAGCCAGTAAGGGTTTCTTTTCAATTTTTTTGAGATTTCAGAGCCTTTACCCCTCCTTCTCTGTAGTTTCAAGGTTAACATCTACACCTTTCAATTGATACCAACAATTTGTCAGGAGAAACTTCACGTTTAACATAACGATTTTCTGCTCAGAAAGCATATACATAAAAAATTCCAGGACCTGCTTCCTCTGAAGTGAAGAATGATTTTTATTCCCTCACTTTCTAAAGTAAGCCGCTATCTACTCTATAATAGTGTTTTGGGAGTGTAAATAATGTTTTCCTCCTGGTGACATACTGCAAAACCACCAAGTATCTGTGGAAAGGCAAGGAGTTACTGTAATGCATACAGGAGGACTGATGTGCTTTGGTGTAGGATTTGGTTTAAAAACCAAAAAAGTAAAAACAGGTTGCAGGACCACATTTATTAGAGAAAATATTTAATATTCCCCTAGGTCGTTTATTACAATGGACTGAATAGCATAATAAGGAATAAATACTTAGATAAAACTTAGATAAATACTTAGACTCCATTGTTCCATATGTGGTGAACATCTGTAATTTTTTTAAATTTATACCAAAATGACTTACAAACAGCAATTCTTCCTGGCCTTACCATCCAATCCATGGACACAGACAACCAGGTGAATTCCATCTTCCAAATTTTCTTCCTCTTCCTCTGGTGGAAAATATGGGATATCAGAAGCTAGTACAGATAAGTCACTGTACAGAAATCCTTCAATCTTCATTTCTTTTTTAAATTTTTCTTTGGCCTGATAAAAACTGGAGAATACATTAATTAATCACAATAGAAATGGGTGTTCAGCAACAAACCTTCAAACTAGAAATGAGGAGGCTCATATTTTCAAGTAGTTATGTTTTTATGTTTTCAGCTTTCAAGTAGAGACCTGGATGCTATTACTTATCTATTAGGCTGAGAGAAGTTATGATGCAGAGAAGCAAGTCTGTTTCTGAGTAATTTGGCTACATACAAGAAATAGCTCAAGTGCATTAGCAACTCACACTTGCCAGAGGAATTAAAGAGCAGCAAAAACCAATTTTCTGGTAGCTCATAAAAATGAGACTAAGGTACGGAATTAGAAATTTCACCTCTTAACAATGTCATCAACCTCATGGGTACTGAAATGCAAAATGTATAGTTTTGCTACCATCAGATGCACTTATAGTCAGGTAGAAGGTGTTCTACCCCTTCCTCAGACTAGAGATAGAGGATGCTCCTCATATGGTAGATATTTTTTGGTTTTCTTTGGTTTTGGGTTCTTTTGAAAACATTGAGTAGCATTTAGAAGAAAAGCATGTCAGTGCTGAAAGAATTAAGACCTTTCCTACTAAAGGTCTAAAATTTGACACCCGAATTCACCCTGAAGCATTCTGCTGGCTGAAGATGCCAAATTCGTCAGTGGCTTTTTCACTTAGTAAGACTTCTCCAGAGCATTTAGGAATTAATAATTACAATATAATTGTAGAATTAGGTAGAAAACTGTGATGGAATAGCTTAGGAGATATAACCTTTAAAGATTGGGGACAACTTAAAACCACTTGATATAATCATAGAATCATTAAGGTTGGAAAAGACCTCTAAGATCCTCAAGTCAAATGGTGAGCAATTACTTACATCAGCCCAACTAACTTTTAAGGGACAAGAGAATGAAAAAATAGCTTTTGAGCCATGGACCTGGAGGCCTTGGATTCATGTGCCTGAATACAAGCTTAAATGTTTTGTTTCACAAAGCAGAAAAAAATTTTTGTGCTTAGCTTTGTCAGGACTTTAGCATGGTGTATAAAACAAAACCCAGGATGCTTTCAAAAGAATAAAAATAAAGTCTTGGGTTGCAAATGAATGCATGTGCAGGAAGACAACATTTTGGGCAGCTGAATGGGTTGAGAAATTTCAGTGCTACTGTTTTCCCTCAGCACAGCAGAGGCACAAAAATATAATGGAAATATGTTGTGCCAATCCATGAAATGGGCCCTTGTGACATCAATGTGGCACTTCTGCGTTGGGCAATGGAGCAAGAAACAAAAATAATGCCTCTTCTCCAGATATCCATGGTTCCAGTTCTCCCATTTTTCCAGTCTGAGAAGCTGAAACCTCCCAGCCAATCTACACTTCCCATTTCATAGTTTAGCTAATCAGTGCAATTATTGAAGCAGCAGAGGAAAACAGTCTATGGCACTGCCATAGTGAATTGACTATCTGGGATCAATACCCAGGCATGTGTAGCCTTGATTTCATGAAGGAGGGTCAGATCTCAAAGATTATTTAGACACCTGAATCCCACCGCCTTTAATGAGAATTAAGGATTTGATGTCTTTGGCAATCTCGGTCTCTCTGCGTTTTCATCCTTCCTGTCTATTTAGATCATCCATTCTCCATGAACCATTTGTCTATTTATATTGAAATTCCTCAGGCAACTGCCTCAAATGCAAGCTTCCTGCATGCCTACTGTATTAGGGTCCCGAGCTGTGTCATGGTCTCTTGGCATTATGGCTACATTAACGAAGTAATTAGTCACTCTTACTTCAGCATCCTTTCGTTCGTCTCTTCATCCACCTCGTCCGAATTGGAACAGACAACCCCGAACGAGCCCAGCGGCTGGCGCGTGATGGGGAACGCAGCCTGCTTGGCCGAGGGGCCCGCCACGGCAGGGGCCTCTTTGAGCACGGAAGAAAAGGGAAGACACGTGGCTGTGCAAGAGACGGACAGGTTAACCACATCAGCAGCCTTTCTGCTTTCCAGGGCTACTCCCTCTGTCGCGGTCAAAGGAAACCCGGTGCCGTTCGCTACAAGTTTATTCTCTTGGCTGTTGGGTTCCTGAGGATGTCCGGCCTGGTGGGACCCTGCAGCAGGGTCTGCTGAGGCAGGTGAGTCATTGAGCTCAATTTCTTGCAAACCCTGCATTTCTGCACACAGTGCTGGGCTCTCATCAGCGAGAGAGCTGCCACATTCTCCTTGCAGTGAGCCAAATTCAGTGGAAGTTTCTGAAGGAGCTGTAACAGGGTAGGAAAAATCTGGTACCACTTTTATGCTTTGTGAGAAACTCTCCTCTCCTGAAATTCTACTACTGGAGGAGCCCTGTTGTATTTTTAAACTGTCCGGCTTAAGTTTATCCTTTGGATCCTCAATGCATGTATCAACCTTATCTACATTTTTGTCCAAGTAATTACAAGCCCTTGGTGTTTTTAAGCTGCACTCACCATTGCTCTCCAGTGACAGGCACTCAGAGACATTATCTTGGAGCTGCTTCGGACAAATGGGTGGTCTTGCATTTTCCAAACTGCAGCAAGTCTCTGGAAAACCTTTTTCCTCCTCCCCTTGTAACTCAGTGTTACTGCTGCTGTGTTTGAGGAAGGGTTTGGGATGCCTTCTTGGTTCTATTTTTCCACTCTCAGTGGTGATCTGACACTCAGAAAAGTCCATGATTATTTTTCCATCTTTATCCTCTGTTTCCATGCAGCTTTTTAGGTTTTGATCTGAATCTCCTGAGGTTGCTTCGCTGTGTTTTGATATATCCACCTCCTCCGTGGGTTCTTCTGGGCTACTGATCTGAGGGGCTGAGACAGATTTTGTCAGTTTGGTAAGCTCCACTTCCCTCTCCTCTTCTTCAAAGGGCAAAGAGCTGATGGATGTGAGTGATGCTTGGATACCACTGGGCAAGCTGGTGTTGCTTTCCGTGTGGCCGCCCTCCAGGGAATTTCGGTGGATGGCGTGCCTCCGGACCAGGTGGTGCAGGATCTCTCGGTCACTGGGCAGCTCCAGGGCCCGGCTACGAGCATCAGACCACGCCACTGAGCTTGGTTCACTTTCAATGCCTGAATCAGATATGATAGAGGAAGATCTTTTTATGACCCCTGACATCAGGGTAAATTCTTCACTCTCCTCACCTCGTTGCTCTTTTGTGAGCGATTTCACTTCACAGCTGTGTGAAGGCAAAGCTTTCAGAACAGGGAGATGAGCCTTGGTGTCTGCATCTTCTGTTTTTTCAAGACTGGACAATTCATTCAGTGCAAGCTCGGATGAAGTGAAACTATGCTCGGGATGAGCAGATTCATCCAGTTCGTGTATTTCAGTCCTGTCTTCCAAGCCATCAGTTCCACATGCTCCACACTCATACTGAGCACTGACAATTAACACAGGCTCACTTTTGTGAGAGTCCTTATTGCTGGGTTCCATGTCTCCACAGGTAACATCTGCCCCAAGTCTATTATCTTCTAATAAAACTTCCTCGGATGTCTTAAAGTCTTCTGACATGTGTTCTGTATTGCCTGGCTCTGAGTCAGAAAGAGTTTCCTTTCTTGAAACAAAAATATTTTCGGGTTTCCTTTGGCCTTCTTTGTTCACTGTACATACCTGAGATGTGGAGTGCTGGTTTAAACCCTTAGCAGCAGCTTCAGTGCCACTGTGTAGGCATGAGGGATTCCCCTTTATCCTGTCTGTGTGTATTAGCAGAGTATCTTTCCCAAAGTCTCCTTTCATTACTGCAGTGGCATCATTTGATGCACAGTCTTCATTTTCCTCTATTACATCCATTTGAGTATTTGTGGGAACCTCAAAATCTGGGAAAACTTCCAAATTCTGATCTGAAAGAAAGAAAGAAAAATACTAGTAGTACCCGTAAGAACACAAAAAATTAACCCAAAGCAATGCAGAACTTTGAAAAGGGATTTTAAGGCCTAAAAAATTATGCTATATATTTATATTATATAAATTATATGTTCATTCCAGGCATATTAAAAATGAACATGCCAGAGTGCATGTAATTAGAATTAAACTCACTGAACAATTATAGTTAGGCCAAAGAAGACAATATCAATAAAATACACTTTACTCAGTATAACTGTACCTAAACTGATAGATTTTACAGCATAGGTAAATGAAACAAACCTGATATTTCTTTGTATTCCTGCTGTCATTTGACATGGTTCATATGTAGCTCTTACTTTTAAATCAGTTTAATACTCAGTTTAATAATTCAAATATCTATAATGAGCATTGTCAAGATTTAGGCAGTAGGAAAACTGTGGAAAAGTGAAAATTTTGTGCCACAGGCCATATTCACTAGACTATGGACATTTATAATATCAATACATATTGGTTACTTGGCAATCTTAATGGTTGAGTGAAAAGAAAAAGATAGTAAGGGCTATGAGGTTTTATTAAATAATTATGGAACTAGATAATTTATTAATTCAAAATTTGATTTGAGTACTCAAGGGCAAAATATTTTTTGGAAGGCAATGCTGCCTTTCAGGAGAGTGTTGGGCTTTACACTGAAATTGTGGTGTTTTGCTCTGAGATTTCTTACCACTAGATGTCACAGTGGTGATGACAGTCTAGCGTTGTTTTTCCTTTAAAATTGTACCGTAGCAAAAATCCAAAAGATCTGGTTTTCTTTCTAAATTTTCCCTCCAGCTCTTTTAACGAAACAGCTTAATTTGAAGACGAAAAATGTTAAGGAAATACTCTCGTTTGAGTTAGGGAAAACACTAAAATTCAGCTGTATTACATAGGGGGTCACACTCTCTTCCGAGCTCAGCAGCCCAAGGGATGTGAGATCGCTTATCCCGGTCTGGAGAAGCGCCTCCCTCAGCCTGAGCTGTCCCACAAAGCTGTACCCTGTGGTGTTTCACTCACCTTTGCAAGGCATGTCCGTGTACCTGTCTTCAAAGATAACCGGGAGCGTGTTCCAGTCGCCATCGATGTCGAGGCATTCCGCCGGCAGCGGGGGCATGCTGGTGAAATAATCCGAATTTCGAATTTCTGTGGAAATCTGTGCATGGCTTTGGATCCTGGCAGCAAAGTACAAAACAAATTGAGTGTTCGAGTAGTTACTGTGCTGGTTCTCCATCGCCTCTGCAAGGCAGAGGACAGAGTCAAAGTGTTTAAAAGGAGAAGGAGGCAGCATTGCATAATTGGGGGTACCCGGCACTCCTAGGAGGTTTCCATCTCTCAGAGATTCCTACAACTTGCATAATCCCTCACTGCAAAACCTCAGTGCTTTTGAAATTATTCCAGATACCACTGCCACAGGCCCCTGTTAGCTGCCATAACCCATTGCTGTCCTCCCTAGGGTCATGGTTGCTGGCTGGGACTGGATCACTCTGGCTTTCTGGTCAGGAAATTAGTTCTGTCACTCTGGCTGCAGTCAGGGTTTCAAAACCCAGATGCAGGAAGCAATAATCTAAAATTTGTTTGAGCAGTACAGGGAGGAACAAAGCCAAGAAGGATGGATGGCAGGTCCTCTGTCTCGCACCAGACCTCAGAGTGCTGCGGTATCTCACACACGTATGAATCTGGAAGAGTTAAAGCACATTAATTCAGCCCCTGTCTGCTGGCGGAACTGGAGTCATAGCATCACGGAATGGTTTGGATTGGAATGGACCTTCAAGGACATTTAGTTCCAACCCCCTTGACACAGGCAGGGACACCTTTACCAGACCAGGTTGCCCAGCCTTGAACACTTCCAGGGATGAGGCAGCCACAACTCTTCTGAAAAACCTGTTCCAGTGCCTCACCACCCTCACAGTAAAGAATTTCTTTCTAATATCTGACCTAAACCTATTATCTTTCAGTTTGAAGCCATTCACCCTTGTCCTATCACTACATGTCCTTGTAAAATGTCCCTTTTACGGGGGGGACAAATGTAGCTTTCTTGTGCCCCCCCCCCCCCATTTGTTTCCATCATTTGGACCACTCAAAATATTACCTGACTCTCCTCAGTGAATGTGACATTAAACTGGCACATGAATGTGTGTTCAGCTATAATAACTACAATAATTTTTATTTCTGATGAGCTTTTCTATTTAAACATCTGTCTCAAAAAATGGGGAAAACATTTAAAACAAAAAGGAAGGCAACAACATATTCATAGATGGTCAGTTGAAAGCAAATCTGTCCTTCATCTTAAAGCCATTACCCCGTCTGATTACTACTTGCCCTTGTGAAAAAGATGAATACTTGATATTAAAAGGAGTGAGGAGAAATATTTTTGTCTGTAAAATCTAGGGAGGATGTGTCACCCACTAGAGGCCTGCACCCTGTGCCATACCCAGCCTATTGGAAATGGTGTGTCCTCTTCTGTCTAAGCAGTCAAATGCTGCCAGGCATGTGGGTGCACAGCCTCACACAAACTCACAACAGCATGGGAGGCAAAAACCAGCTCTGGTCTGGTCAGAAAGGTCAGAACGAAGAAAGAACTGAGGGGAAAAAACTGTTTCTGCTCAAGGTGGTTGTACAGCACCTGGCACACTGAGCACTGATCTCAGCTGAAGACTCTGTGAACCCAATTAATAATCCCTACTGCCACCTCCCACATTAATAGTACTCTGACAGCCAAGACTGATTTTCCAACTACATCATCTAGCAAATCCAAAAAGAAAATGTCACGGAGCCATGAGGCCTGTACAAACCAAATTTTCTACAAAGACAAATTTTTGATTTCTTAAACTATTTTGCCTTTTTTTTTTTTACTTAGTCTCATTGATAATCACTGAGAAAAACATTATGGTTATCTGGAGGAAATAGATACTTCTGTGGCTGCCTGGAGAAATAGAAGCACTTCATGCAATTAGGCTTCCCCCTGTGCAGGGTCATGTTTATTTGAATGGGGCCATGAGTGTCTGTGTCCTCACCCCAGGATCTTGACATGGGGTTTTCCTTGTACACATCTCACCAAAGTCCTGACATTGGAGAACCAAGTGAACACAGCTGGGCCCTGCAGCCGTGGTGTTGCTCTAAATTGGCAGAACAAGGCAGCCTTGTACAACCCATCCACTAACGAAGTCATGGCCCTTTCCATCAACACTGAATCAGCCCTAATATCCCCAGTGACAGCTCTGAGAAAAGCAATTTTCTCCTTTGCACTAGGCCAGAAGCAAATGTCTCGCTTAAAACTCATCATGGTGACAGGACCTGATGTCATGGCCTTTCAGCCCCTTCTGAAGGATTGGTTTCACACTGGCAATGCTGTGGTCTGCCATGGTGACAGGCTGTTCCACTGGGCAAATAGTCTGGACATCCTTCATTACTCAGAAATTCAAATCTGAGCATCTTTCTCTGAACTCTGTCTTCAGGGGTCAGGTCCTGAGTATCATTCAAGTGCTCCACTTGGGATCACTGGCTAAAACCAAAGGCAGGATTTGCCCTGGTGTAGCTTTAAAACTGGCTCCTCATACTTCCCAGTTTGGTTACAAGCAAGGATTGTCCAGCAGAAATACTTACCTTGCCAGTGGTTTAGAACATATTTTTATGAATGCAGCCCAGTGCAATGTTTGTTTTCCCAGTCTGTTTTGCATGCTTGGTGCTCAGTCAATTAATTATCAGTCCTGAGCACACATCCCACCCATGTTTTCTCCAGCTAACATGGTGGTATTACCATTCCTGCTCTCCACTGCTGCATCTAATCAACATCCACAGCTTTGCATTGCCTGTTTAATGTTGCTGTCTACATTTAAATATCCTTTCTGCTGCAGAAAGTAGGGCTGGACTAAACAATAAAAAAATCCATGACTACCTGCCCCAAAATCTATATTGGGGATGGTAAAAAGCAAATTTTTAACTGTTAAGATTTGTTGTTATTTCCCATTAAAAGTACTGGTGCGAGATCTGGGGTATTTGGTTTAGGAAGTTAATTGAAGAAAATTATATATATATATATATGTATACATATATATGAAGCTTGAAATTAATTATTTCTAGGGCCTGATCAGTCACTTTTGAAACTTATTTCAATGGGTTTACAATATGGAGCTAAAACAGAGCCAGTGACTTCTCTCAAACCAAACTCCTACATACCAAGCAGAAAAAGATCTCAATCTTGATTGTAAAATATTTTAAAGTGGATTTTCAGTCATTCCAGAGACACAGGTGTGTTAATGGATTACTTACAGGCCTTCCTGGAACATGAGCACAGCAGGTTTCTGATGCTCGGTGTAGAAGAAGGCTTCTGAGAATCTCCTCACCTGAGAGGGAGAGACACACAAGTCAAACCGAAGATCTGCTGCAAGGTGACAAGTGCCATCAGTCCACAAACAGAGCAGTGACTGTTGGGACCACATTCCTTGGTGTGGTCTCTCTGTGTGGCATCACTCTGCTGACATTAAAAGCCCAAGAGTTCAATTCTGCTTCATTTTCCCAGTCCAGCACAAAGCAGCTTGTGTTGTTGCATATTTTGCTGCGAGGTAAGAAGACTCCCTTGCCAATAAATCAAAATTTGGTTATCTGCATCTTCTGACTACTTTTCTAACAGCTGTCAAATTTATAATTTTCTCCTGTTTTGGGGAAAAGTGGGGAAGATTTATTCCTTTACCACTGTGCAAAAAGCAGTAGTGGAGCAACTTACTAAATAAGAACAATTCATAATTGATCATCTCTTCTATAGAAACATTCACAGTGACCCACAGTGACTCTCAAACTATTAAGACAGCAAAGGAAGTCTTACATATCATTCCAGAGGAGAATAAACCATATTATAGAAGAAACACACCTGCCTATGTCATCATACTTACAAAATGAGAGCTCTTCAAATCCCTTCACGGACATCAGATCTGTTCAGTGTTGGATAATCAATTACAAAAGAGCCATGGATCTGAAGTGGCTGGCAGAGCACAGAGTGTGAAATACGCTATAAAAAATTCAGTGCTGTCATCTGCCCTGGAATAAGCTTTGAGTTTAAATGAATCAAGCATAATGTGCAATCAAATGTACTGAGCTGTTAAACTGAAGCCCATACATGCCTAATAATAATTGTAAAAGTGACCTCTGTTACAGGGACAGAAAATGGCAGCAAAAAGCATATGTCAGAGCATCTCAGCATCTCCCTAAATCCCAGCTGTGCTTTAACAAAAGGCCTTTCTGAACAAAGAAAGAGCATCCTTTCAAAAGACCTGTATCCTAAGGACTTTTCATCTGGGGCTCTCAAACTGTTTTCCAGAGCTGAAAAAGTGTAATTACGTACAGTTTATACGGGGAGGAACCAGAGCACACAAAGTTATGTAATTTGACAAAGGTCAAGCAGGCAGTCAGCACCAGCTGTGTCTGGAATAAACCACAGGCTGTGATTCACCTTGCTGGAGCTGGGAGCATACAAAGTCGGGTCCTTTGGCTGAAAACCACCCAGGTCCTCTCAGAGTCAAGGCAGACCCAGGCAGACTAACCAGGGGAGTCTCAGCATCAGGCACTCAGCCACTTCTTCCTGAATTTTATGCCCCTTTTTTGCAAGCTCCTGGGGAGAGAAGCTGGAGAGTCGTTCTGGTCACTTCCTTGAATCAGCAGACCTCCACTGACTTTGACAGGAGCAAAAACATAAGCTGAGATGTCAGTACTGTCATCTGTACACTCCTAATGTTAAGCAAGGTGAATCCTGCCCTTTTCTCTCTTGTCCCCACTCTAATGATTAGATCAGAGCTTGAGTTCAGCTCAGGTGATGTGCTGAACTGGTGTCTGGTCAATAACCAAGAACGTCCTGATGGAAGACAGAGCACTCGCTGAACTAATCAGATAAGCAGATCTGACAACGTTAGCTCAAATGACAAGTGGTTTTGTGCCTTCTTTATTACCAAGTACAAAAAGCAATTTCAACATCAACAATATTAATAATTTGTTGTGTGCCCTTCACTGCGAGCAAGGAAAATAGCTAAATATATATGTGTGACACAGTGAAGAGAACAAATCCATATTCCTCATGGTAGTTTGGTAAAAGCAGTTGAGATAAAATCATAGGTTTTGTTATTTGTCACTGTGATGTTTGTGTTTTTTAAAACAAATGTTTATGATTTAGGGATGTCTAGCAAGTGTAGGTGATATATATCCCTTCCCACCCACCTCCTGTTCTATGTCTGATGCTGCTGTTCAAAGTGTACTCATTTTACAGAGGATCCCAGGTCACACAAAATCAACAGTCTTCATTCCAGAAATTGAAATCTTTAATTTCAAATCATGGGTTTCACCTTTTCTTCCCTCCTTCCCTACCTTTTGTGTTCACCCCATTTCATGTAAATACTCATATAGGGAGAATCGTATTGGAAATATACATCCAGATAAATCATTAATGTTTATCAGGAGGTGACTGTTACTGAACCTGATTTTAACTTCTTAACATTACCCTTAGCATGTGATGTTCCTGAGTCAGATAAGCTGTGACGTCTGGATGGAGCGTTGCCACCTCCAGGAACTGGGTCCACAGGGCCAGGAGGTGAGAGCAAAGCCAGGCGAGGTCCTTGCTTATCTGTTCTGCTATCTTCTCTGGATTGCTCAGAAGCTGGAGGGGAGAAAGGAAATTATGAGATCAAGACAGTGTTATGAAAAATAATCAGTTTGTATGGCAGATTAACTCCTTTTAGGAACAACAGCAACAAGAATAATTTCTCTCGATTTAGAAGTATTATTATTAAAGCTACCATTTTCAATTATTTTACCCCAAATAAAGCTGCTGAGACTTCTACTCCTCAAAAGCCATGTATTTTAGTGCAAAGAGTCTCAGCTACCCAACTGGAGAGCAAGAAGTGGGAACAGATTCATTTTTTTGCACTTTACTGCAGGTGTAGTAAGTTGGGAAAAAAAAAACATCGAAGAATGTGGATTCCAAATTATCCAGCAGATGGTGCTGGATGCTCTGAAATAATAAACCATGGTCAGGCTCTGCCAGCAAAAGGAACCCTCTCAGCCATGTCACGTTGGGATACAGATGGGTGATTGAGGGGGAAACCAACCACAAACACCAAACCAAAACACTGTCACCTTAACACATGATGAAAACAGACATCCCAGAGTGTGCTGTTGCCTGTGTCCCACGTTAGAACATGCTGGGGTCCTGCATGCCCTCCAGCTCTGTGCTAAAGCTCCCTGAGAAAGCAAAGTCTCTGCACATCAAACGTCCTGGTTTTGCAATTTCATAGAATCATAGAATTGAAGAATGAGTTGAGTTAAAGATCATCTTGTTCCAGCCCAAGGGCAGGGACACCTTCCACTAGACCAGGTTGCTCAGAGCCCCATCCAATCTGGCCTTGAACGGTCCCAGGGGTGGGGCAGCCACAGCTTCTCTGGGCAATTTGTGCCTGTGTCTCACCACTCTCACAATAAAGGATTTCTGCCCAATATCTAATCTAAACCTGCTCTGTCAGTGTAACACCATACCTACTTGTCCTAGCACTACACACCATTGTAAAAAGTCCCTCACAGCTCCCTTGTAGTCCCCTTTAGGTACTGCAAGGTGCTAAATGTTCTCCCTGGAGTCTTCTCCAGGCTGAACAATCCCAGCTTTCTCAACTTGTCAAGTTGTTAATTTCTTTAACGAGAGACAGACATTGCATTTTACCTCCATGTTATTCACCAGGTCTTTTTTTGGTTACGACTACAGTCTAGATGAAAGCCTGCTTATTTTTCACATTTTATTATGCAGGTAGTTTCCAGATTGGTGACACTGCAAACTAAGCCATGATTAAAAGCAAATTGTCTGTGTGTGACAAAAGCGGAGAAAATTTGTGTGTGGATAACACAGATATTGTCACTGTGTTTAGACTGTTTGCATGCTATTCTGTTTTAACGACTTGTCCAAAATGGCACAAGCTCCAGCACCCATTCTGCTACTGGAAAAAGCAGGAGGATACTGGCAAACAAAAGATCATGCCCAAACATTTCTCTTTGCAGTCAGGGCACTGCTTTATTTATGGCACGTATTTTAAATGCTGTATGTCAACTTTAATTTTTTATTTATTAAGTCAGTAAGCTGTTTCTTATACCATAAATTGAAAGCTCAGTCTTTAAGGAAGATGCATTATTAATGCAAGTCATCTTAGGAATAGGTGTGTGATGGCTATTTTACTAGTTTATTGGTTCTTAAACTTTTGAATCTATTGGGGAGGGAGGGAGGGAGTAAGGAAGGAAGGAAAAGACTACTCCTAATTGTGAGAGTCTTACTGTACTGAAAATTAGACCAAAGGAGACTCTAGATTGTGTTGTATGTGCTATACCCTTAACAGCTTCTAAATCTAGTACAGCTGAGACAAATAACTTATGCTTTTCTAAATCAATTTTATGTGAAATCAGATTTCCTGCAAAGCATCCAAGTCAAGACTTAAAACTAATACATTTGTCATTTCAAACAGTTTTTCAGCCATAGCTGTAAACATTAGGTCACAATTTGTAGCAGGAGTTTAAATGGACTTCCCATATGGTTTGGACTCATCTTCCCTCCATTAATTGTTATCAAATTCACTGCCCCCGGGAAGAGGTGGAATAACCAACTCTGGAATTGCTCAAAAAAATGAGTAGATGGCACTTCATTTATATGGTTTACTGGGCATGGTGATGTTCGGTCAAAGGACGGACTTGATGATCTTGGAGGTCTTTTCCAACCTTAATGATTCTATGATTAATAAAATATATTAAATTTCTGATTCTAAAACACTTTCTCCAGTGATCAGCTGTCTCTTGCATTTCATCCTGTCACTCTTTACAATTTTTCTTTGCCTCATTTGAAATAAACTTGGCAGAAGCAAGTTCAAGAGAGTAGTTCAGTCACTTCATTGCCAAAATCACTTTTTTCCTCCCATGAGCCTCCCATCACACGTAGGTATTTATATTTGAAAATATATGGTTGTACAACCTGCCAAGGTATCTTTTCTCCTGTCAGCAGAAAAGCTATAATTGCAACCTACCCCAAATAATTTTTTCCTTCATACTGATACTCAGGGCTAGGCTCACTGAAGGATGTTAGAATAATCCAGCTGGTGACTTGTTAAAAGTGACAGGAACATCTCATACCCGACCAATCAAAATTATGTGAAATAGCTGGTGGTAGAGAAACAGTCAACAAACTTCCTGATGGCACCAAATTCCCTTTTTCCCTGCTTTGATATGTGTGACTGGGCTGTCTCAGTGCACTTGAAAAATGGACTTGAAAAACAGACTTGAAAAACATACGGGCAGATTCTGTTGAAAGAAATACCTGCAGCTCCATGCAAAGCTGGGATAATGTCTCTTCCACAGATAGCTCCTCTGGGGAAAAAAACACAAAGAAAGACATCAGGTTTGAGAACAGTAGATGTGAAATATTAATGCTCTGCTGTTTATTCACCAGAGAAATTGGACATTCGGTATTTTTGCCTGACAGACAAGTTTCCATTTGGGTGTGGGCACTCCACAACCCACCTTGTACTGGTGCAGGTGCAACTTATGCTTGTGCAACCTCGACCACTAAACCGGTAGAAGTCGTTGTTGTTGTGATGACAAAACCAACTGAATTTGGCTTCTTGTTGTCTCTTTTTTACTAGAAGTTTACTAGAAGTTTGGTAGTTAGTCTTTGGTATTTATGGCCAACTCCAGAACCGAATGCAAAGTCTGAGCAAATGATGTGCAAGAAATGGTTGTCCCTGGTGTGCTGCAGAGGACTGTGCAGTGACATCACATTCCTGACTAGAAAAAGATTGGACACCTCTGTGCTGCTTTGTGAAGTTGGAAGTACCTCACCAGTGCAAGCAGCAGCATTTTGATGTATTCCTGAGAGAATCCAGCACAGGGACACTCCACTCTACATGCACCACAGACCACAAGGCAAAGGAGGACATCAATCAGGTCTCCAACTTTGGCAGCTTGATTTTGCAATGCGGAACTTTCCGATGGCATCCGTAAAGAAACAAAGCAGAAACAAAGCAGAACAACCAACAGACCAATTCCCTGCCCAGTCCCCAAATGTCCCTTCTCAGAGAGTACTACGAAATGGGAAAGGACAGTCCAAGATGGGTGGCACCTTGAAAAGACTCAGTCTTAGCTGGTAATATTTGGGAACCAATCATTCCCATTTTTAATGTCTAAGGTAGGCTATTTTTTTTAAAATATACTATTCAGGGAGCTAGGGAAAAAAAAGAATTAAGGAAGTGTGCAGAGATTTATAGTCTTGGTTTTATCTTAACCTTCTGTAAAACCCTGTGAGATTAACATGACCAATATAGTTGTTACAATTCAGTGAGTCATTTACCTTTTTCCCGGTCAGTGGAGAAATATAGCAAGTACAAGGTGCAGTTTATGCCATGCCAAAGTAGAAAGCACTACCTGTGTCAGATAACATATTTTTAAATGGGCTCGTTTCACCCCAATGATTGTAAGGAGACAGATATAAAAATTTGATTTATATTCATCTTACTGCATGAATCTTACACCCCGTGATTTTACTGAGTTCTGCAACAGGTGTCAGAAGATCAGCCTTAAAACCAAATCTTTAGTAGATTTTCAGACTGGGAACAAAATGATGCAAATAGCACTCTGCTCGAGAGGCTAAAAAGGGTATTTGCATTCAGCAAATTTGCATGCGTTACAACAAGTACATCTGCAAATGAAGTGCCTGCTTCAGTACCAGTAGTCATTTCAAAACCAGGCAAATCATTTTTAGAAAGTCAGAATGTGCTCTGGGATAGTCCTGGAGGGGTGGTCAATCATCAAAACAGAACTCTTCCATCCCACAACCTATAACCCTGTCCAGGCAAGCCACAAATCATCTATTATGTGTGTCTGATAGCCAAGATGCATGAAGCAGCTTTGTTGAATGTTGTATTCTGTCTGAGAGCTCATAAGCTGCAAATTAAAATCCTGTATTTTTTTTGTTCTCTTGTAGCTGGATTGAATATCACAGACTGTTACTCACCTGTGATTTTTAGACTGTCTTGAAGTGAAACATATGTTGAGGAACAAGACATGAAGTGGAAAATAGGAGCTATCAAGTCTATGAGTGTGTGAAGCAGAATACATTGTGTTTGATAGTTCTCATACACATGCAATACACTGGAAAATGCTTTTTACCCCCTTTTAAAACCTGCTGGCCAATGCCATCGACCCTCCTAATGTAATTATCTCTGCAACATAACAATCCAATAACTTTAAAACCTGCACACAGAAATACAAAGACAAAAAACCACAGATGTGAAATTATGAGCCACATTCCTTGAATTCAAAGAAACAGGTGAGAGAGGAGGAATTAGTCAGGAATGAGTCTCATTTTCATAGGACCACATGCTGCCATTACAAAGATGACTAAACACAAATTGCAGAGCTCCATCCCACAGATCCAGCCAGCCAGCACTTGCACACTAGACCTGAGAGGCCTGACCAGCCAAAAAAACCTTCTGCCAAAGCCCTGAAAATCTATTAAACAATTGAATTAGGAAGAAAATCAGAAAAATTTTGAAACTGGCAGGGGAGAAATACATTGTGAATTTTAAAGAAGGGAGTATGATTCAAACCCACTTGTGTCACCTTTCAGAGTTTTCAATCATAAAAAACATGTTTGCTCAAGATAAAAAAAATAGGTTAAGAGTCTTCCCCAGATTTCATGGTCATTGAGAACTGGGAGTCACATTTTCAAAATCCAACTGAGGCAAGAAATCACTGAAAGGCAACTATTCTGAGAAATTTATCAAAATATTTTATCCATCTACACATCAGGCTGCATCCTATAAAAGGATTCACATAAGCTGAGAAGTCAGTCATCTTTAACAGTGTGCAAAAATAAACATTAATCAGAAAACACAGATGAAAATCCTTTAAAGTCTCTGCACAGGCCAAGGATTTTGGTATCAAAATATGTGTTGAAAATGCAGCACACTAAAATATTCAGTGATTTTAAATGTCTGTTCACTTACCCAACTTCAGCTGTGGTAAATCAGGAATCTCGTTCATTATGAGGGTGTAGTACGTGTGAAGGCCCCTTTGAGCATTCAAGAGCAGCAGACAGAGATCCTTATGCCATTTGTATGCATGCTGCATGCAGTTCTCAGATGGGACATAAAAGCTGCCCTGTGCGGCAAAAGTATCAAGAAAATAAAATACAGAGATTAAAATTCATGGTCTCCACATGAAACTAAAAGTTTCCACAAAACCCCAGTTGTGGACAGTCATTCATGTCTTTTTACAAGCTTATATAGTGAGGGGATAAGGGGTAATGGCTTTAAACTGAAAAATTTTAGATTTAGACTGGATATTAGGAACAAAATTCTTTACTTTGAGGGTGGTGAGACCTTGAAACAGGTTTTCCAGAAAAGCTGTGGCTGCCCTATCCCTGGCAGTGTTCAAGGCCAGGTTGGATGGGGCTTGGAGCAGCCTGGTCTAGTGGAAGGTTTCCCTGCCCATGGCAGGAGGGATGGAACAAGATGGTCTTTAAGGTCCCTTAAACCCGAACTATTCTATGATTCTTCAATTCTAATCAAGCAGATGGCACCAAAGAGAGGTTTTAACCATCCCTACCTCCCAGCCACTCAACTAGCAAGATGTAATCCAACAGTATCTCATGCTACATGTTCATTTTGACCAAACCATAAGAAAAATATTATGTCCCAGCAATGCTGTCACATGCAAAGATCCTCAGACCAAACAGTGCAACATATTCCATCCCACATGTCCCAGAGCCTCTTCCCACAACACAGAGAGTGCTGTGCAAAACACACCCTCTCTGTTATAGGAGGAGGGATGGAAAGAACTGAAAAGATGCCTACGTTCACTTCCCTTTTCCCTCCCTATCCCCTTCCTGCAAAGGTTACAGCTAGATGGTATCATGGTATGCTTTGTTATGTGTATTAGTGAAAAAATGCAGATGGCATTGATCTATCAACAAATACGAGCCACTCTGTACTCCAGGATCAATGTCGGTGTTAGTATATCTCTCGTGGGAGGACATAATCAGAAAGATCACAGCATATTTGCTACAGATAATTCCCAAACAACACTTTTACACTTGTAATGTCAGCTGACTTTGCATTAGGGCACCGTAAATCAGAAGTTTTCACTTCCGTCAAAAGATGCCTGCATAAATTACTCATATTTGAAATTTGCACTGCTTCGATTTAAAATAAAACCATTTATTAATCCGTGGGTTTGTGAAACATGGACAATTTGCAACTTAGTCCACTGCTTATCACTGATGGGGTAAGAATACAATTCCTACTGGCCAGCCAGGTACTGACAGCCTCTCTGGACAGTCCCAATAGCTGTGCATGTCCAGGAGCGACAGAGAAGAACCAACCACATGCCAGTACATCCCCTGTGTTGTTCTCCCTTTGACCTTCATAAACCCTGTATTTCACACCTCTTGGCCTGGGCCAGGATGTTTCCCTCAGCTTCTCATGCAAATCTTCAAGAAGTTAACTAGAATTCTGTGACAGACACAAAGGGAACTGCTCTCTAGACCCGCAGAGAAACAGCTGATGATAATTGACAGAGTTGGCTGTTCTTCAAAGGTTTCAAAATCTCCAGTCTCAGCATGAATATTTTTTACTCTCACTATGGACCATAAAAAAAGGGAGCATAAAGAAATGCTGCTTGAAACAATAGAAAATTGGAAGTGGATTAATATACAATGTCATGAAAGTATGCCCTGCTTTATTATCCATTGTTGATTTTTTTTAGGCAAAAATTAGTCTGGTGTTTAATGCTGCACTTATAAGCAGAAAGAAGAATGTGAGTTAATTTCATAGTTTGTATGAATGCTATAACATGGTATTGTGCCTGACTACACTTTATTAGGTCTATTTTCAGCCTTTCTTGGCACAGATTATAGTTTAAAAATAAAAAGTAATAGGAAAATGCACCTGCAGGTGGGCTCAAAAATCGTGTGAATTAAAGATGTTTAAAATATTACTTAATTAGTTCAGGTTTGAATTCTGTAGGGTTTGTCTGCTTCTCTTATGGCACTTTTTAAAATTTGCCCTCAGCTGAGTTACACTGGACAATTGACCACGTTCTACACTGTAGAAACAGAATTAGGAGCACTGAATACAACCACAACAGGCAAGTAAAATTTTCTCTAGCGTTTCTCTCTATTGAAATGCAAACTTTCTTCAAATTACTGTAAAATATGGATGGTATACGTGTGTGAATAGAGGGCTGAAAGGATTGCTCCAAGCTCTCTTTTCTCTGGGAAGGGTGTCTGTGCCAAAGAAAGGTGCCGTGCTTCGAGAATGCCATTGCATGAGAGGAACAGTGCTGCACAGTCCAGGTCGTGCCGTGCATGAGTAAGAGGCCATATCGTTAAGCTGAAGCATTTTGATGAAATTCTATTAAATGGCAACTGGCTTTGAAACCCTGTTGTTTAATGGGAACATCCATCCTAATCTGAAAAATCTTTCTGTCAAAGTGGAAAACGAGCGTGACAGAAAAAAGACCACAAGCTCCAAATTTCTGGTTCTTCAGTGACTTAAAGACATTATTGCTCTCACAGGACTGCTTCTTCTGAAAGTTGTCACACACATACAGGATATAGAGCAGGACATTAGAGAGATTATTAAACCCACCTCAGGGACAGTTTAAACTAATGTGAACTAAGGTCTGTGCATCTTCATCTGCAGGGACCCCAGCAGGGCAGGCATCTGTCAGACGATGCCATTATAGACTTCTGCAGCTAAATCAGCTTATCCATCACTGTTCAGTAAGCTGAGAAATGTCAAGAAATGTCTTCCTTTGGGACGGCTTAAAGATTGCAGACCTTTCACATTTGCTATTTTAATTGCATCTTCAGTGCATTTATTCAGGTGATTCCCTATTTCCTTGGCTATAGCCCAAAATAGGGATTCAGACTACAACAGAAACAAATCAAGTTTGGTAACAAATATGTTATGTGGTGTTCTAGGGGAAAACACTTCCAGAAAACCTGCACTCAGGAAAAACAATAGCTATGACCCATTGACCAGCTACAGAGTGCTCAGCTTTCCAGGTTTCTTGAATCAGGAGGACAACTACTGGTTTACTTCTGGTTAAGACAAAAATCCCTTTAAAACAAAAAAATCGTACTGAAGCTGACAATCCCCTCTTGCACAAAGCCTGATGGCTGCTCTGGAATTGTAATATCCATTGTAAAAGGACATGTTGGTTTCCTTTGTAAAGATTCTTGTGACCTTTTGAACTAATTCCTTTGGTCGACTGTTATTTTAATCCCATTGGTTTGCAGGTAGACAGATTCTTCTATGCTGGTTGCAAAATGCATCTGCACTGATTCCCTTTTCCAAGACCATCTCTGTCTGCAGTGCTAGACTGTATCTCTGGCTTTTGCTCTTTGCCATTTCTGAAAATTTTAGGAGGACAAGAATGCCTGACAAATTTCACTTCAAGACTTAAGACCTAAAGGTACTCTGATAGCAAAGATGGATGGCAACACAGAAGTTAGTAGTACTGACACAAAAGGATTTCTTCCATTGTGCCAACACCATTAAGGCAAAATAGATCAAGAAAGCCAAGACGTGGTAGAAAAAGAGGCAGTCTGGAGTCTCATTTAATACAGCATGGAAATTCTCCTTAGCCCTCCTTTTGTTGTGAATGTATTTATACAAATATTTTTTATTGTCTTTTAAGCAGTAGCCAAAATAAGTTCTAGCTGGGCTTTGGCTGTTCTAATTTCTCCCTGGATAACCTTACAACAGCCTTGTAGTCCTCCTGAGTTTCCTGCCCCTTCTTCCAGAGGTCATAAACTCTCTCCAGCTAAAGGGCTCTGAAGCTCTCTTCTCATGAAAAATCCAGTGCATATAGGCTTAATTTCTCAATTTCTCTGATTACTGTGATCATCACCAATCAGAGAATCATAGAATGTTTTGGATTGGAAGGGACCTTAAACATCATCTAGTTCCAAACCCCCTGTCATATGTAGGGAGACCTCCCACTAGATGATGACATAAAGAAAAACCTAATCAAATGTCAGATAAAAACAATTGCCTAGTGTTTTGGAAATGTAAAGGCTTCAGTTCACTGTGATCATGTTGTGCAAAGCCAGATCCCAACACTGGACCATTGCTGTCCCTTGTCCATCTCTCCTCTAAGCTGGTCTTCTACTGGGTTTACCCAGCCAAGCAAAATAGCCCACAATATCAACAACCTCAAACAAACTAAACATTCTTGGCAATATCCCCGCTGAATACATTTAAATAAATCAGCCTTTTAAATGAATAGGTTCCCTGTGCAATGCTCTTATCAGTCAAGAGATTTCTCCTATAATTAGACGGTATTGCTTTGGAAATGTACTTTTCCTTTACAAGAGAAAGGAAAATTACTCTCAAAAAGCAAACACCTTCATCAAATAAGGTTCATGCCAATCCATTTTTCAAATGCAGAGAACAATTTGTGGATATTCACTTCCAGTGTACTAAATCTGTCAAATATCAAAAGGCACCAACTGGATTTTATGCTTTGTTATATACAGTAAGTAGCTTGTATTTGTTTTGTATTAAAGCAATTTCATGAGCTATGTTAACTACATGCAGTGTTCAACAATAGCACTAACAGTTGGTAAATGAGACCCTTTACATTTAATCTAACTCTTAACACACTTCACAATTCAGATTCAAATTGCTTGTCAAGAATTTTAAGATGCTAAAAAGCCATTCCAGACTAAATAGACATGTTTTGCAGTCTCCAACAGTTTTTTCCAGTAGCGGGGAGAGCTACCCTACCTTACCTACTTCTGGGAAAGACCTAGGGAACTGCTTGAAACAGAGGGATAAATCTCAGCATCCCAAGATGAATGCAGCTTCTGAGTTCACAGTATCTGCCCCTTCTGCCCGTTTTGATCACGTAATATGAAGATTTTGTTCTGGTTTCAAACTGAAGGACCAAGGCATTTATTCATCTCTACTCTGGATGCTGTTTTCTAAGATAGAACATCTCCTGTTATTTGGTGGTTGGAAATGAAATTATAGTCATGGCTTGAGCTAAAACCTTAGTGTTTACACATCATTAGTGAAAGTGCTTGAGAGTGGTGGGAGAAGGACAAGATTTTACTCCATTTGCTAAAACTGGTTTCATGTTAGAAATTATTTTTGTTTTAAAGAGGTTATCATGTAAATATTTTAAAATGAACTCTCAGAGAAGACCAAAGAGGCAAAGAATGTCTTTTGATCCATTCTTATGTCAGAAATGATGTGAAATTCAAAGAGAAAAAATAATCTAGATGATTTAAAATGAAAAACTTTTAATGATGATATTTCATGAGGAAAACAACAACAAAACAACCAAAAAAAAAGAAAAAAAAAAGAAAAATTCTGCATTTGGGTTGACTAAGAATATTTTTATAGATATATAGGGTATATACAGAAAAAAACCCTACATGTCTAAATATAGAGTCATTGTAGAGGTTTAGATTAGATATTAGGAAAGATTTCTTCATGGAAAGGGTTCTCAAGCAGAGGAGCAGGTTACCGAGGAAAGTGGTGGAATCACTATCCCTGGAAGTGTTCAAAAACCCTGTGGATATGGCACTTGAGGACGTGGTGTAATGGTGAACATGATGGTGGTGCTGAATTGACAGTTAGACTTGATAATCTTAAAGGTCTTTTCCACCCTTAAAGATTCTATGATTCTATATGTGTGTATGTGTATATGTATAGTTACATCTCCATTCAGCTATGGAAAAATGCCAAACCCAAACAGCTCCCCCTCATTAATTCATTCATCAATACAAACATCTTCTAGATCCCTGTGCCAGGCAGTGAAAAATTATTGGCAAATCTGAAAATAAACACCCTTGAAATGAACACATCAGTTCAGAGATGTGGAAGCCCAGAGTGGCCCACTTGCGGATGCCATTCTGCCATTTCCTCAGCAAACACTGCACGTTCAGTGGTGCTCTCTGTGTGTGTGCCACTCTGCCAGTGCTCCCAGCAATTTTTCTAAATGGTGGCTGAATTTAACCTTCTTTGAGAGATATGGGAAAAGTCATGACATGTCTAAAGGTGCGGTGAAAATGGGCAGCCAAAAAAAAAAATTAAATATTTATTAAGCAGAGCAACCACAGATACATACAACAGGCATGGTACAGAAATCTTGATCCCATCTGGCAGAAAAACAATGCATCTCTGTTCTTCATCTGTCAGCAGCAGATATGTGCACACAGAGCTTTCTTGAGGGTTGGGTGACAACCACATAAGCCAGCTCCTATAAACCTCTTTCCTCTAATATCCACTAACAGGAAGACAGCATGCTTATGGGAGGAACAGGTATGAAAAACTGGGAAAATTAAGTACTTTCCATTAAAAAAAATAAAACATAGGACCAAACATTTAAGATAAATAGATATATTGGACTAGGATGTACTTTAATGTGTATATTCTAACAACTTAATAAATTGCTTTGATTGTATTGATTTACTAGTCTGTATTTGATATGATGGTTCATTATTCAAAGGTCTAAGTAAAATCATTATATTATATTTAAATTTGATTAAAGTGACACTAATAATACTAATCTAAAGCTTCAATAAAGGACAATAATTAGAAAGACTGACAGTATATGGAACTATTTATGCTATGCCTGTCACTAAATCTGTTATGTAAGAAAATGTAGGTTGGTGTTTTATAAATACAAGACACAATTTGACATTTATATTACCTCTAAAAGTTAGAGTTACTTTGTCAAAACCACTGGGATGATAACACTGTAGAAAAAATATTTGACATTGCAGTCAGATTTGGTGATAAATTCAGTGATAATTTACAATTTGTGCAAAATTAGCAGGTAGAAAGTATTTGACTTGAGACCTTCGAGAAATAGGAACCATCAGGCTTGAAAAAGAGCATCCTCTGAACAGGTTGAAGAGAATTATCCTGGTCAGCTCTAATGATTATGTCTCACGGTTTCAATACTATAAGTTACTCTTTTAAACACTGGCTGCAGGTTTCTTAATTACAATTGGCCAAGGAAGAAGAAATGGCTAAGAAAGTATTTGTCAGGAAAATTTCCATCTAAAAATATAATTCTAGTAAAGGAAAAAAATGTTTCACAGGTCACACAGATTTTTCTTAAAGTTATTCTAGGAGAAAAATCTGGAAAAACACTGACAAAGTTCTAAATAGCTCATATTAACCTTCTTAGGAAAAAAAAATTAAAATAAAATTTCTGACTTTTTTTTTGCTTCATTCTCTTTTTCATCAAGATCATGTTCACATAGCAATATATTGAAGAATTTAAGGGTCAAAAAACCCACCAAAATGCTTTACTTCACGCACAGGTGTTTTGGTTTCTTGTGAGTTTTTTCTCAGATTTTTCTTTTAGGGGACATTTCACAATTTTTTAATTTCTATGCAATAAAATGATGTCAAATTCGGAAATCTCCTCATCTTGTTTGAAGTCTATTTCCCACATCACTTTAAAAACTGAACCTAGTTCAGTTTTTTTTTTTTCATGTTACATCCTATATATCGTCACAAATGTCTACAATCATGATGGGTCTTTGTGTAAAAGCACACATAGGGTATTCTACAGAAGTTTTTGAACAATTCTGATTATGATAAATAAGAAGGGGGAAAAAATCCTTTTTCTCCACCTGGTCTCTAGGGTTATACATCACCATAGAGAAAATTAAAGCCGTAAAAACATTGTTTTAGCAGTAAATTAAGCACTGGGGAAAATGTCTCATGAAAGTCAAAGCAGCGTCTGACAGGAGGCATCCTTCTTCCAAGATGAGCACTGAATCATCTGGCACAAGAAAAGCTGTATGAATCATAGATCACAGAATCATAGAATCTCCTGATTTGGAAGGCATTCATTAGGATTATGGAGTCCAGCTCCTGGCCCTGCACAGGACAGCCCCAGAATTCCACCATGCACATGAGAGAGTCCATCAAACAATTCTTGAGCTCTGTCAAGCTCGCGGCCACAACCACTTCCCTGGGCAGCCTGTTCAGGTGCCCAACTACTCTCTGGGTGAAGAACATTTTCCTAATATTCAAATTAAACCTCCCCTGACACAACTTCAGGCCATTCCTGTCACTGGTCACCACAAAGAAGAGATCAGTGTCTGCCCCTCCTCTTCCACTCACGAGGAAGCTGCAGACTGCAGTGAGGTCTCTCCTCAGTCTCCTCTTCTCCAGGCAGAACAGGCTAAGTGACCTCAGCTGCTCCTCATAAGGCTTCCCCTCTTGACCCTTCACCATCTTTGTAACCCTTCCCAATTTTCATAACTCTTCTTTGGACACTCTCTAATAGTTTCCTGTCTTTCTTATATTGTGGTGCCCAAAACTACCCCCAGGACTCAAGGTGAGGCTGCCCCAGAGTGCGACAATCCCACAGAGAAGAGTGGGACAATCCCCTTCCTTGCCTGTCTGGTGATGCTGTGCCTCATGCCCCAGGAAAGGGATGTCCCTCCTGGCTGCCAGGGCCCTGCTGACTCATGTTCGGCTTGCCATCCACCAGGGCCGCCAGCTCCCTTTCCACAGTGCTGCTCTCCAGCCTCTCATTCCCAGTCTGTCCACACAACCAGGGTTGCCCCATCCCAGGTACAGAATCTGGCACATGCCCCTGCTAAGCTCCATGCAGCTGGTGATTGCCCATCTGTCTGATTTGTTGAGGTCTCTCTGCAGAGCCTCTGCCCTCAAGGGATTGACAGCTCCTCCCAATTTAGTGTCATCAACAAATTTACGTAGCATTCCTTTGAGTTCTGCATCCAAGTCATTAATGAAGGTGTTGAAGAGAACTGGATGAGGAATCCCACTATTTACAGCACCAGCCTGATGTCACCCTATTCACCACAACCCTTTGGGTATGCTTTTATTTCCCTCTGTTAGATCTATGTCTGAAAATGACACATTTTAGTCAATATCTTCATATAGTTATTATTGAGAGTCTTTGTACAGAACATTCACAAAACACACTGAGATATCCTTTGGCTAAGATATGATAGAGCAATACTGAATAACTACAATTTTAAGGTGAAAAAAAACCCCCAATATATTTGAAAATAACTTTTTATGCAAAAAAGGGGGGCAGATTGGATACACTGATTAAGAGACAGGTAGAGATAGATGGATAGATAGATAGATAGATATAGATCGATATGGACTGATATAAATCAATATAGATATATAAAGCTGGTCTTTATATGTAATTTTAAATTAAATATTTATTAATACATACACACTTTTGGTGTACATTCTGATCTCCTAAACAAAAATAGCACAGTGGAGACATCAAAAAGGACCTTAATACATTGTCCTTTCTGGTTAAAGAGAGCCCATGCTGCCTACTCACAGATAAGGAAAGCAAATCCACTCCTGTTTCCGTGACGAAACGAGGACCCCTGGGCTGAAGAGCTGCCTTGTTATTACTCATCACTGCAGGCAGCAGCACAGAACCAGTAAATTTTTAAAAGAACACTTGTTAACACCTTTTTGTCCCTCCCACCTGTATGTACACACTCACACATTCAGAAGGAGAACCTGTTCAGTGACATTAACACAATTGTGCCATTACAACTGGAATTTAAGGCATCAGAAAACGCCTAAAATGTTTTGATTCACCTCGTATGCCTAGCAACAGGGAAGGATATGTTCAGCTATGGCTCTGGCTGAGGTGGAGAGGGATTTATGCTATGTAATCATACAGGTTGGCACCTGGCAAAGTTTTTCTCTTTTCATCAGTGCAATACACTGTCTGATATTAAGTATATGAATAAATAACTAAATAACTGAACAAGCAAATAAATTTTCCCCAGGATTTTATAGAATATTATTGGCTTTGTTCACAAAAATTTGCGGTGAATTACATAGGGGTCAATGATCAAAGTTGTAATACATGTCCCAGTTTGCTTACAAAAGAATGGTGAGATTTGTATCTAGCAAAACTTTTACAATTAGACCATTGTCCTGGGTTAGTTATGTATTCTATTACCACCCACAAAAGCTGGATAAATTTCATAATTACACACCTGGGACTCCTTATCTCAACTGAGATAAGCACTCCAACTGACAGGAAGCACTACCCACCCTGGTTATCTGATCTCAGGTAATGGCCCATTAGCACCACCCAGCTGATTATCTGATCTCAGGTAATGGCCCATTAGCACCACCCAGCCTGAGTAATTAACCTGAACCCCATCGAACCCTGGGGAGCATCTCAGAGGAGCCCAGGGGTCATCCAAGCTCATTACCAAAGCAACCAATAGAACATCGGGAAGATCCTCTTCCATTGTGAAAGTCCCCGCCCCTGGGGGAGGTGCCAGCCAAGAAACACAGCATAAAACAAGGGGTTTGGATCGGAGAAGGGCACCCTCGACTCGACGGGACTCTGCTCTCGGGACTCCACTCTCGACGGGACTCTCGACTCGACTCGACTCCACTCCTCGGAATTGGATTCAGCTACTCCACTCCTCGGAATTGGACTCAGCTACTCCACTCCACCACCGGGACTGGGCTACCAGGCCTTCCTGCAGGACCAGTGCCTCACTGGGCTGCACAGCTACCACCCTGCTCAACAGGGTGTCAGGTTGTACCGTGACTCTGTCGGTTTGTTTAAGCCAGTGTTTCTGTATTACTGCATTTATTTTAACCTTTTTTATTAAAATTGTAATTTTGACCTAAAATCTCTCGAGGTATTCTGTGTGGGGTTAATTTCCCCTGCTGGTTTACAGCCAAACCAGCACAACCATAAACATGTCCAGCTCAGCTCATCACCCTGCACACTCTCCCTAGCACACAGAGAGAAAGAGGCATTTTTGGAGCACCATTCATCCGCTCTATTTCAAATGTTGATGTTATAAAATCATAGAATGGTTTGGGTGGAAAATGACCTTAAAACTCACCCAGTTTCAAACCCCTACCATTGGCAGGAACACCTTCCACTAGACCAGGTTGCTCGAAGCCTCGACCTACCTGGTTTTGAACACTTCCAGGGATGGGGCATCCACAGCTTCTCTGGGCAACCCGTGCCAGGGCCTCACCACCCTCACAGGAACGAATTTCTTCCTAATATCCAATTTAAATCTACCCCCCTCCATCCTGAAACCATTTCCCCTTGTCCTATCACTTCATGGTCTTGCAAAAACTCCCTTTGCAGCATTCTTATGATGCATTATTCCCTAGAAATGTTCCTTGCTTTTCACAGACTGCATATGAAGGCAAATTAAACTAGAACCTCAGCTGCAGACAATTCAGAACTGGGCAGAGAAGTTCCACCCCAGTGCTTAAAAAAAGAATAAAAAATTTTTAAAAACCATACTGTTTTGAACAGTGGGAAAAAACTGTGGGGCATCCTGAATTTGAATAGGTATTTTCTTTCCTCAGAGAGGAGAAATGTTTCAGACATCATGATTTGGATTCTGCATTCAGCAGTAACTGCTGACTCCAGGAAGCTGACAAGCAGTCCCAGAGCATGTATTTGTTTGGTGTGAGCTTGGAAATCCTCTAACTTAGACAAAAATTAGGAACTGAAGGGACCTGGGATGGAAGTGAAGAGGTGTGCAGGGACATGAAGGTCTCATCTTGTCCTTACAAGAGAGAATGGCCATGGGTGATACAAGAGCCAGCTGAAGATACTCTGCCAATTCATGTGGGCTAGTTTGGATCTAACAAACAAATTAAACTCAGTTCTCTTGCAGATGCCATTTCTCTCATAGAGTTTGGCAGAACATGCTATGAAACACAGTGAACTTCTATCACACTGGATGTACCAAACTACTCGGCGCTGTGTTGCCTTTTGCTGCCCAGACCCAAAGCAAATGGTCACTCTGACATGCTCTTTATTTAATAAAAGCAACAACAAGGACCACTGCTTCCTATTAAGAAATGCCAGGCTCTATTATATACTGACAGTCACTGCCAGAGAGAAAGTGACTTCAGGCTTGGATCTCTGTTCACGTATGACAAGAGCTACAGGAATAATTGATTTTACAGTTCGATGCCCAAACTGGGAAAAAAGGAACGTGTTAAATCAGCTTAGAAAGAAGTATTTCCTTGTTCAAAGTGAAGTGAAACACCCTTCTTTTTCTTTTCCCCCCCTTATTTTAAGGCATTTTTCTTAGTGATTGCAAGTTATGTAGTCATTGTGGCTTCACATTTCAAGACTTGTCATTTAAGCACCACAACAAACATTTTACAACCTCTTAGTGTGCTACAAATACAAATTAAATCATACCTTAAACTCACCTGTAGACTGTGAAGGTAGATAAATTGCCATGTGCTGAGTCATGTAACACAGCATAGGATGCCATAGCAATTATTTAACGTGGGGAACAGCAAACAGTAGGATGCAGAGAGGATGTTTGTATGGAAAATATATTCCAACCTATTATAGGACATGCCTATTCCACAGTTTCCCACAGAGGTGATGGACTGAACACAGCAGTCACACCACTCCTTCCTGTGTCTGACCACAGTCTTTGGGGTGTCTCTCTTGCTAGAAAAATGACATGTCAATGGGCTAAACCGTGTAAGAGGAGAACCAGGCTGACACTGCATTCTCTGCACATCATTCAGATTCTAGAAATAACCCGTCTCACTGCACTTGTTCCACTGATATTGCATTTGGGTTTTCTGAAATCTGGGTTCTTTTTCACCTTTTCAAAATGTTGACAGAAATTTCCTCAAAATTAAATATCAAAGTGATCAAATATTTGATGAGTTCTATATCTAAGCTACAGTATTATCACTAGAGTCAGACTGGTTGGGGTCATCCTGACTGATATCCTGCCCCTAAGCACAGGATGTAGTGAACAGTCTCATTAATGAAATCTCCCTATTGCAACCAGTCTTGCTCTGTTTATGCAGCAGATCATGATAATGAAAACTTATCTTGGGCTACATGAAATTTCCCAACAAGCTGTGCTTGAGTTGTGTGAAGACCTTGAGACAACAGCACACAAAGCTGCCATTTTAAGCCTGAAAAACCCAACCACTTGAAATCTTGCTACTCTCTTAAAATAAAACTATTCTCAGCTACAAATTTGTCCGTGTATGGACGTAGAATTGCTCAGTTCAAACACTGGAGCACTAACATTTGTGCAGAGGAAAAGACTCAAAGGCAAAGACAGGGATCCTCCTGTCCAAAGAAAGGAAT
Source organism: Ptilonorhynchus violaceus (assembly GCA_013397565.1). Taxonomy (NCBI): domain Eukaryota; kingdom Metazoa; phylum Chordata; class Aves; order Passeriformes; family Ptilonorhynchidae; genus Ptilonorhynchus; species Ptilonorhynchus violaceus. Next base: position 261,110 of record VZRJ01012713.1, on the reverse strand, counting down.
ATATAACAAACCAGACAGGACAAAAGTGCAGAAAGGATACTAAAGAGATGATAAAAAATGAAGTCCCACTTAAATGTGGTGATAATTTTCCTCATTTCCTGTTCACATTTTGTAGAAAAGACCTTTATGAGATAGATGCTGCCACAAGCAAAATCTGAGGACCACTATTCAAGCATCATATAAGTGCAATATAAAACGGGATAGATTTTCTTTTCTTGGGGAACCTAAAACTCAAAGAGGCCATACACAAAAAAAAAAAAAAGAAAGTTTATTTGCCCATATTCCATATTCCCCATCAATCTGATAGGCTGAGCCTTTGCTTTAATCAACACTCACTAGTATTTGCTGTGGGGAACATACATCTACTCTCTTGTAACATAGCATGGTACCACCAAGAAACCAAGACATTTGAATTATTTTAATAACAAGGGTATAGATATGAGCCCCTTGGGATTTGTGATATGTTGTGACTCCTGCCTATAAAATTCTGAAATTATAGGTAAAATCTGAAAATATTACCTATATATAAGGTATATACCTTATAAATAACCTAGTGTGTTATTTTGGTTCTTGATCACACAGAAGGAGAGAAGAGATATGGTGCCAACCATGCCCACCCAAATCTATTTATTTGAGAGCTTTGCCCAGAATTCACTGTGGAGAAGTCTATAATCAGAGCAGTTGCTGCATGCTGGTTAATTAGCTTTGCCTTCACAAATGGAGATAAAAAATGAAACAATCCCAACACTATTTCTGTCCTCCTCCTCATCTTGGTAAATTTAAACCTTAACAACAAAGTCAAACAATGGCTAAAGAGGAAATATTTAACTGTCTTTTGACAGTGAAAAATTACTTCAACCTTTATGGGTTCATTTTTTAAGCAGTTTGACATTTTGTTACCAAGGCAGATTTTTTATTTTATTGTTTCCTTCAGTCTGTTACACAGCCACAAGTGTTACCAAGTAGGTTTCTATGATTCATATGCAAGTAGAAAGAAATCATGTCTCTATTGATAGCACTGTTATTTTTTATTATTATTTACAAATGTTCCTGCGTATCCCCGTCTTTCTACTTGGTTCATGATTGACTTCTCATTTTTCCCCAAAGAGGTGAGTAAAAGATTTTGACTTGTACAGACTTTGTCAAACTAGATCAGAAGAGAAATTCAACAAATTTTGTGTTTTGCAAGTGATCACAGTTGAGTATTTGATACTCACAGAAGAGACAGAGGTAAACATAGAGAACAAAATAAAAGCCTAAGCCCTGACAGCTTCAGAAATTGAATGCCTTCAAGCAACGTCTTCCTGAAATTACCCAAATATTGGTTTATATCACAGCCCTCGCCGTTCCCATCCTTTCAGAACAAGGACTGCAGGAATTGTCAGTGCTGTCATTTTGCACAATAGTGTCAAATCCTACAAAGTTCACAGAAGCACCTTCCGGCAATGTGTTACACCAGGTCTTTTATGGTCTACAGAAATGGTGAGAAAAAGAATCCTTTTATTTGGTGTAAATGTGCTATTTTCCAGGTTACTTCAGTTTTGTCCACTATTGTATTGAAGAGATACAATAGAAGATACAACAGAAGATCTGTTGCAACATCATACTCCACGGTCTGCTGTAAAACCAAGTAAGTCAAATAAATTTCCATTACTTCCCCACTTATTTTGCTGAAGATAATTCTGTGGCTCAGAGAGTCCCATCACTCAGGTAATTGGAGTTGTCAAAGTGACCAAACGAGATCTATTAGATTTTTCTTTTAGAAATATTTCAAAAGCCGTTTTAATAAGTATTATTCTCTTTCAACCAATCACACCCAGAAAAATCATTTACAACCTGGCTTAAAGGCACCTTCCTTCTTGCAAAAAATTGGTCTGCACTAAAATTGCTCCTCTTTGGCCCAGGTGCTGTAATGCTGGTGTGGTTCCTCTGATGTGGAGGATGTGGTTTCTACGCCTTTTGCTGCCAGGAAACAGCTCAACATCTAATCCTGTCATTATGCCTCATTCCTGAAGTCTTCACTTATGCCACTCTCAGGCAATGAATCATTTATAGGTCTTTCACATGCATGCAAACATACATCAAATGGAAAAGCCAATGATAAAATAATATACGGTCCTTTTTATCACTGCAGAAATCCACAATTTCTGTTCTAACACTGAAACAGAAGTAATGGCTAATCAGAATCATTCCTGGCTATGTTACTTTTAGGCAATTACATTAATCTGCTATAATTTACTGCAACAAAATAGGCAAGTTTTGAATAGCTGGAACTGTATAAATTTGCATAACTATTACATCTTCACAGGTTCATTTTCATAGCCCAGTAGATACCTCCTGTATTATGCATAGTACATACAGCAGCCCTCAAGTAATTTACACTCAAAGACAATCAAATTTCATGAGCTATGAGTAGCTTACCATTTATTCTGCAGGCCATGATTTTATGGTTTTAAATAAAATACTTCTAATGAGTTCAGTAGCAGAGAAAGAGACTGATTGACAGCTCTGGAGAGTTGAACTATATTTGTTTACGAAAGACACACAATGTGTAGAGCAGCACCAGAGCTTTACCACCCACAGGAACACGATTTAACACTGCTTTGGGAGTACCCCGCTGTCCTGTTCAGCCGCTCGCCCCTGCTTCTCATCAGCCAGCTCTGTCTTACCAATGCCAGAGAGACCTAATTCCAGCAGAGAATTGCAGATTGCATCAAGGCCTAACAAAATCCTGTCAGAGGGCAATGATTTTGCCTCTGGTCATCAAAGAGTAGATATTTGGTGCCTTCAACTGACTTTATGGTTTTATCCTACATGTGGAAAGAGTTTGGGAATATCTTGGGAGACCTTAAGAGCCTTTCAATCCTTAAGGGCAACTTATAAGAAATATGGGGACAAACTTTTTAGCAGGGCCTGTTGTGATAGGACAGGGGGTAATGATTTCAGACTGAGAGGATAGAATCAAACTAGTTATAAGGATGACACTTTTTGTGATGAGTGTGGTGAGACACTGAACCAGAGTGCCCAGACACCTGGTAGATGTCCCATCCCTGGAAACATTCAAGGCCAGGTTTGACAGGGCTCTGAGCAACCTGATCTAGTTGACAATGTCCCCGCTCCTTGCAGGGCTTTTGGACTAGATGACATCCAATCCCAAGCATTCTATGGGTCTCTGAACACAACAAGGAGGAAAAGTGATGGGAATGAGCTTATCTGACCTGTCCTTATTTGATCTGCTAGTAACCAGAGGCTACAAATGAAGGATACTGCAGCTCCTTCACATTTAATGACACACCCAGCAAACCTGGGACCATGCAGTGACTGAGTGCACAGATATCAAAAATACAGCAAATCTTATTAAAATACCCTACTATGAAGTTGGAAACATCAGATGTAAATACCATTGTAAAACTAGGCTGACTGGAAGCTTGATTTCTCAAGGTTTATGCCAGTCAAAGAAGCAGTGTAAGCTTATATCCCTCTGAATGTGTCCAGCTTATCCTAAACAAATCTTTAGACCCATATTCTCATCCAAATTCTCATATGTGTAACTTTTCCTGGTTATGCAAAGAGCTTCCTTGAAGCATTACCCAATTCTGATCCAAATTCTTTTTTTTTTTTTGCCACTCATCACAACACTTGAGTAAGGATTCTGGACATGTGTTTAAGTCAAGTCATCTTCAGCAGAAGTTATTCTTGTACTGAAGAGCTTCTAAAATTCTTCTTACCTTGTCATGAAGCTTCAAAAAAATGCTTTGTCTCTATTTGTTAAACTTTTGTCTAATGTTATTCACCTCTGTCTGGCAGTACTTTGAGAATCATAACACACTGACCCATCTCTATCTCTCAGCCCATTCTTTTCCGTTTGTCAGACTGCTGAACCCTGCCTGATCCCTGCAGAAAATGTGAGATCATTTGATCAGGGTCAGTTGGTTTTGCACAAACTGATGTTGCAGGGACTGTCCTTCTAAGTGTTCCTCCCAAGCACTGCACCAAAACTAACAATTCTTATCAGCTGTGAAGATGTTCCTTGGGTCACTACGACAGATGCGATAGCTGTGAGCAGAGGTGTAGGCTTTTGCTGTCACTTGAAGATTTGTTTCCACAAAACAAGCCAAAGTTTTTGGAAAAAGAGGGAATCTTTTTTCCCATTCCCCAGTCCCTGAGCTGCTGTCTGGGACACTTGCCAGCAGCAAAGGGTTGGCTTTCAGATGATGGATCTCGACTGTGCTGTTGTTGGCATCTCTGCTCATGCTGGAAAGGCATGAAGCTCAGAAGCCATGAGATTTCGTCTCCCTTCAGGAACTCTTTCATCATCAGTCAGTGGGAATTATTGTTCCTTAGAACTAAGAATTAGTGTTCCTTAGGGCATATGAACATGATTTTTCAGCAAAGTACCACTGGAAAAAATAGTGAGAAGAAAGAAAAAGTGAATCATAGAGTGCTCTTTCAAAAGGTAGAGAGCAGCCAAATCCAATTCCTGAAGTGAGGAGTAAAAAGGCTGTTCCTGCTGCTCCTGCACTTTACTTCAGGGAAGAAAGGAAAAAAAAAAGGTATCTCTCAAGCCCCTTCCTATAAAATTCCTGAAAAATCAAGGCTAAAATCTCTAGAAAGGAAAACCTTGAATTGAAAGAATGTCAGCCAAGTGAATGACTGTACAAGCCACATAAATGGATTCAGACACAAAGAGAGAAATTATGGTGAGGGAAGCCAAATAAATTCTTCAGCATATAACTGTAATAGTAGCTGTGAAAGAGAAATAAATCCTCCATGCTTAGTCTGCCTTTTACCACACTCCTCACAACTGTCTAAATTAGCCATAATAAAACTCCTTTCAGTTATTCAAGTCTAGGTGAGATTTGGAAAGAGAATGCAGCAGTCTTATTCTTTCCAATACATAAGCAATGCAGAAGAATAGCAAAAAAAAAGATATGAAAAGAGCAACTTCCTATGCAAATTCTATTTGCTTTACAAAAGGAATAAATTATCAGTCCAATATGAGCAATTCCCAAGGATTTTCTCCAGAACAAGACTCCATCACCTTCCTATCTGGAGTCTCACAAGAATCTCTAATTCATTTCATGACATTTTCATTGAACACCCACAGCAAAAAGATTGCAAACCTTTTTCAACACCGTGTTTCGAGTCTAAACCCAAATTAATCTCAGTTTTGAACTCTATAATCATGCAGATCATTGCTCTGCTATACTCTGCATATGCTGGATCAAAAAGTAAGAACCACAGGAAAAAAAAAGTCAATGATTAAAGAAACCAGTTATTGTCACATTATCAGTTACCATGTTTTCTGCTACAGATAGGAAATCACTTAGTCCTTTCTAGAGATCAGCCATTTATCTTCAGGCAACTGAAGATTAAAGACTTCACCAGTAATTATCACAAATGGTGCCTCAAACATACTGATTAAAGATACTTGTCGTTGTACCTTATAAAGAGCAGTGTATCAGCTCTCTCACTGTTTCAGAATAATTATGCATTGGACCGGAGTCCAATCACAACTAATCACCATTTGCATCAGCAGGACACCCAAGGAATCTTTTAAAACCACCCATTATAAATACATGCTAACACGGGAAATGTTTGCCATTACACACCAGAGCAGAGAAGTCTGAGATGAAAACTAAAGGCATTTCTATGTAAAATTAACAATTCCAGATGAAATTCTGATGTAAACTACACTTCTGCAGTCTGGATTAGCTACATTGAGTAATTATAAGTAAAAGCTATTTTAAATACTGGGATTTTAAAAAAATTGGTTTAAAAAAAATTAAATAATATGTATCAGCTCTCTTAGAACCACAGAACCATATTACATATTATAATTTCCACAATGGATCCTATGTGGATTCTTCCCTGATTTACAATCTTCATAGAATCACAGAATATTCTGAGTTGGAAGGGACCCACAAGGATCATCAAGTTGAACTTTTAAGTGAATGTCCTATACAGGGATCGAAACCACAACTTTGGCATTATTAGCCCCATGCTCTGACCATCTGAGCCAATCTTAGGGCTTTCCTTCTTCAAGAGCTGAAAAAGTAAACCATTTGGCCAAAGAGCCATAACTACAGAGAAGAAAAGAAGACTAAACCACAGATGACTCCTCTGTGACATAAAATTGTTTGAATAATGTTTTGGTGCTAGGTTAGCACAGCCCAGGCTTTGCATATGTTGCTGAAAAGATGAACATATTAGCACACTGTCTGGGGAAAAGAACTCTTATCATCAACGAAATTTTATTTGAAAGACACTCCTAGTTCTTGTGTTATGCCAGGCATAAACCTCGTGTCTTTGGGGATTGCTACATCAATGCTAGATGAAAGAAGAACACTTCTCATCAAACACCAGAGCCTTATTAATGAGAAATCATATGATTAATCAATCTGATTACTTAGAAGACAATTTATCTGCAATGCAACTGCCAGCCAAATGAAAATAAGATTACTGTGAGTACAGTTTATTAATAATCCCCAGTATGTCATTGATTCAACTTGATTATAACACAGCAGGCATGTGATGCACAATATTACAAAGACATTTAACCAGCCTGACAACAGTGAATACAGAAGAGGTTTATGGTACTGGGTAAGGCACAAAAATCCTCAAGTGTAAGTGACCACTTAAATTTCAGTTCTGCAAGGAACATTTTATTTTATTGTAGATGTAGGAGCTGTTGAAATTTTTCAGTATCCATCTCTTATGGTTGTTGAGATCACCTGAAAGCGTGAGTCAGTGTGGGTTTGAGATACAGACCTTGTAACTCCAAAACAACCCGTTGAACTTCCTCACACAGAAAAGCAATTTACCAGACACAAAGGGGAATTCAGATGCCCCAAGGGAAACCAGTCACACACAGCTCACGAGGCTGTTTCATCCCACTGGGATCTCCCAAGACTACATATCCCAAGTAGATATGATCCTATTTTGAACACATCTACTGTGATATATATCCCCTGTGAGCTTAGGTTATGGGCTGAAGAGAACTTGAGAAAGTCCTAGCACTTTTTATTACTCTGCAGATTATTCTCTTCTAGTTTTCTGACCAGAAAAAGTGTGTTCCTTGATATTTATCTGACAACACAAAAAAAAAAAAATCTTCTTTCAATAATAAATATCTTTGTTGTCTTAATTGTGCTTGAAAGGAAAAGTGTAGAGAGAAAATATTAGAGAGGGAGGGAAGGAGAAAAGGAGAAAGGGAAGATCCCTGTTTGCTAGGTAGTGGACTGAGAAGAGACAGGAAGACAAAAAAAAAAATCACATGGTTTAAATAGAATTAATTATTATAACTACTCTGCTAAACCAGGAGATGAGGAAAGTGTGAGTGATGTTCAGAAGTCACTTGGGGAGAACTAGGGAAAATGAACATGTCCAGTCCAAAGCTGCTGGCATTTAATTAGTCTCTGCACAGAGAAGTCCAAAGTGCAGAATGAGAAGCCTTCAGGATCTATCATTAAACAGTGGCACCTCAGCAGCCCAAATGCAGAAGATTAGGTCAGGAAGTGGCAAGAAGAGCTGATTGATGCAGGCTATCTTTAGAAAATAAGGCAGTCAATTGCCTTTTCAGTAAGGGAAAAGCAAATCAATGACATAAACTAGACAAGCATTTCCACAGTCAACCTGTGGGCCTAAAAAGAGAATTAACTCTCTGATGCACGCAAGTTCTACCAGGAAAAAAGAGTGGAGATGAAAAGTATGGCCTATATATGATATACCAACGTAAGAGTCTTCTACTTTGTATTCAAGAGATGTTTGGAAAACATAACTTAGTAGTTTTAACATCATATTTCTGGCTTTTCTGGGGTTTAAGACTACTGTAAGTCCAGCCACTACTCTATTGTGTTCAAATCTTTACTGAACCATGAGTGGTGGGTTGACCTTCACGTGCCCACCAAGCCACTCAATCACTCCCCTTCTTCAATAGGACAGAGCGAAAAACACAACAAGAAGCTTAAGAGACAAGGTAAGGACAGGGGGATCACTTACCAATTACTGCCATGGCCAAAACAGACTCTACTTGGGGAAATTAATGTAATTTATTACCAATTAAACAGAGTAGAATGGGAAATAAGAACAAATCTAAAATCACCTTCCTCCAGGGCACAGCCACCTGCTCTGGCACAGGGCTCTCCAAGGCTTTGTCACCAGGGTCTTTATCACTGGCTGAAAGGAAATCTCTGGCACTTGGAGCACCTCCTCTCTTCCTACTTCACTGACCTTGCTGCCTGAAGAGTTTTTGGTTTCCCATTTTCTCACCCCTTCTCACAGCTGCTGGACAGGGTTTTTTAACATGTCTTAAATACATTATCACAGAGGTTCTACAGTCGTGGCTGATGGGCTCAGCTTTGGCCAGCAGTGGGTCCACCTTGGAGCCACATGGAATTGTCTCTGTCTAATGTGGGGGAAAGTTCCTGTTTCTCCTCACAGAAGCCTCCCCTGGTCCCATCCCCCTCTGGAACCAAAACCTCGCCACATAAACCCAACACAACGTGCCACTAATCCATCTACTGCATGTGATGACACCAGTGAGGACAACATTTACTTGTGTGAGCCAATCTGCTTCATGACTTCATAGAATTTATAGCAAGCCTATGAAACTGAATGAATTGCAGAGTTAGTAAGTGCTTCAGACACCACAAACTACTGCTTTGCTGGGGTTTGATGCCTAGGCCTGAGGAAAAGGGTGCAATAGGAATGATTTAGAGTTCCTACCCATTACAGGCTTCTGCTTATTTGTAATATTTTAGAAAGTATTCCAGAAAGATAATCTATCTGCAGCTGTCAGGGGAAAAAAGCTTGTTTTGGTTTACTCACAAAGCAAGAATAGGGAAAGTCTTACAGTAAACTGAATAATCAGATTCAGTTCCCTAGAAAAGATACCAGACAGAAGGCACTTGCCCAGGAGATGCATTTTAAGAGCTTAAGCCTGGAGACTTCTGAGATGAAGGAAAACACAGAAATGCACATGAAAAGTAGAAGGAGATGAAAACAGAACTAAACAAAATTAAAACAGGATAGACCAACATCAACTGTTTCACAGCAGTTTATGCATAAAAAGGAACTAACTTAAGTCCCTATAAAATTGATTTTCCCATGTCCTGCCTCCCAGTGAAGCTTTGTCAGCCTTGGAAGACGAGATCTATTAATTGTTCTAACCTAGATTTAGCCAGTTGTGTCAAATCAGAATAATTTGCAAACAGAAATACGTGTGGTATATTTTGAGTTCAGGTATTCAACAGTTACTAATTCAGACATGCAGCAGGCAAACACCAAGCAAAAATATATGTAAAATAATCAGAGAAGTCTGCAGGTCTGGGGTTTTTTTACTCTAATGAAAAGGGTAGGATGCATTCTCATGCTCACTGGCAGTGATGCAAAATTGCCCAAACCTGGAAATGTCTATATCCTTGTTTAAGTTTAACAAGCATATTCAAAAAACCTGGAATCGAATCCACAAGTTTGTAAAGGGAATAAAACTTGACACAGTGCCAAGTATTGCAGCACTGTAAGAACTAATATTATTCCTCCTCCTTCAATCCCTTGTGGGGGGATTGTTATAAACTCCCATATAAACCAGCAGTCAGTCCCATGCTCCTTACTTGGAGTAAGGCCTACCCCCACAAGAGTTTCTTTTCTAGCTCTGGATTTTTATTTTTTTTCTGTTAAACCAAGAGAAATAGCCTTTGCTCATTATCATACATCATACATAGCATAGGCAAAAAGGCCATTGCAGTCTATTAAATTAAAATGCTCAGCTCAACAACAGATGTCATGACTTATGGAGGTTTCTGAAGCTAAGCAAATGCACATCTGGCCATGTGGAGTGTGCAGCATTATATTTATGATGGTTTGGTGCGTGGCATTCTGATGACTGCCGGGTAGCAGTGTGCTAAAGCCAGTTCTTGGTGGAGCAGTTTCATTTTGGTATTTTATAGGTCACCTGCAAGGATAAGAAGTACTGTACTGGTTCTGACTGGGATGGAGTTAATTTTCCCCATGGCACCCTCCCAGTGCTGTGCTGGGCTTTGATGGCTTCAAAGGTGTTGGTAACACCCCAGTGTTTGGCTCCTGCTGAGCAGAGCTGGCACAGCACCAGCGCTGTCTCCCCAGCATTCCCCCATCAGTAGGGTGGGGCAAGATCCTGGGAGGGGACACAACCATGCCAGCTGACCCAAACTGACCAAAGGGATATTTCATACCATATGATGTCTGCTGAGCAATAAAAGCTAAGAAAAAGGAGGAGAATTATGATGTTTGTCTTCCAGACAAACCACTACACATACAGCAGCCCCACTTCCCAGGAAGTGGCTGGACATCACCTGCTGATGGGAAGGAGAAAATAAATCTTTTGGTTTTCTTTGCTTCTGCTAACGGCCTTTGCTTTTTCTTCATTAATCTGACTTTATCTTTACCCAAAATTTTTCTGCATCCCACCCTGTCTTGTTGAGGAGGGGAAAGACAGAGTGGCTTGGTGAACACCTGGCTTCCAATCAAGGTCTACTCACCACAATTACACTGCCATTAAAAACCGAAAAAAATTAGTCAACAGAGATAGGTAGAAGATAGAGTTTCCAGCTAAGGAAAAAAATTGGGAAGGAAATAAGCTTTTTGTTAATTACAATTGACCAAGATTTTTCCACGGAGCCTAAAAGCAAAAATGGGAGTGGAGAGCTGGCCTCTCCCTCTCTCTTACAACAGAGACTTGTCCAGAGAATAATGAAAATAGGCGTCACTCTTCAAAGAAGAGTGTAATGTACAGAGATGTACAGAGATTGGTCTAAAACACAAACAGTTATTTAAATATCTGTGATGTGACCGTCTCCCAGAGGCAGAGGTTGGGGTCAGTTTGTTTGCCAAAAGCATACACTGACCTAATGCTTTGGATAACAGCCTCAGGCCAAACATTCTCTCAACCCAAGTTAATTCCCTGGTAGTTCTGCACCAGCTGCTCTAGGCTTGCATATTTTTAATATTTCTACAGAACAGCTTTGACAGGAGAGGTTGAGGGAAGCTGAGGGCAGCATGTTAATCAGAAGCCTTGAATCAAGGTTTCTTAACAGGTTAATGATTGCAATATTATGTGTTGAGTTTCTAGATATGAAGAAACATTTTTGACAGAAAAGAAAAAAAAAACACTCCAAAGCTAGCACTTAAAAATAATTAAAAAAAAAAAAGATAAATGTCCTCTGTCATACACAAAACCCGAAATCCAGAACCTTTTCTTGGCTTTTACCTTACAGCAGACACCTGGTAAGGTGAATCCTGTCTTAAAAGTGTCATTGTCAATGGAAGGTATATTCATTCATCTTGAACCCTCTGAAATGGTTCATATAGGTGGGGGCTGAACCCCCAGGAACTGTGTACCCAAGTGCCAGGTGGTTCATGCAGAGTTCTTCATGTTTGAAGGGTTCTCTTGCCAACAAAATCCCTCTACTGGAAATATACAACCATGACATGTACTCCACAGACAATGTGGACACTCTGTGTGATCAAACTGAGGTAAGACAGCATTCCTCATCCTCCTTACCTCTGAAGAAGTGGGTTTGCAGTAGCCAGCTCCAAACACCAGATTTTCTAATGACATACTGGACTGCTCTGGTCCCGCCTCCAAGTTGCCTTTACCAAGCCATGAACCTTTCCCTGGACGAGCAAAACTGTAAGGAGAAAAATTGAGAAGAAAAAATAATCAGAGGAGCATTGTTAGGGAAGATACATTGTTGTCCCATTGCTTAGAAAATATTTACAGTTTTGGTGGGTTTTGCTTTTATTTATTTCAAGTTGGCTCTCTAAATTCATGTTTTCCTTGAAAATGATCATTGTCCAGTGTTCAATAGCTCAAGCAATGTGAATGAAGTTTGTCTCCTAGGCATTCAGTCCAGTGGTTTGAGTGTTATCTCTCAGTCACTCCTTTCTCTGCTGTCTTACAGATCTATTTCCAGCATAACATCTCACCTACACAATCTTTCCATCTATCCACACAGATCATATTCTTATCCAACCTCCAATCAGCTTGCACCTTGATGGATGCAACGTCTTCCTCTCTGACTTTAACCATATCACCCTTCCTCTTTGAGATGTGCATGATCTCAACTATCTTTTCCAGATATCCCAACTATCTTTTCTAGTTCATCCCAAATTTATTATAGAGTGGAAGTTTAGTTTCCTTTTCTCACTCTCCCATGGCATTAGCTTTCAGCACCAAAATGACAAGACTTCAACCAAAAAACTACATTTCTTTTTGCTAAGTGCAACGTGAATTCACTGTTATCCAAATTCTTCCTCAAAACCCCAATAGAATGTAAGTTGTTTTATTCTTGTGGTCATTACCTCAGCTCTGACTGTTATGGTCAGTTTTCCCTTCTGGCTATATATGCATGTTTCCTATTGCAGACCAGGAACACGTTAGGAGTGAAATATCCTGTCTGGAGTTTACTCAGCATCAAGCCCACCAGCGTATTGATGCACAGCCAGGGCTCATGGCCTGGATGAATCTGAATCAACAGCCCAGTTAATGATGTGGGCTGCCTTTATGTTCACTGGAGAGGAATTGGCACTTCCAGCATATGAGTCATGTCTTGCTGAAGCAGTGGTATCAAATGGATCAGGGGAGTTTTACCCTCAAAGCATTTAATTCTTGTTGTGGACTATAAAGAGAGGCTGGATGACTACCTCATCAGCAACTGGAGTTAGATGAGATAACCCCACTTAGTCCCTCTGATAACACGTGCTGTGCACAAACTACATCAAGATTTCAAGAGGGAAATCAGGCTACTTGTGCTGAATACAATGAGTCAAATTACAGACTGTGATCACAAAATTGTGATGCAAGCAAGCAGAAGTGTTCTTAAAAACATGCAGGCAAAGGTGGAACTGAAACAATGAACTGTAGAGAAAAAAGGAAAACACATTTGCTGTTTGTACAAAGCACAGAGGCAATGCCACTGAATTTTTGCTACAGCTTCCAGACTGGGATCACCATCCACAGGCTTCTGATGCCCATCCAGGCATCCCAAATTACGTCATACCCAGGAGACCTGGTCTCCTGGAAAGAATAAAAACTTCTGGGATGGAGAGCACAAAAAACACCTTAAAAACATAATGTGCCAGAACTAAAAGCCACAGGTCAGTGCCATTCATGCTGCAAAATCTTTCCAGTCTCAGGTTACTCCTCTTGTATCACATGGCCATGTCAGCTCAGATCAAACTAATTAATTGATATTTACACCTGATTCAGTTTTTAAGGACAGATAAAAGTGCAGAGTGCTGTACAGAAACATAGGCAAAAAAGAGAATCCCAGAATCATGGAATATCCTGAGGTGGAAACGATCCACAAGGATCACCAAAATCCAGTTCCTGACCCTGAACAGGGCAGCCCCAAGAATCCCACATCCCTGAGAGCATCGTCTAAATGCTTCTTCAACTCTGGAAGGATGCTTATATTCCAGATACAAGACAAAAGAAAGGCTCAGCAATACCCATAGAACAGGTGAGGTTCTGGTGTGAAACAGAGTGAGGTCTGCAACATCAGAAAGAGAATCTCAAGCAAAATTAGGAACTGGACCAGTTTCAGAAGGTTAAACACAAATCCCTGTCTTGCCTCTGGAGCAAAACTGCTGCTTGTTATATATAAATACTGGCAAAAAGGCCATCCCATAAGAGAGAGAATAGGGTAGAAGAAATTAACAAATATCTCTTCTTGCTTATATATGTTTTAATTTATGTGATCAAAGCAATTCCTGGCTGGTTGCTTCTAAGCAGCATGAAGCCTTTCCATGTATTTCCTATATGCATCATTTAAGATAAAAATAATAGATAGATAAACAAATAAATAAAGCTATTTCAAACAGACAAGAGCTATACACCGCTCTGAATAATTTCAGTTGTTATTGAATGATGTTGTCTGCTGTGGTCTGCTGTAAAGGCTCAAGAAACAGAAATAAAAAATGATTGCTGTGGTATCAGAGAGAGAAGCTTAAACAAATGTTGCGTGCACATGAAAAACTCCTCATCTGAATATGGGCAAAGCTTTCAAAGGTTTAAGGGGGGGAAAAACCCATGTTTTAATGCCTTTTTTATTTATTTATCTTTTGCTTTTGCAGCAGAGAAGGGTTTTTAATCTGTTGGTTTTATGGAAATTGATTTCAAATAGCACTGTAAAACAAAAACCTTTTTTTGGGAAACATGCCAAAATGTCTTCAGTCTGCTGAGGGAAAGTTTAAGGGGAAGGCTTACAAATTGCTGAGTCCCCCTAATGCTTTCTGAAGTACACTATGCTTGAAGAAAATTTTTATTAGCAGTAACAGGTTAATTTGCTACATCAATTATTTTTATGTGTTTATTTCTTCTTATTATTTCTGCAAACATGCTCATGTGTAAGAATTATGAACCCTGGTTACTTACATGTCCATTTGGACTATCTATTTAATAGCACAGATTTAATATCACCATTTAGATCCTCATCCAGTATGATAACTTCAGCTTTTAATTGGAGTCAGGATAAAAAAGGTCAAAAGAGGTAACATGTGTGTGTCTGAGAGGATTAACATGTGTGCAGAACTATTAATATTTTCAGTGAAATATTTTATGCTTTTTTTTTCTGAGCTGACCTTTTGATGACCTTATCCATGAGACCACAGGTGGTGAGACACTGGAACACGTTGCCCAGAGAATTTGTGGATGCCCCATCCCCGGAAGTTTTTAGGGTCAGGTTGGACAGGGCTTGGAACAACTTGATCTAGTGGAAGGTGTCCCTGCCCATGGCATTGGGTGGAAAGAGGTGATCTGTAAGGCCCCTTCCAACCCAAACCATTCTATAATTCTATGATTCCATGCCTTTATCCCTCCAAGGAGCCTCTTAGGTGTTACAGCAGCTATCTCTGGACACATAGCACAGTAAACTGCCTTGGAAAGTCCAATTTTTCCTTCATTACAGCCTGTAAGATACCAGCAATCAAAATTTAAGACCTTTCTGACTCAGGGGTTATATTCAAGCAATTATTTCCAGCAGTCATGGTTACCTTCTATGAATTTGTGTCAGTGCCTTTCTGATTTATACTTTTGGCCTCTATAACATCTTTTGGAATGAATTGCACATTTTAATAAGTGCTGAACTCTCTGGTTCTTTTGAACTTGCTGTTGGAGAATTGAATAGTGGCACGACTAGATTCCTGTATAGCACAAAATATTAAATAATCACTCCCTGTTTTTTCATCTTCTGTGGACAATTCTCTTCCATACAAATGCAATGACAGTTCCCTGACATAAGAAATGGAATGGCC
The DNA here is from genome assembly GCA_013397565.1 of Ptilonorhynchus violaceus. Taxonomy (NCBI): domain Eukaryota; kingdom Metazoa; phylum Chordata; class Aves; order Passeriformes; family Ptilonorhynchidae; genus Ptilonorhynchus; species Ptilonorhynchus violaceus. Next base: position 245,816 of record VZRJ01012713.1, on the reverse strand, counting down.
CTAATAAATATTAATTCAGATGTGCTATAGAAGCAAATCAGAAAAATACTTTAGGGCAGTTTAATATAACAAAATGTTCTCTTAAACTGTCCAAAACAGAAATAAGCTTTTATAATTTTTAATTTTGCTTTCTTTTGGTTTTTTGAGGGTTTTGTTGTTTTGGGGGTTTTGTTGTTTTGGGGGTTTTTTTGGGAGGTGGTGGTTTTGGGTTTTTAAGGTTTTTTGGTAAGCAAAACTTATTTTTTCCATGAATTGAAGTTTTTAGCGGAATGGGGGAAAAAATAGTAGATTGGGATCTGAATCTTATTCGGAGAAAGAAAAAAAACCTATCTTGCACTATATAAAATTATTGAACTGTAAACAAAAAAAAAAACCAAACAAAAAAACCCCACACAATCATCACATCTCTGATGACAAGAAATTATAAACTTGTGACTAAACCAGGAGTAGAAGTTCAGGAAATGAACTTGTATCCCATTTAGGCCAGATCCTTGGAGAAACCACTTCTTTTTCTCTCAATCCCTTATGTACAAAATATTACTGCTTTAAAAAGTTGAAAATATAAGTCATTCCCATAAAAATAGCTTACCTCAGAATTAAACCCTCACAGCCCCCCATACCAGCTGTTTGCATTTCACCAGGAACTTCCTTCTCCCACAGATCAGGAAAATTGTAATGACAACTCTGACTTCCCTCAGTGTTTTAACTCAAAACTTTAATATAGCTTTTGGCAAATTACCTCTGGCACATGGCCATAGGGTACAGGGGTGATCTGTTATTTATTTCTGAGAATAATCTGTGGATTTTTACAGGCTGTGCTCCTCTAGACATGTTTCTCTCTCACCCAAGGAGTTTCACTAAGGTTATAATCAGCGACTGTAAAATTTTCTGAGCCTTTTGGGTAAAACTGATAAGATTTATTAAAATAAAATTTTAATGAAAACAGATATCTCTCCTTAGATCCCAAACAGAGTTGGGGGGGAATCTGGTTTGAAATCTCTAGTGATTTTGACTGCTGGAAAATGCTGGCTCATTTGTCCTGAACTTAACCTTTGTTGCTACAAAATTTGAAAGCAGATAAAGATATTTGGTGATATTTAATTTACTTCGAGTGGGATTTTCTTGCTTTTTAGGGTGGTTTGTTTTGTTTTGTTGGGTTTTTTTAAAGTTTGACTCAGAAATTGTCAGGTTTTTCTAACGTGACTTCTCAGCTGGCAGCTTAGGAGAATGGCATGTCAAAATGGAGGTTTATCTTTGCAGATACATAACAAACTACCAAATAAAAGAAAATTCAAATGAAAAATCATCCAGTTATTATGAATCAGTTCTTAGAGGAAAATACTATAAACCAGTATTCTTCTAATAAACATATTATAGATGAATTAGCTCTTTACTGCATAAATATTCTGTTTTCTTTCTACAGATTAATTTATTTACTAACTGGATGGAAAAAGAAGTAAGTGAAGAACTTTACTCCCCAGTATCACACTTGTACAGCTTCAGATACAAGCTGCCCATAAGTAGGTGTTGGCTACACTTCCAACTGTAGGAAAATGGACCTGCATGATCTGCACCCCAATTCAAGGTGCACAAGGCAGCACAGTGTCTGTGTCCCTTACAGATAGATCAGTCGTGCTTTTGAGGAACAGGAGGATGCCTGGAAATAAAAGAATTTAGGTGAGATAAAATTGCTCAAAAATGGCCAGGGTTGGCCTGACTACTCAGTGCAGTGGAGCAGAGAAGTACATCAGGGCTGAGACATTGAAATACTGCTTGTCCCTTTGATTCTCTTTCCTCTTCCCAAAGCAGAACAAGGTAAAGGCACTGAAAAATTGAATATCTGTGTCTTGGTTTCTCCACCAACAAATTTTGTGTTGTATTATTTCCCCATCTCAGATTTCACCAAGATATCTTGTTTCCCAAACAGTGATTTGGATGTGGGCAACTAGGAATTTAATGTTAACAAATAAAATCCTGAAATTCTACTTTGTTTTTTACATGAACTTATGTATGAAAGTGGGGAAAGGAATAGAAAGTTGAGGAGAATCTAGAAAGCTGAGAAAAATAACCCCCTTTCTTGTGCAAGCAAGAGGAAACAGGTTTGCCAGCTGCCTGTGGCGAAGGATCTTGCTTATCCTGCAGCGATTTCAAGACTTGCTTTTTTTTATTTCCTTGGTGGTTTGGGGTTTTATTTTTTGGGAAGTGGTGAAGAGGTCTATGGAATTAATGAACCATGTTTCTTGTTGTTTGCTTCCTAAGTGAGTCCAATATAAGTAAGGCACTGTGCCTGCAGCATGCCTGAGACTAACTAGACCTCTACACCACAGACCTGCACATTTCCCTTTGGGAAAAACAGAAATATTCCTTGAAGTGTGAGCTATGCTGAAGCAAAGCACCTTTTCTAACAGCTGAAACTCAGCTAATAAGTGCTGCTTGCAATTACAGACTGGACCAGTTGTGAAGCCAGTGACAGGGAGATAAGGGAGAAATCAGCGCCTCAGGCCAGAAACTAAGCTGATCCATACAAATGAGAAAACTGGAGTCCAAATCCCTAACTCCTCCTCCTCACCTTCCTCTTAAAACTTTCTGCTCACATTCAGCTTCTGGATCTTAGGTAAGAGAATGGAAGGTATTCAAGCTGTCTATGGAGGCCAGTGCCTCAGCAGGGGAGTAGTCTCAAGCTCGAACATTGTTCCCTTTTTCTGGTTATCTTTTGACAGACTTGCTGGGCTCATCCGTCACCCCGGGCAAAACGAGATTGCCAGAGGCAAGCCCTTAACTTTCCAAAGAGAACTGCCAAGGAGAGATGTGGCATCCAACTCCTGCTGTAGATTCTCCTCTATTTGTCCCACATCCCAAAAGTCTGAAATACTTCCCTGCGATCTGCAGGTGCCAAAAGCACTCGAGGCAGACACCACTGCTCTGCCACAGCACAGCTCCAGCCCTGGTGTCACAGTGTCCTGCTGTGCCTGCTCGAAGGGTTTGAGTGAGGAGAGCAGTGTTTCAGATCAAGACAACAGCTGTCACAGTCACTGAACCCCACATCCCAGTTCTCCCCTATGAGTCCACTCCTGCCTGGAAAGCAGTCTTGGACTTGGTCCCAAATGGTCCAGCTTCCCCAGCCACTTCTGGGGTGCTTTTTAGAGAAGTCAAATAACTCTAAGGGTCCAAGTAAGAGCTTTTAACCAAGCTCTGGCTCAGTGCTCTGTAAGGAGAAGTAAAATCCACCCAGTCCCTTCCCTGCTGCTCAGCCCTCACTGCAGAGGGATGCAGCTGCCCAAAGAGCCAAGAGAGGAGGTGATCCAAGCACCAAAGCATCACACCATGATTCTGGTCATCCCACATCAAGAGCAAATATGATTGCTCTAGAAATAAGTGGGCTCACAAGACCCCCATGAGGTTCAAGAGATCCAAGTGCTACACCTGAGTTTGGACATTCCCAGGTATGAGTACAGACTGAGACGCATTGAGAGGAGCCCTGAAGAGAAGGACTTGTGGATTCTGGTGGATAGACAACTGGAGATGACCCAGCAATTGCATTTGCAGCCCAGAAGGCCAAAGGTGCCCTGGGCTGCATCCAAAGCACCGTGGGCAGCAGGTGAGGGAGGGGATTCTGACCATCTGCTCTGCTCTTGTGAGACCCCACCTGGAGTCCTGCATCCAGCTCTGGAGTACCCAACACAGCAAATTGTGGGATTTTGTGGACCTCTCAGAGCAGATCTAGAGGAGGCCACAAAGATGATCAGAAGGCTGGAGCATGTCTCCTATGAGGACAAGCTGAGAGAGCTGGGGTTGTTCAGCCTTGAGAAGAAAAGGTTTCAGGGTCACTTTGCAGCACCTTTCAGTACCTAAAGGCAGCTTATAAAAAAGAGGGAGAGAGATGTTTGACAAGGGTATGTAGTGATAGGACAAGGGGGAATGGCTTTATACTTAAAAAGAGATTCATTTCAGATTTTAGGAAGAAATTTTTTACTGTGAGGGTGGTGAGGGCGGTGAGGGCCTGGCACAGGTTGCCCAGAGAAACTGTGGCTGTCCCATCCCTGGAATTGTTCAAGGCCAGGTTGGAGGGTGCTCGGAGCAACCTGGTCTAGGGGAAGGTGTCCCTGCCCATGTCAGGAGGATTGGAACTAATTATGTTAAAGGTTCCTTCCAACCCAAGCCATTCTGTGATTCTATAATAACAAAGCTGGAGATAAGTTGGCTCAAAGTCTGCTTCACTACCTTCCTACCCAGTGTCTTTCACCCTCTGTGTAAATCCATAAAGCCATTAGCAGCTGCCATGAATTTAGACCCTATTAAAAATCTGAGGGTTATACTCTTTAGAAAAGCTAAATCACAAATTTTCCATCCACAAGCCTGCAAAGGATCCCAGAAACACAAATTTCACTCATTCTTGGGTTGGTAAAAAGTGAGGGCTTCAAAGTCTCAAACCTAATGTAATATTTATTATATAAGAATATTTAACCAGGCCAAACATCCATATGAAAATGTTCACTTCTCAAAAAGCAGGAGGTAGTGGAGGCACCCTGGAAAGGTTTCTCCAGCAGGAGCTATTTGTAAGTATACACTGCCCTGAAGGGAAAGGCCTGAAATGGTCTTGCTGGTTTTCCTCTTTAAATACAGACAACATGGAAGAACTTTGGAGAAGAGCATCTAATTTGTCAACAAAATTTGGCTAACAAAATATGAAGAGCTGAGTCCACAGGGCATATATGTGCTGATAGATGTGTTTCAGGCAAAACGGTTTTCCAGGAAAACGTCAATACAGCAGTGAATTTCAGTTTTACATAATTATTTTCAGGGTAGGTCTAGAACTGTGGCAATTTTATAGACTTATATAGACTTTATAGACTTATATATAAGTCTATAGATATGTGTAGGAATAATATGTACATACACACAAAGTATGTACCATGATGGCACAGTTCAAGGTAGCAAACTAAACCACAGTGAAGCACTGCACAGATATTTTTTCCCACACAATGTAACTATCCCCATCTCTGGAAGGGTTCAAGGCCAGGCTGGATGGGGCTCTGAGCAACCTGGTCTAGTGGAAGGTGTTCCTGACCATGTCAGGGGAGTTGGAACTAAATGATCTTGAAGGTCCCTTCCAGTCAAATCCATTCCATGATCTGGGGTTTATTTTTTTTCTCTAATGTGACAAAACCAAAAGACTTTCCAGTCATTCCGCTTCTATTGTGCTACCAAAAAAAATCTGATTTTACAACTAATTTTTTTTCTATGTTCCTAGTAAACTCCAATGACAAGTAATAAACAGGAAAGCTCTGAGCTGTGAGCAACCCAAATAAGTTTTAGTTGGCTGGTTTTGCTTTAGAGTGCTTGGAACTGCCATTTATTTTACATTAGTGTCTTCATTCTGATTTATACTTAGAGAATGCATGATATAAAAACTCTTCGGGTTTGGAATATTTATCAAGAAGAAGATAAATCCTCAGTATCGCACTTTAAAATGATTTTATGGGCTTAAGCAAATGAGGCTCTATATTGTGTTGTCAAAAATCTTCATTCCATTGCATTGAGTAAATACATTGTATACTTCACAAACGTCCACAAAATAGCATTTTAAAAGATATAATAATCTGACTATGGAACAGTTGCTCATCATGTGATTTACTCCTAATAACAGTAACAAGGCTGTGCAGCCCCATTCATTAGAGGATAACACAGAACTGAAAACAGTCATTGAGCCTGTTAAGCCATTGTTCTTTCATCCTTTTATATAGCAGAACAACGAGCAAATTATCTGATCAAAGTGATCTGGTTAGAAGTAGTCTGTTACAATCTGATGCACTATTTAAAAAGTCAACACATAGAAAATCAGGGATACAGCAGTTACCTGTATCACATCAGCACAAAACAGATAAGTCAGACTGATCTGCTGATATGAGACACATCCCTGTCACGGCTCATAGAATCATAGAACCTCAGAACAGTTTGGGTTGGAAGGGATCTTAAAGGTTATCGAGTTTCAGCCTTCCTGCCGTGGGCAGGGACATCTTCCCCTAGATCAGGTTGCTCAGAGCCCCATCCAATTTGGCCTTAACAGTTTCAGGGATGGGGCATCCACAGCTTCTCAATCTCTCACAATCTCAGGCTCAACCTCTTACAATCCCAATTAATTCTGTAACATTGTGTGGAAGCAAAGCCCTTACACTAAGAGTGAACTGAAGTAAAGATGTATTAAGTCAAAACACAAAAACTGAGGAAAATAGACTCTGGAGGTTCATCTTTCCTTTCCGACACTGTGCTCTTTGCACAATATTTGACAAATTTAAGATCTCCTGGTCATTTGGTAAACAACAAGACCTTGCTGGAGTTAAGGGAAGCTGATAAAAGCTGAACACTGCATTTTGCTTCAAAACCAAAGGAGTTCCCTCCCTCCCAGCAGTCTCTATCTCACGTGCTGACAAGATCGGGACCTAAGTAAATTGCCAGAAAGACCTTTGCTTTCCTTTGTCTGCCCTAAATATTAGAGGATATTGACCTCCAGCCCTGTTTTCTTGAAGGAGTTCTGAATTATTTTCTTGTCATTATGAACCAGATAACATAAATCACGCCTAGACCCCATGGGAGCTGGTATTATACTGCTGCACAGTCAAACCATGTGGTGCTGCAGAGGAAACATCCAGGGAGCCTTACCCAGCACTGACTCCTGTGTGCCTCCTCCTAACCACGTTATGAATTATGCTCATGCACAGAGGCCATGGATGATTCCAGCTGTCCTGAATGCTTCACAAATCATCAGAGAGCAAAAACGTAAATGCTTTTAGTTTCTTTTAGACTAAAGAGGAAAAAACAGCCAAGGAGAGCACAATTTTCACTTTCCTTATTACAGATACGGAACAGAGAGATCAAGGCTAATCCAAATTCTTAACCTCTTTCCCAAAAGTTTACTACTTTTTGATCAGATGCCTAGCATCTTACCAATGGAAGAGGCCAGCGTCAGAGTTTGGCTCTAAACCCCAATCTCCACTGTCAACCCAGCAGCAAAAAACTAAATTAAATGATCCTCTCTGCCTCTCCCATCCAGTGAGGAGGTGGCCTGAGAGAACTCAGCAGAGGAATCCCCCGTGCCTTCCCAGGGGCGGTTCTGCGGGCGGTACCTGATGAGGGGCTGGTGTAAGGCCACCAGGGACGCGTGCACTGTGACGGACACCACGGACAGGTGGAAATAGTCGAACATGACCGGGACGTGGTGGTGCAGCCCTCTCCGGGGGTGGAAGTGCAGGCACAGGGTGCGGCTGCTGATCATGGGGATCGCTGGGACGTCCCTCAGCCTGCAAGGGAAAAGGGTTTGCAGGGGTTAGTGAGAGCCTGAGGTGTGACAGCCTGTAAGGTGCCAGAGGCAGCAGACTGACAGACGGCTCGAGGTGAAATTTTATCACTTCCCCCGAGGGTTCACATAACTGAAGAGCATCTTGTGCTGTACTTGTGCCAAACGTAAATATTAATATTAATGTAGATATAATTAATATAAATAGAAACACAAAAAATAAATAACGTATGTAGAGTTATATATGAATATACTGTATAAAAGAAGAACAGATGTGATGCAATTCTGATTTTCCCTGGTGATTGCCCTTGATGTCCACCTATGCACTAGTGGGGACATCAAGATCTAAATAGCAGAAGGAAACGCATTTAGCAAACTGTTCAGATTATTTGAGTGTTCACAGATGGCACAGCTCACTGCTTGTGATTTTCTGTGTAAGAACAATCAACTCAGGAAATCTGTGAGAATTCGAAGCAGTCCTGTGTCAGAAACAGCTGAAAATATTCAGAATACCTTTCCAGATTGTTGATCTGAAAAACCTTTTAGAAGAGCGCAAAAACCAAAAGAGTAGGTGAAGTAACTGAGGAGAAACAGTAAAAGTTGGATTAGCGCCTCCTTTTCCTTTTTTTCCCTCAGCAAATAAAAGTTAAGACTTTAAATTAAGGTTTGTTTATAACTATTCCAGAATAAGTACCCTATCATGTGCAATCAACCACATGACATCTGAGTCATCTACAGGACAGAAGACTGAGCTGTAAACCTGGAATGTGCCTAACCTCATCTTCTCAATTCAAGTAAATGTTCTAAAGGGGAATTATTTTGCAGCACTAAAGACCCTTCTGAAGGCAGTTGTTTCCCAGAGCTAAGAAAACCTAGGATAAGATGATTGAGTATAGTGCATGGTTAGTCCCAAGAAATGTTTCATAGATATTTGCAGAATATCATTTTCTAAATATCACTATTTATGTTTATAGTAAATCAGACTAATCTTTCAGATGATAACAGAAATTAAATGTATGAGTTAGAGCACAATTTCATAACTTAAATGTTTCAGTTCTTTTTATTCTTGGCTGTCACTTGATGTTTGTTTTTTCTCCTTCAAGACCCGAAAGCACTGATGGTCAAGTCCCACCTGCCTGAGAACAAGTGTTTGCTTTTTGTATGTTGAAGATAACAGAAACATGTCCTTGGAATTTGTTTAGGTGCTCTGTGGGTATAAACAAAATCACATGGGGACAGTCTCAGCATGAAATACAGCTCAGATGATTTCTCTGCACCCCCTCCCACTCCCCATAAATGCTGCTCAAGGCATTGGAAGCCTTTTCCCTGATTCAGTGAGGCTAAATAGCATCTGGGATCACACTTTCTGCTATGTGTCAGGAAGGGATGCTACTCCAACCTCACCTAATATTACAGAATCAAATTCAGTTAGGAGAAATCAAATTCAGTGGGAAGGCTCCTTCCTCCTCAAATGTAGAGGTAGCTCTGGTTCTTAATAGAAGAAAAGTGCTTAGCATGTTCATGCTCCTGTCTTCAGCCAGAATATACTTCATTACCTCCTGAGATAAATGCACCCCTGAGTCACAGCCCCTGCCCACATGGAGGTCAATGATGATATTCCCTTTAACAGCAGCAGAGATGGAACAACACTTAAAACCTTTGAAAAACTTACACTTCAAGGAGAAAAAAGTGTTATTCTTTTAAAGAGGAATATGAGATACACTCTTCAAACACTGAGAGGAGAAACACAAAACTTTCAACAGTGAGGCAAAGGGAAGCCTTATCAAAGCTATCCCTTTTTAAAAAGGACTCAATTCATCAAAGTAATTTTCCAGTTGAACAGACCCCCACATTACCAACTGAGCTTCAAAACAGCACTCACTGTTGTTCACTATCAGTGAAGTGCAGGTCCAGCTTGAGCTGAAAATCTGCCTCGTTCAATGCATCTTCCACCTACAGAAAGAGAAAGACAAGGTTACCTTTGTAAGTTGGCACCTACAACACAGAAGGCAAAGGTGGGTGGGTTTGTCTGATAAGAGCAAAGGCAAAAACACTCAGCAAAAGCAGCAGCACAGAGGCAGAAAGAAGCAAATGTGACAGTGAGTCGAGGTAATTGCTGAAGGAGTCAGGGAAACAGAGCAGTCGGAGGTGTTATCTGCCCCCAGGTGCCCTGTCATGTCAAAAAAATCACTCCTGACAAGAGGAACCAGAGTGCACAGAGCTCTGCATTTGTTGGATCCTTGCTCTTGGCACACCAAAAGTCAGAGGAGCATTTCTGAGGCTGCTCTCCCTCGTTGAGGGAGCCTTTGTTTGGGTTATCTTGTCAGCTGAACGAGAGTAAGGACTGGGTTTTCTTGGATGAGAAACAGCCAGAAATCCTTGTGGTTACCTACCTGTAACTAATACAAATTTCAAAGTTTACAGCTTAAAACATTCAGAAATGGCTCAAATCACTCTGGCAATTTCTGATCTCTCATCATTAGTCTTTTAGTTTATGTCTCAGCAAACCAAGGCTTTCCTGCCTCCCAGTCACTCTTTCTGGCCCTTAGATTCATGGAGGAAGTTTGTCATTGATTCTCATGTAGACCACTTTCTTTCCACAATCCAAGGGCTTTTGCTGCTTTTAAAACTTCAGTTAGCAGGAGTTTAACTGTTCCCTTAGTTGCAGAGTGCTGAGCATGTCTATATGTGGCAGGATTCTTCTCCCCAAAACCACTGAAGAAATCATGCATGACTCACTGGTACCTTCATCTAACAAGTCCCACCAACAAAATTACCCTTCTTTTGTTGTCAATAAAATAGTTTGATTGGCTTTTTGGAAACAGTACTGGAGCTGATAGTTCATTAGCTTCACCTGGAAAGAACTAAATTGGATAATATATCCCAGCTTGGCACAGTTAAAACAACTCGAATCAATGGAAATAAATAAATTAGGATGAAAGAAGGATTAAGCTATCCAGCACTTTATCATTCACTCCTTTGAAATACCAATTCTTCCCCAAGAAAAGTAGGTTTAGTAGGAAAAAAAAAAAATCATATATATCCAACAACCTCAATGGAAATATGAACCAAAAAAATACATATTTTATAACCCAAATAGTCTTCTTCTGTGAATGTAAGCATTCTTTATTGTATGACAGAGTATAACAGGAAATGCACAGAAATACAGGTGGCAAAGTGAAGTTATTCACTAAGGATATGGTATCATAAATACAACTTATTTTTACCCAGTTTTGCCTCAAAAACTGAACATGAGATGTATGGGTTCTGTCTTCCATCTGTGGAAAGCAACAAGCAGAGGCAGAAGGTGATCTGCTCCATGCTGAGGTACCCATTGGAGAAGGACAATTGATTTCTGCTTGTGCCTTTCTCTTTCCATTGATGATAGATAGAGCATAGAGAAATATCTTGGTCCAGATACACTTGCATTTTAGATAGCTTAAAACAGGCAAGATGAATTCCACTTTCCAAAGGTGATCATCACCTTCTTAACAACAGACCACAGACTACACTAAAAATGCACTAAAGGCAACATCAGAGGCATCTGGCCTGCTCTGACAGGAAGGATTCATAAAATACGTAACATAAACCATGTTTAGCCAGGTTTTCCAAAGGTGAAACTGCATCCACAATGTACAATCTTTTCCTGTCGAAGTAATAAAATTGAGAGTCAAGGATTGACTGTGCTTTGACAAAATTCTGAAGGATGTAAAATTTAATCCCTCCTGAAGTAATGTGGTATTTCTTCTAGCATAGCCACAGGCATGGAGATGTGAGGAGAAAATTCCCACTTCTATTTACTGAAAATGTGCTTTCTTTTTCGTGATTGTCTCACAACACCTGAAAGTACGCCTTCCATTTAAAAATAAATAAATAAATAAAAATACTTTTTTCCTTTTTAATGAGTTGTTGTCACTAAAAATCACAGTTGCTGGCAGTTGCAAAGAAAGTAATCATTACTGAAGCTACAGGCTGAATTTAAACTAGGAATTCAATGCTTCAGACAAAGCAAACCTCCTCCTCCTCCAACAAAGGCGATGAAATTTTGGGTCTGTGCCCAACACTGCTGAGCACCTGCAACTGCCACTGAGATCTGGGTCTGAGCTCAAAACAAGTCCAGTAGCTGGTGGCATTTGTTCAAAACACCTTGAGGCAATGAGCAGATGTCTGGGAGACCAAGAGATACTCTTCACTGCATGGGGTCACGCAGTAAGGTGCATATATTGGATATTTTTAATCCCAAAACTGTACTGAAATCAGACTGCTCAGAACAGTGCAAAACCCCATATAAAATCAGCCACAGTTCTCACTACAGAGATAATGTTTTCCCTTTTATATTGGGGGTGTAAATGTTAAGACAAGTGAAAATTGGACAGTTGATCAAAAAACTGGACTCTTCGTGAAAGAATATCATTAAAAGGCTTATGCACAGGTTGAGACAAAATATAATTACTTAAAGGAATTACTTGACATGTTACTATACAGCTTTGCTACCTGCTGGACTTTCCTGTGGTTTACTTTTTTCCACTTATTAGAGACATAAGATTCTTCATACAGGAAAACAACAAAATGGCCTTTTTATAGCTCATACAGAAGAGGAACTGATATTTCTATCATTCCTTGGTCTCCTGAATGAAATAATATCGTCCTTAAATGAAATATTGGTTGCTTATTTTAGCATTAATGGGACCAGTATAGCGTTGTTTACAGTTCTTCCACAGACTGTAAAATTATCCAAAAGTTTGATAGACTATCTGACTGGGGTTTTTTTGCTCCTGAAAAATAGTTTTGAATTTTCGCACCAAACTCCTTAAGAAATTAGACTGGAAAATTTATCTGTAATATAATTAGTTTTTGACTGGCTAGGCTAAGTAGTGTCCTCCCAGACACTCTGTCAAGGGTCTTCCAGTGTTTTTTGGTTTTTTTTATAGTTCTTTGAAATCATAGAAAAAAACCCCAACAACTCATGAAAAAGAAAATAAAGAACCATACAAACAAGGAATATTTTTCTGTTCTGTAATATTCTATACCCACAAACTCCCATCTTGGGCCTCATAGCTTGTGAAAAAAACCCCATATTCATCTCTGAGCACACATAATTTTCCAGAAGGTGATGCCAGGAGTTCAGACTGTTTGCTAAGCTCTGCCTGTCTTGTCAAAGGACTGCACTCATAGGGAAATGCATTTTATTAAATGCTGTTCAAAATCTGTACAATAGAAAGTATTTTCATATGAAAATAGAAATTATTTTATACAATAAAAAGTATACAAAGCAAAGTACTCCAATTTCTGTTGAACTGGCCTGGAATTGAGTGCATAATTTCGGTTTTGCATTCTAATTTTTTCAGGTTTACATTTACATCTTTGGTTTAGATTTTAAGAGCTGTGATAATGCTTATAACTGAAGCTTCCTGCATCCTTGTGATGCACCTCCCCAATATTTAACCACTTAGCCAGAGTGTCAGACTGAATTATCTGGATGTCCCAGCTCACCTAAATTTCTCTGGAAAGTAAAAAATCTAATATACTGTGATATCCCTCGCATATGTACTAATATACTGTGAGCTTGCCTCACTGTCCTCTCCCTGCTACTAAATTGTCCCTGAACAGGGCCAGCAAGCAAGAGGCCAGGCCAGTTACCTGTTCCATTGCCTGATGAAAGAGGCAAAGCTTCTTCTCTAATAGGACAGAAAGTAAAAGCTTATGAAAATAAATTAGACTTCTTTGTGACAGTAAAGACTGCCTTGGCCCTGCAATATTCTTTCCTTTGAATTCGAAGAATGCTGTATGCTGGGATAATATAGAAAAAGGCATCAAATAAACCAGGGAGTTTTAAAGCATGATTTATATGGTGAAAGGCATTTTCAGTGCCACTTCTAGGCAAATAATTGAGCTTTCTTCCATTTAATGCCAGACAAAAAAAAAGAGATGTATTTACATATTCAAGCTTATCTAGGGTTATGCTAGAGGAGGATGAGGAGTGGGGGAATAATAATAATAAAAAAAAAACAGTAGCAAATAATCTAATAATGGATGTTCACATTGGGTTATTTTGTTTAGTTGTTTTTTTGTCTGAGCCTATCCAAGCAAACCCTCTCATCAGCAAAGCTACCCGAGCACCAGGAGGAGAAACTACTCCTTTATTATAATATTGGATAATTCCAGCTCTGACAGCAGAAACCACCTGGAGCTTATGAACCCAATACTTCCATCACCCAGACTAACCCCTTTGTCTATTTATCATAACTTGCATTCGCAGAGAAAAACAGAACAGAACCTTCACCCTCAACCAAGGAAAATCAGCATAGCACACAACTGGCACAGAAAAGGATTCACATCTGTTGTGTGCTAAATAAATTAAAGAGTTTGAACAGAGATAGTATTTAAAACACTTTAGAAATCTCTGGGTGTCTTGCCAACACCACATTGCAAGGATTTCATCCAACAGGAGATTATGTGACAAAAATACAAAACTGTCTCTGAATAGCCGTGGATTTAGAAGTCTTCTGAGCACGGTGCCCAGTGCAGTAGCACGCTTTGGTCTCTCCCACATTTATATCAAATTCATAAAGCTGTGGAGGACAAGACATCAAAGCAGAAAAAAAAGAGGCCTGGGAGCATTAAACAGAAGTGAATTGTGCTAATCTGCTTAAAACAGAAATTTTTACAGACATATTTTTTGTATTTGATGCTTTAGAGTGTCTTCAGCAACTCATCTGGGAAAACAGATCTGTTCATCCTCTTCTACATCCACGAAAACCCAAAACTACTTCATCATACAGAAAAATGGAGTTTCTCTGTGCAAAAGCACTCTGTAAGGACAGAACTGGGCAGCTGTCCTCTTCCCAAGGGATCTCCAGTGGAAAGCCAAGTGGTGCTGCACACAGCACATCGAGAGCCACAATGAGTTTTAGCTGTGAGGAATCTTGTGGACTGGTTTTTATGTTCCATTTTGTGAGGTGCACAGCTTTCCTGAATAATAATGTAAAAATCATCAGAAATCATCCCTGCTCAACACAGCGGAAACTGCTATAATTTGAGGGGAGGGATGTTTAGTCAGAGATGTTCCACGGAGGAAGGATAAAATTAATATTTGATAAAGCCTGCTGGGACATTTTCCTAACAAATATTGATGAACTTGCATTTAGTAATTTTTCGTATAAGCTGAAACCAACAATTCTAGACAGGAATAAATTGATGACAGCATCTTAAAAAACAAAAAATCAAGCCAAACCAAAACAGCAAAAAGAAAGTGGGAGAGAAAAGGAAGCATGTTAAGTTTAAATTAGATTCTCAAGCTGTTTTCATTTAGATCTATATATAACACAAATATATATACCTTCAAACAGGGAAAAAGAGAGATTTTAAATCTCTTTGTGATCAAATAGAAAGTTATACACGGAAGGACGGGTGAGTGCCTCTGGCCCCAAGTCCACCACACAGCACGTGATTCCCACTGGCTGTGTAACCTGTAGGGCCTGTTTGTGATGCCACCTGGCTTTGCAAAGGTGCTGATGTCGTGTCTCTCATCATCACTGAGAGCAAATACCAATGACACACATTTCGTACCAGTCTTTGGCCTGGCAAAGCACGGTGATGACGCACTGGGCAGGCCCGAGTGCCATTCTGCTGTGGCACTTTCTCCCCTTTCTATTTAAGGTTCCACTAAAAAGTACTTTTTGTGAACGAATATTGCTCCACCCTTGTAGCTCCTGGGAACAGGAATTACTGCTGGAAGACACTGGTTTCACATCAGTAAGAGTAAGACAAAGGTGGTCTGTGAGTTGGGTGTCTCAGATCAGGTACTTACCTTGTGAAGCAATGGATGGAAAACAGGGAGAAGGGTCTCAGGATGGACCTATTGTAACTGAGGTACAACGGAAAGCAGGGGGGTGGTACATGGACTATAAGGAAGGGCAAGCTCCAGCAGCTCTTCCCCGCACTCCTGCAGTCAGGCCAGAAGCTCTTCCATGCATTCCTGCAGTCAGGAGCACCAAGGACAAAGGCCAGGAGACCTCTGAGGGGTGAAAAGGGACTGGGTAGCTGTAGCAAAATCCAGTCACAAGAGAGAGGAGGAGAAGATAGCAAGAAGAATGGATGGCAGTAGAAGCTGGTCCTAGCAAGAAGCAGCAGATTCCCAGTTTTCTCAGGTGGGTCTGATCAGCACGGCTGTGTAAAATGAGTGATCCAGTGCGCAAATGACAAATTATAATTGAGACATATGAGTTTCTGTATACTGATTTACCGGTGTATGTCAACAACTGATTCCATTGGAAAGGCAAGGTGTAGCCTGCTCTTCACAGCAGGCACAATGCAGAGGGTCTATCTGACCTCATGCAGAGGTTTATAGTGTCAGCATTCACAAACAAATAAATCACAGCAGGCACTCTTGTCAACACAGGCATTGATGGGTACAGGACAGTCCATCTCCTCCTAATGCAGCTGCTGGGGTATTGGTCAGATAAATGGGGCCTTTCCCTCCACCAGCTGCATCCATGAGGCCTCTGACAGCACATGGTCCTCTTGGCAACTTCTGAAATGGAGACACCTGTGCAATGTGCCCCTAAAGTTAGGTAAGAGCAGCCCAGCCCTACTGGGTTTTATGTGCATCTCAAAACTACTCACCCTTTCACCATCCAGAAGCAGGTGCACTCTGAAGTTCATTGATTCGTTAAGAATGATCTCTTCATTTCTGTACAAAATCTGAAATATTCTGCTGTAAACATTGTTTTCATGAACGCAGGCCGAGCAAAGGCTGGAATCACCTGCACAAAACACAGACAGACTCCTGGTGTGATTTCTGCAGGGAGATTATTTTTTATCCTATGATTTCACTCCAGGGTTGTCTAGGTAGTACTTGTAATTAAACATTTGCATTCTCAATAATTAATGGTAGTGGAGCAGACTGCTACTGCGGGTTGCAGGTTCACAAACGTGATATTTAAAGAAAACAAATGTTAAACTGTAGGCAGGCTGATTTCAAAATGAGAATGCTTGATCCTGTGACAGCACTTACCCTATTAATCTTATTTCTAATAAAAGCTAATGCATAAAATATCTTCTAGGGAGGTCTGCTACCCAGTACAATGAGAACTGTGGGTGTACACCTGTGAAATTTCATCTTTTATCTGCAATGGGCATCTTTCAGAAATGGGAAATAAAAATAAAAGAACAGAAAGGACTTTAAAACAACCAAAAATAAAACAACGAAAAAAGTACTAAAGGCCCCGGTAGACAAGTGAATGGAGTTTTGTCATTATAATGATTAATTTTGTGGTGCCAGTCTGCTAGAACTAGAATAGCATGGAAGAAGAAATATCTCCTCAAAAAAAATTTAAAAATCCTATGGGTCACAATGGACTAAATGAAAATAGGACCAATAAGACTTGAGCTAATTAATTAGCAGAACCATAGTTCTGTCATCCAGACTACATTCAAATAATTTTCCTGTTGCTGAATTTTACCAAGCACAGCCAGGAGCAGCCCAGGTATTTCATCCTGCTATTGTCTTCCCATCACCCATCCTGCACAATAGTTCTGCATAAATCCAGGCAGCCTAGATAAATACATATTTATTTTTGTGTGCTACACCAGTTAGGCTAGAATGTTTCAGCCTGATTAGCTCTTCAGAAGCATGCAGTCCTATTTATTTTAATTTAAACCTCATGATATTAGAGGCACTGCAAAAATCATATTAGAAGTATAATGCATTCTTATTTCTGGCTGGCAGACAAAGGAAACTTTATGTTATTTGATTTGGATATTGATATACTGGCACCCTTCTCAGATGGAAAGTTTAATCTCATTTTCTTCTCAAACACACTCCTGTGCAGACCACT
Source organism: Ptilonorhynchus violaceus (assembly GCA_013397565.1). NCBI lineage: Eukaryota > Metazoa > Chordata > Aves > Passeriformes > Ptilonorhynchidae > Ptilonorhynchus > Ptilonorhynchus violaceus. The sequence continues at coordinate 228,683 of VZRJ01012713.1, read as the reverse complement.
CCTCATGAGTAATTGCCTTAGGAGATGGATTTGCAAGGTGGCATAAGGAGTCATTTCTCTTGTTGGAAAGGTCAAAGTCAATGGCATTGTACAGTGTTTGGGGCTGTCTGAAATCAGAGTGAGCATGATGTTACGGGGCCAAAAATCGCTGAGTTTTAAGCAGAGAGACCTGCCTTTATGGACATCTGGCAGAGAACTACAGCAGGTGAGTGACGGATCCCCCCCTAAATGCATCCAGCCCTGCCTACTTAAATGGCCACAGGCAGCTCCTTCCTCCCTTAGAGTATGACCTAAGGCTGTGGTAGGGATTTCCTCAGAGGAGAGCTCGGCAGTCTTGGCAATGCTGACAGAGGGATCCTGCCTCTCAAACAAAGGGGAATGACAGCATCTCCATAGCTTTTGCCCTTCAGGCTGCAGCACCAACTGGTGCATTCTGTGCTTTAGACAGACAGGAATCAGGCTACATCACTCTGCTTGAGCTTCTTGCACTAACTAGAAGTGGCACCTGCTCCAAACAAACTCTTCCTTAGTCTACTCATCATCATGGCCCTGGTAACTTCTCCAAACTTCCCCTAGTTCCTGAGACACCTTCTGAAGAACTGTCTGCTAGCAGACAGTGGCACTAAGTTTGGCATTTGTCACAGCTGTCATTGTTCAGAGAAGGCTGCTGGCAGAAGACGTGGCAGGTCCTCCCCTGTGTTCAGGAGACACAGCAGATGTAGCCCTGTGTTGACATGATCACCTCTGTCCTTTGGCACCAAGCACAGGAGGGTGTGAGAGAGAAGGCTGGAACCCTAGAATTTCCCACAGCTCCTTCTAGCACAACCTCAGCTGTGAAAACAGCTCTGAGTGATGCCTGCACTGCTCAGCAGTCACAGGCAGGCCAAGGGAGACAGGCACAGTGCATGGAAACTGCTGGGAGTTCTCACTCCCTGGTGACACCTGGAGCTAAGACTCTACTGACCTGCATTTGGCTCTTTATTCCACAGTTTCAAAGGCTTAAGCCTTGGTGAACCCAAAAAGGAAACTCTAATTTTGTGGTGATGAATTTTTGATCAAGTACATTTCCTTGTTAGGAGATTTACTTGGAACATGTGCCATATTCCTTAAGCTAGAAGGAATCCTGTTTTCCTGTCTCCTCTTCCTGAGTGTCTATTCCATTTACTGCTTATTGTCTTTGGGTTGAATAGTTCTTCAATTTATCTGGAAGATGAAAGAGCTCTCAGGGTTGTAAGAACCATTGCAAGTACAAAGACGAGAGCTGTGTTCCACAGGCATTCAGTTAAGAGAATGAGAAAAGACTGTTTATGCATCCCTCTCTTACCCTTCTTTCCATGTCATCCCACCACCAATCCTAGAAATTCCTTCACAGATTATTGAGCAATGACATTTTTAAAAAGAAAACGAAAAAAGGTCCTTTGCAGTTGTGGAAGCTTTCACACACAGGCTACTTGTACAGACCAGTCAGTAAATCATATCCTGCTTTCCCACTCTCTCCATGTACAATTTTCCAAGTTTCCCCAGATACACTCTACTCTACCTAAATTTCCCATCTGGGAGTTTCTATAGATGGAGGTTTCTAAATATTATTGCAGCACATCATACAGAAATTACTCATCTCTTTAAAGATTCAGAGAGAGGCTGTTTAGATCCTGGAGGCCCTTGAAAAATTCTCTCTACATAATCTTACAAGAAAGGGTTTGATTGATATGTGACCTGTAAACTATTTTGTTATGTATTTACAACCTAATTTAGTGAGAATAGAAACCATGTACTTCTGACCACTGCCAGGATGAAGGCACTGGGGGGGGATGGTGGTGAATGTCTATGGCAGCTGCTCAAAAGCCCCTAGAGAATGAAAGAAGATCAATAGCAATAGCAATAGCATGGAATGGAATGGAATGGAATGGAATAGAATAGAATAGAATAGAATAGAATAGAATAGAATAGAATAGAATAGAATAGAATAGAATAGAATAGAATAGAATAGAATAGAATAGAATAGAATAGAATAGAATAGAATAGAATAGAATAGAATAGAATAGAATAGAATAGAATAGAATAGAATAGAATAGAATAGAATAGAATAGAATAGAATAGAATAGAATAGAATAGAATAGAATAGAATAGAATAGAATAGAATAGAATAGAATAGAATAGAATAGAATAGAATAGAATAGAATAGAATAGAATAGAATAGAATAGAATAGAATAGAATAGAATAGAATAGAATAGAATAGAATAGAATAGAATAGAATAGAATAGAATAGAATAGAATAGAATAGAATAGAATAGAATAGAATAGAATAGAATAGAATAGAATAGAATAGAATAGAATAGAATAGAATAGAATAGAATAGAATAGAATAGAATAGAATAGAATAGAATAGAATAGAATAGAATAGAATAGAATAGAATAGAATAGAATAGAATAGAATAGAATAGAATAGAATAGAATAGAATAGAATAGAATAGAATAGAATAGAATAGAATAGAATAGAATAGAATAGAATAGAATAGAATGAAGTAGGGTAGGATAGGAAAGGATAGGATAGGATAGGATAGGATAGGATAGGATAGGATAGGATAGGATAGGATAGGTTTTGCATAATGCCTCAGACCATATGAGAATTGGGATAAGAAAGTAGAAAGATGTAAGCAATGGATAAGAAAATCTGTTTTAGCATCTTTAAGAAAAAGCACTGGAACCTGAAGGACACCACCAGAAACCTCAGCCTTGTACAGAGACATGTGACATCTGATCAAACCCACTTGACCATAGCTTTGATGTTGGCAGTAGGCATAATTTGATAAAGCTGATAATGAAATAATCTTCTGTTGACTGTTGTGCTATTTGTATTCTGAAGGAGTGTGATATGCCAGAACAATTGGCCTTTCTACTTGAAAGCCCCACTGGTGCTGAAGCTGAAGTGACATGGTACATCTTGCCTGGCCAGACTGGCAGCATCCCTCAGCTGGTGCAAAGCTGTGACAGGGACTCAAGTTTTCCTGATTTTCAAGTATTCTCATTTGCATTACTTCCCCCAAGATAACCCTCACACCACTTCCATTCAAGTGAGGAGAGGGAAACATTTCTAGGGAAAAGTAATGGAAGATGTTTATAATCCTCTGCAGGTCAGAACTGTTCCCCTGAGCTGTCTAAGGTCCTGATGCACATACCAGATAGATTAGCACTCCTCCCAAACTCCAAAGGTCAATTATCCCAATTGCCCTCTCCAGATAACCCAAATTCTTCATTTTTCAACTCTGAGCTTTTATAGCATCCTTTATCTGCTTTCACCATGCCTAAATTATCTTACTTTCCTTCAAAATTCCTTTATTTGAATTCTCCTTTACTCTCTTTTTCTTTTTAACCACTATAAAAATGGTTTGAGAAGTTTCATGATTGTTCTGTATCAATAACTTTCCCATAGAGCAAACAATGAACCAATTGACAACGACACACGCACATCTCAACCTCTGATTTCTGCCAAGGAGAGATTCTGAAATGGCAAAGTCTCGGTGTAGCTGGGACTTGGTGATGAATGATTTCCCCAGAGCCAACAGGGTCACATGAGCCTTTGCTGTTTGCAAAGCAATGGGATTGTCTGGTTCTTACAGCCTCTGCGTTCTCTTTGGCATGTCACTGACTGGAATGCTCCCATCTCGCCAGTTAGACTCTTTCCACAATTAAATTTTCCATTGTGCTTCCTCCTGATATCTCTAACTGCCAAAGAGAACTGGAATGAATGTCAACCAACAGCCTTTTGAAGGATGGTGGCCACCCTGGTCTGCAAATACAGATTTGCCCAGCAGGATTAACCTTTGAGAAATGATGGGGGGTTGTTCATATCTACGGTTTTAGGGCCTTAAAACATGTAAATGCCCAGTGGCACAGCCCATAACACAGAACTAGTCCATGAGGGAATGTTCCTATGATAGGAGGATACCTTGAAAGCCATGAGAGAAAGACAGTATGCTTTGGAGAGGTAAGAAAAGGAAGGTTAGAAATCTTTCATTACCTCACTTCGAATTACTTTTAGCTCAGCTTCCAACAGGTACTAGAAGCATAAAGAAAGCCTTGGAATTAGGTCTTTGGTTTATTTTAAAATTTACTATCTTGCTAAGAATAAATAATGTTGGATTTCTCCACACAGCAAGGAGCATGAGACCTAAATGAAATGTGAAAAATTCTGTTCTCTAGAGGAAACACATTAAAACCCCTTGCACAGCAAATTTTCTCCTACACAACTTTTATTTTAAACTTTATTGTAGGTCTTGGGCACAGAATGCTGAGAATTTCAGGGGAAAGCAACACACTTATAGCCCTCTGTAACCTTTGCTTTCAGTATAGTTTAACTTCTGGGTTTGACAAAGGAAGAGCTGAGACGGGATTTACCTGGACTCTGTCCTCTATTCTGTAGCCCATAAGAGTAATATTAATTACTACTTTTTCAAAGTAAGGGAGGAGGAAATGTGACAACTCAGTCCTTACATGCTGCTGCTGAAAACATTACATTGCTTCCTATCCCAAATGCAAGCCAGAGAACTAAGAAAGTATTTTTTTTTTTTAATTCTAAATATAAAATTACAACTCCAGGCCTTTTAGAAGGACAACTTCAGGTTTACAACCAGCTTTCTGCAGAATTATCTTTCTGCAGTTTCTTGAGCATTGTGTCAGAGGCCTAAAATAAATAGAGAGTGCTTATACAGTCAGGAAAAATCCATATGGAAAACAGATCTAACTTCAGATCTAGCCTCTTTATTGTCTTTATGACTGTAGCACTGGAAATTAGATAATTACTCAAATGCTGGCAACTTCTTGAATCTCACTTGCTATCTGGGAAAAGCAGTATTACTACTCTGCTATTCAGATAAATGGAAAAGCAGGATGCTGCTAAGTTTTGCTTTAATGAAAGAGATACTCTTCAATAAGTTTGGGAAATCCAGATACTGCAGCTGTAGAAAGGGCTTTAGAGTAAATATTCCTTCATAAATAACAGTGCACACTTAAACATTTGTATTTCAGCCTGGTTCACGGGCACTTGAAGCATATCATAGCCTCTCTACTGGTGTTTCCACACAGCGAAATCTCAGAGACATATGATCCCTTTCCAGGCAGATGGGTTCATTCCCCCGGGTCACTCGTGCACAGACGGATGGAGGGCACTGCAAGGCGCTCGCTTGGGAATGAGCTGTGAACGTTTTGAAACTTTCCTGCCCACAAGCCTTATGCTGCTGCTCACACAGACATGTGGTGTCAGCGGTTCATGTGATCTCCCCTAGTGTGCCTCTGTGGAAAGCCGACTGGTGGTAAATCCCAGCAGAAGGCAGCTTGAACCGAGCTACCTGTCCTTGCCCCGGAGCCAGCTGGAAGCAGTCACCAAGCCAGTTAAACAGAGGTGGACAGGGAGGGTGACAGCAAACGGGTAGAGATGGTATTGTAAAATAATCACAGAATCACAGCATGGTTTGGGTTGAAAGCGATCTTAAAGATCCTCTTAAAGTTCCTTAAAGTTCCAACCCCCTGCCGTGGACAGGGACACCTTCCACTAGACCAGGTTGCTCAGAGCCCTATCCAACCTGGCCTTGAACACTTCCAGGGATGGGGCAGCCACAGCTTGTCTGGGTGACCTGTGCCAGGGCCTCACCACCCTCTGAAGTATTTGTTCCTAGCATCTAATCTAAATCTCTCCTCTTTTAGATTAAAACTGCTCCCCTTGTTCTATCCCTATCTGACTCTGAAAAAAGTCTCTCTTGTCTCTCTTTNCCCCATCCAACCTGGCCTTGAACACTTCCAGGGATGGGGCAGCCACAGCTTGTCTGGGTGACCTGTGCCAGGGCCTCACCACCCTCTGAAGTATTTGTTCCTAGCATCTAATCTAAATCTCTCCTCTTTTAGATTAAAACTGCTCCCCTTGTTCTATCCCTATCTGACTCTGAAAAAAGTCTCTCTTGTCTCTCTTTTTTAAGTACTGGGAGGCTGCAATGAGGTCTCCCCAAAGCATTTAAAATCTCAGTCTGGACAAGCTGTAGCCCACCTACCTGTAATTTGAGTGATCTGTACAGCCACATATCGTCCTGGCTGGTGCTGTCACAAACACAATCCAAATCTCTCTCGTGTGGCCACCTCCCTCACCCATCCAGACACACACCGTCCTGTCCCTCAGCCTTTAGCCTCTGAAATTCCCACCAACCTCACAACGAGAGCTGCTTCTTGTTCAGAGCCCTTAAAAAATAGGTATGCATTCTCTAATTTCTAGGTTTCCTTGTCATCTCAATTCTGATACTATTGTCAAAATTTTTAAGTACTTGCAGGCCATACTAATTTTGGCATTTTTTAGAGAAAATTAAGACATGTAAGCATTCCTCGTATGGACAGTAGGCCATCTTGCTAGAACCTAGGCAAGCACTGTGCTGCAAAATATAAAGCACTGTGCTGCAAAATATAGGCAAAGGAGATAAGAATACCTTGTGCAAATAGCTCTGTTTATCCAACTTGCTTTTTTTCCTTTACCATCTGTTGGAGCCATATGCCTTCTTAAATAACAGCTAATTATAGGTCTCCACCAATACTAATCAAATAGTGGCAACTGTTGCAAACTTCAACTGGAAATTTAATTTCTTTTTCATAAAATTCCTCCAAACCAGGCTTTGAGAGTGTTGCCTTTCTCTGGTTTTCTGAATTTAGGCACACAGCAGTTAAAGCTGTTGCACTCGTGTCTGTTTTTGCACATGGGAGAAATTCATAGCAAGCTGGAGAAATAGTAAGAGCCAAAGTACAGCTCCCACCAAGCACATTAGGTGGGGTGACTTTGGGACAGAAGATAACTGTCTGATAAATACCCACTGACACATCCTGCAGCAGAGTTCTTGGTGTTTTGAGTTTTACTTCACTGCCCCTGTGCTGCTGTACTGAGTGAGAGGAAAGAAACAACCCTGCCACAAAATAATCTGCCTTTTAGCACTGAAGTACTGGAGCAAAGATAGATCCAATACTAAAATTAAATTTTGGAAGAGAGATTCCAGCCTATTTAGAGAACAATATATCTCCTAATGAGCTCAAAAAAGACGAGATTTCACTTTCATGTCCAATGGGCATTTGTATAAATGTCCATTTGTATAAATGTCAATTTGTACCATTCAGGCAAATGTTTTATAACTGCTTCCAGTGTCAACATTATTCTGTATTGCTGTGTAATGTGAAAAGACTGAAGCATAAAAATTAATCCAGTCCTAAATATGGCAAATGAAGAGTTGAAGTGCCTTTAAAAAACCCCAAACACTAAATAGCTCTTTCAGCATCACAAGACTCTGGCAATTTCAGACTGTCATGCCGACCTTCCAGGAAGTTTAGAACTATTCTAGAAGAAACTAAGACTAAGGAAAAAAAAAATAAAATAAAAGGGAAATTAAAGTAATATGGTTTTTATTCATTTCACGCATCAGGTAGGTAGTTATTTCCCATTATAACACCGACCTCTTTGTGTAAATGATTGATGCACATAGAAGAGAGAAATCCCTTCCAGAATTTCATTCCAACTAATCTTTTCCTCTGGCTACCAATGGGAAAATTCTCTTCCGCTTTTCTCACCACTCCTCACATAATGCTTTGTCAGCTGGAGAACCACAAATGCTTAGAAGTCCAGAAATGTAAGAGTTGAAATACATAAAAATGTGACTATCTGTACTTTACAGACACTTCAAGATATTGCACTAACCCACTGGTTATTCCATCAGTGTCTCACAGCATATCTGGCACCATCTCATCAACACAAGAGCTACAGATCCAGAAAGAAAAGTCCTGAGTTAAAATCCCACATCTGAAGTCAAACTGGAAATTAGAGATTTCCCTGATGTGTCTGTAACACTTTCAAGTCATCTATTGATGGTATAGATTGGGAACTAAATGCTTCCTAATGTGCTGTTTCAATGCCTGCTGTGTTCAATAACACAGCGTGTGATGGATGGAAGGTGTACGTTTACCAAACTTTTATCTTCAGCACTTTGCTCAGTTGCACCTTACTCAGAGGGTAAATTACTATCAACTGAATATGTAAAACACTTTGTTACCGTCTAATAAAAAGCTCACAAGAAATCTAATTTGTCAGAGGAAGGATGTAGTCCCTGAGATCCCACTCTAAAATAAAAATCCTGAGGATTCAGAGTGAAGGACTTCAGACTCCCACTGGAAGAAATCACCACTGCTGGTTAGTGTTTCTGAGCAGCCAGGCAAGTTATCCAGGTATTGAAATACAGGATTCTGAATCCCACTCTGGATCACAGAAGTAAATATACAAAAAAATCTTCCAGGTCCTACAGATTTTTTTTCTCTTTGTGTACAACACCAGTAAGGAGGTATTTCTTATCCTTCCTATGATTAATCTTCAGAGTTAATTTGGATACAAGAAACTTGATATCTCAGCTGTAGCTGCTGAAGCTGAGGGTCTTTCATCCTACAGGCTGCAAGTTTGGTGCACAGTGTGATGTTCAGGGTGGGTTGGTCACTCCCACATGTGCAAAGTGATCCCTCCACATTATGTACTTTCTCTACGTTCAAGTGGACCTGTTCAGATCCCTTGCTCATTCATGAGAGACCTGATCCTACTGCCCAGGTGGTCTCTGGTCCTGACCACTGGATTTGGTACTTATGTACAATGGGAGAAAGGGTAGAAACACATCCAGCTCCTTACCTGCCCATAAAAGGGTGGAGGAACTCTAAAAGCTCCCAGGTCAAAATAATGTGCTCTAAATTAGATGTTCCTCTTCTGACCCAAATCCTTTCCACAAATTACAATACAATCTTTGTTCTGGACATATTTCACATGGTTTCTCAAGGCAAAGAAATTACAAACCAGCCTCCAGAAAGGCAGTGAACATGATGGAGATGGGCAGAATCAGACCACAGGTAAGTTGTGCCAAGGCCTCACGTTTTCAACACAAGTGTCATCGCAACCCTTGAAGCAGACAGGTGTCACTCAGATACTCAAGCAAAGCTCTACAAAGACAATTGTATCTGCTTTTCAAAGAGGCTAAAGGAATAAAAATTTCTGCTAAATACTAACCCACATGTACACAAAAATAAATTCCATTTCCTTTTGGTGAGAAAGTTTCTGTTAAAAATAAAACCAATATCATTATGAAGTAGCTTCCAAATAAGTAAACTGTATTACTAATCTGCCACAGGAACTGTTTCCATAAGCCATAAACTTAATTGAAACCCAGAATGTTCTTCTGTTTGCTTCGTATCCTTTAAATATTCCTTTGAGCAGATATTTTTAAACTTCCCATCCAGCTCAGACATGAGGTGACTCCTTTCCTAGGTCAGCCAGCTCTTGCCTGATTAGTGATTTAATTGCTCTCTATACAGCTCAGCACAAAAATACAATAGATTTCTTTTTCTTATTTATTTGCTTCTCCAATTAGAGTCCATCAACCTCTGCCACTGCATTGGTAATATTTTTTAATTTTTTTTTTTTTTTTAGTTATGCACATCATCTCAGTTGAAATCCTCAGGCTTCCCCTGTATCACACATGCACGTAAATCAGCAAGAGACTGATCCTTCTTTGTCAAGGCATGTCAGGCATGAGCCATTTGGGTTTCTGTCTGGGATTTCACTAAACTGCATTTCTGTTCTCTCTGCCTGTGGTGTGCCAAAAGTATCATTAGCTGCTCTATTTCTTTGGATTGTTTTCTTTTAAGGCTATTCATTGCCTTCAGTCTGAGTTAAGGGTCACTCAAGAAAAGGATCTGTTATCACTTTCTGGACAGTCTGGGTTTTTATTTGGCATAAACTGTGCATACACATCACGGTTCTGCAGTAAGCTCTTAAATGGACTAATCAGCATAAGACAAAGTGTCTTGAATCTAATCCCACCTACCTTCCAGAACAAAACCCATCTAAGACTTTGAAATTGAATGGGCCAAATCCTGTTGTCCAAAAAAAATCTCATATAAACTCCCCTACACTCAAAATTTTAAACGCCTTTACCTCTCCAAGTGAAATAAAGGTGCCCCAAAAAGTCTTACAGCCACCACACCATAGACAGTAAACTTGCACAAAGTTATGGTCAACTGCTAGAGATAATCCTGAAGAGCGATGGCAAAGGTGGGAAGGAAATCATGGAATGGTTTGGGTCAGAAGGAATCTCAAAGACCATTTTGTTCCACCCTCTCTGCCACGGGCAGGGACACCTTTCACTAGGACCAGGTTGCTCATTGCTCGTTGTACTCCACTAACAAGTACTAAAGTACAAGTATATATTGGAAGCTGACAATGTTCAGGACACAATTTGCAAGGTTTTAATTGAAATCACTTTCCTGGAGGCATTGTAACTTCCTACAAAGTTCACAGAAGACAACAGGTGAGACTGTGTTGCAGCTGGTTACAGCTAGCCCTCTTCCTAACTTTTAAACTCTTTCCCAAAGAATAATAATGCAAATAGTGTATTTTCAAATGATATAACTTTGGAAGAAAATCATAATTTCTGTTATATTTAAATTAAGATAATTCAATTGTAGGAAAGTCTGAGAGAACAACAAATACTGGAGATCCGAAATAGAAAATATTCACAGGACCACAGGATTGTTAGGATTAGAGGGGAGCTCTGGAGATCGTCCAGTCCAAACCCCCTGCCAAGGCAGGGTCACCTTGAGCAGGTGACACAGGAACACATCCAGGTGGGTTTTGAACTGGGCACAATATTCCAGTGTGGCCTCACCAGGGCTGAGTAGAGGGGCAGGAACACCTCCCTTGACCTGCTGACCACACTCTTCCCGATGCACCTCCAGCCCAATATTGCACTAATCAGGAAACCACCCATAAAGTAGGGTAAGAACGCTCAAAGCCAGTAGAAACAATAACTCTTCTCTTTTCAATACTTTTACAAATGCTGGAAACCAAGATGTTGTTTCCATTACCCAGGGAGTAGTGATTTAGGTTAAGTTTGTTCTACAGATATTAAGATGCAGAAAAAAATTACAGTGCATTTTGCATAAAGCTTTTCCACATGCCAGCATCCACGTAAGGATGGCTGTCCTCGAAACTGAGAGCTATGGGAAATCATGTAAGAGCCCATGGATATGAATCACAGGGAAAAGACTAAGACTTAGCTTGTTCTCATTCAAAATTAATAAAGGGAATTTAAAGACTTGATGGTAACTCTCCACACCGGCAAAAAAAAAAAAAAAAAACCAAAAATTTTTGCAGACAGATTTTCAGATTTTTCAAGGTTTTCCATCACATTAACTCTCTACCTATTTGTGAGCCAGCCCTGCAGCAATGGTCAGAGCTGGAAGGTAACAGTGGGAGCTATTGTGAAGCCTCTTAACAAAATAAGCTTGAAATATGAGACCTGCACAGTCTAATAAAGGGTATACACCAATGTTTTGAGAAGATTTTGTGCTCCTCCTTAATTTATTCAAAAAAATACAGAGTTGAGGACAAAATAAAATCATGGCACAAATGCTAATCCTGTTCCAATGACCTCAGCACCGAACCTGACAGTAGAAACTCCTGTTCCAGCTTTATCAGACACTCAGTCTGGAGTTCTGAGTAAATTAAATACGCCTGGATTAAAATCCTGGCTTCATGTTCCTAAAGCTGCATCATTATTACACACAGAATCACCCAAAACTGTCCTATACCCAAATCTGGGCAAGGTCTCCTTGTTCTCTGAAGCATTATCCCCACAGCAGACCTTTCTGGAGCAAGAGATGGTTTTTAGAACCTCAGGAATTTTGGAGGTCAGTTCAGTAAATCGGCGCCAAATAAAAATTAAAAAACAGGCTCTTTGTTTCTTTCAGAAAGAAAATCATTCTCTGTTTTTTCTTAGTTGCAGCTGAAGTTCTGCAAAAGATAAAGGCAAGAAGGTTCTTTTCAGAATTGAATCCTGCAGAAACTGTGTCTAATTCAGCCAGAATTATGGCTGAGCAGCTGACTGAATCTTAATTTCTACAGCTAGATGAATAATTAAAGCACACTGACATCAACACCTGGTAAATGTTCCTTTAGTCTTGTTGCCCTTTTCTTAATTTCTACATTTCTCGACTGAAATTACCCGAATTCAACTGGTTTTCTTTCATACTTTTAATAAGGACTTTGATGTCTCTTTGAGAAAATGCTGTCAGGCAAGAACTGCAAGTGCACCAGTTTCAAGACAATTTCATGCAAAGCTAGGTCAGCACCTCTGAAGAGAGCTTGTGTTGGAATGGCAGCTCTTTCTTCAGTGCAGCTGTGCCTTTCCTGCTTGAGAACCCTATCGAGTCATTTGCCACTGGGTCACTTCTGGGAACTCTCTCAAAATATACCAAAAAGGGATGATTTTCAACTCAAGCCTGCGGAGTTGAAAAAAAAAACCCCAAAAACTCCCACTAGAACACTTTTGTTTCTTTCCTGCTACAATTAACTAAGATGTTTCATGAGACTGAGCCCTTCCAAGCTGAGAATGGCTTTTCCCTTCACGTGTTCCCTTTCAGCAGCGGTTGTATACTAAGGTCTGCCTTGCACTCAGATCGTCTCATCAAAGCTTGGAACAAGGGGCCCCTGATCATCTGGTGGAAAAAAGCAGACACTGATCAACTCATCCAGTCACAGCTGTTACTTATTCTTTAGCTTTTCACTTAACTCCACTTCTGATATTTTAAATCAAGGATGCTGCTGAGGTCCCCTTGGCCTGTGCTGAACTACGTTGGCAGAGATGGGAGAGATACCAAAGTCAGTGCCTTCAATGGCAGGTGTGGGTCAGTGGAGAATAAACTCTTCAGTGGAGTACAAAGCATGTTATGGCTAATCCCCATAGAGGCATTGTTCCTTCTTGAATTCTTTTAGTGAAACAAGATGGAATTTGATAATTTCTCTTTTGTACAAAATCACCATCAACATAGTGTTTTACCCTGTCCCTGGTGCTGGAGTAGACATTTGAATCAAGGAGTGAATTCAATAGAACCTCTGTGCAGGAATAGGCTGGATGTCTCCTGTGTCTGCATCCCCCATTTTCGCCAGACTGCTGATGGAACTTAAAGTCTTGAAGAATGAGGAGAGGGTTTTATCCTTTTTCTCCATGAGTATATTCTGCATCACAACTCAGACTACCAAGCACATATTTAATCTATGGTGATCACCCTGTATGAAAAAGAAGTATCTCTTCCCACACTTCCACAAGTGTGTATTCATCATCTTCTTTTGCTGTGTAATCACCAGGATCCTGTGTGTAATCACCAGGATTCTGTTTGCAACCACCGGCAAATAACCTGAGAGAAACAGGCAAGCACTCAGTCCCATTCAATTCAATGAGTTTTCATTAATTGGCTGGCTGATGGGAATGTATCTACCAAGACCCCACAACCTTCAACTGAACAATAATGCAGGGAGCCCTCCCTCTCCTAAAGATCCTTGTCACTAATGAGTCTCAGCTTCCTTGAGTAAGCCAATTTCCCATTCCACATAGCAATTATGTAAATGAAGGTGGAGTTCCTGATAACTTCCATTGGTTCCACTTGGCTCACAATTAAAAAGAAGAAATACATTAAAAAATTTTCATTTCAGTCTGGGGAAAGAATTGGTTACCCAGACTAAAAAATACAAATCATTCTTTAAAAAGCACAATTTTAAATGGGCTTTCCTCTTATTCCAAAAGGACAACAATAAATGGATGAAAAAACACCTCCAGATGATATTATTCAGAGTTTACTTCATTGTGAGTAGTAATTCAATTTACTGTTGCAGCTAAGTGCTGCCAAAACCAGGCAGTGTCACTGCAAACAGTGATCAACATTCTACATTAAATCTCTTTGACATGACATGAAAGCCTCCAAATTTTTTGAATGGCTTAGAGGAAATGCATTGCATGAACATTGTTATAGCCTTTACCACATGCTCACAGTGCGAGTTTTCCACCTTTACCCCTCACAATGCTAACTGTAGATACTGTTCATGTCTCTTTTACAGGTGGGAAACTGAGGCAGAGCTTGACTTGGACCTGTTTCCTCAGGAGTATTCAGTTTAAGTCAATGTAAATTAGGTCTTTAAGGGACTTTGAAGATCTGCATGTAAGTGCCTAACATTGGAGAGGAAGCTGTTGGAGAGTAGGATACAGAAGCCACATTTCACAGTTCAGCAGTAGTATGAACTCCCTGTTCTCCTCTCTTTCTGGTATTGTAGAAACTTCTATTACCGGAAATCAAAACCAAAAACAATCTGCAGTTTAATTTGTTTTCATTAAAACCTGAAACTCAATTCAACAACAAAAAATAAAAGTAAAAAAACCCCCAGCCTTCCTATTACAGGTGACAAACAAGAGAAATTCATTATAGAAGCCTAAACTTCTGCTTTTGCTTGCTGTGAGTAACAGTAGTGCAAAAGCACATGGTGTTTCCTTGGATCCTGTCAGAGATCCTTTGTAGTCCCTTCTAATCTAAGCCTTGAGCCACTGAACTCTGATGAGTGTATTTTCAATCAAATATTATTATGTCTAGTAACACAGAAATCCTTATTGTGTTATTTATACCAGAGATTTTTCATCTCCCACAAATATAATACCTACTTTATTAGGGTTTGAATGGAGTTATTACGCTACTTTCCACTACCTAAGAGGGAGGGAATCAACCCTTGATATTTCTGAGAAGGTTACATGGTGAAAATCAAACACTGACTTCCACAAACTTCATAGAGACTACTGATGAGGTTCCCCAGATTCAGCTCATATCAGCACTGCTCCTTGGTTGCACCCTCTAACCTTGAATTAAATTTTTAGGGTAGGATCTGTCATATCTCATTTGGGTCACAGAAAAGGCAAGGACGTCATTTAAGTTGTTGGTTTTGGGGGTTTTTTTGTAATATCAGTGGCAAGAAATCGAGACCTAATAGCAGGAAATGACTGTAACCTAAAATTCATCCTTCAGACATGGGGAATGAAGTCCTTCCAGCGTTCCTCAGGAGGGAAACTTGCAGTATAACCTTAGGCTACTCAGTCTGACTCCAAGACTACCCAATGTTGTAATTATTGCTAAAATCATGTAAGACACGTCCATTCCTCCTGCAGAGATTGTGACCAGCCAAGACCATCAGACAGACACTCAAGAGGTGATTCAAACCTATCAGGGGTGTGGTAGAAAATGTGCCTACATAAGCAAAACCCAAATCTAAAGCAAGGTGATAGTCACTTTTGTAAATGGCTTCCAGGTGAAGTGTAAGATGAGAGATAACAGATGGATAGACATAAATAGACAAATCCAGGAAATTACAGGATGATATTGGTCTCCATGACTGGAAGTACTCTCAGCACAACTTGGCTGAACTTGCTGAGACCTTCACCTTCACCAAAGCACCATGACTGCTGGAAAACCTTATCCTATTGAGGGGAAGAGAGGAGGCTCAGGGAGACCTTACTCAGTAGTTCCCATTAGTTCCCTGGGTAAAACTTGACCTCCAGTTATACAATTTTCCAGCTCCTGAGATGGCCTGCAGACAAAACCACAACATTGCTGGCCAATGTCTGTGCAGGGCTTTGTGTGGGTTTTTTTTTGGCTTGAAAATTATAGGAAATAAACTTGGCATGATACCAACAATTGCACAAGAGAGAAAGGTGCCAATCCTCCCAAGATTAACAGCCAGCTCTGCTTCTCTCAGAGCACGAGGCAGGATGAATAACATGCAGTGTGCTGACAAAGAGACATTTAGCACAAGTGCAGGCTCTCAGAAGGTAAGTTAGTGCAGGGAAGGTGTTTATTAGGTCACAGAATGTACCAGGACAAAGCCAGGCTAAAGATCTTCAATATGTTTTTGTGCTTGGTAGTACAGACGTAAAGGTCTTGTTTACCTCACAAGAACTTGGCCTGAAAGCTGAGTTAACTCACAGTAATGAGACATGCTGAGATGTGCAGATGGAGTTACACAGAAGTGGCAAGACCTAGTAGCTGTTAAGGAGAAAATACCAAATATCATTAATCACTGTATCTGAGCTGTTTAAAATGAAATAGGCTTCTCCTCCACATTTTAATTGGTTTGCCCTGTTGCTTCTGAAGACATAAATATGCATCTTCCTCTATACACGACAGGCATTAAGGTCAAGTTTCCCAGAAAGCTAAAGAGCATTGCCCAGTAAACAGGAAGGTGTCATCTGCCTGAGAGCAGCCCTAAGGTGGAAAAGGTATTAAAGAGAAAGTTTCCACTGAAATAGTATCTGCCTGCATATATTGTGCTACTCAGGTGCTGTGCAGAGGGATGCAGCTGAGCTGGTGGGAGAAGTGATTTTCACTGTTTGAGTTTTAAAACTCCTTTCCTCTGAACAGCCCTTAACTGCCCACTCATCTCAGCTGGTCTGTGCTTCATAGTCACAAATTGTGCACCCAAGCTTTGAGGGACACAGAGGGTCATGGAGCAAGTGAGGCAGTGCAGTCCCCTACCATGGGGGGTCAGCCGGAGCTCCAGGGCAGCTCTGCATTCATCTGGGCTCAGCATGTGACTCGTCCTCTGGACCTGGATCCAGAGGTGTCCATCACTCACCAGACTCTCTCAGAGGAGTCTCCCACGTTGGAGTGCAGGTGAATTGAAAATAGTTTTAGTGGGCATGTAAAGGGAGTAGTTTTATATTTTCCTTTACACATAATAAGAGAACAAGTCCTAGACCCTCCCTCCCCTCCCTTACTGTGTCACCCACACTGCAGTGCTGAGGGCCAACACCTTCCACCACGCTGTCCCTTTTTCCTTTCTTGAAGGACTGCAGTACTGATGACACTCCAGAGCCACTGGCTGCATTCAGACTGTCAAAAGGAGAAATTGGCTCACTGCTGAAGATTTTCCAAATGCACACCAGCAAATTCTGACAGGGTAATGTGTAGAAGTTCAGGGAAAAATATGTTCATGAGCAGAATTATTCTCCTAATTTTGGATGTGGTACAGTAGCTATGATGATGTTGCAGCATACTTCCATTTAGGACATCAACCATATTTAAAAACCTCCCACCTAGAAGAAAAGTCAGTGGTTTTAATTACATCAACAGGCTCTCAGATTACTGTTATCACTGCGACTCATTACACAGTGAGTAGTAGAAATAGTAGGTCAAACATTTCCCTCTTTGGATCCGCTGTATTACTCCCTAAAATGTGAACCAACCATAAAAAGTTTCAAACCCATAAATAATTATCTACTCTCCTACACTCTCACATATCCCAAAAAAATCAAAGCTCTTTATATTGAGTAATTAAGTTTCACAATACCCTTGTGATACAGCTACAATTAACCCCATTACAAGTATGGGGAAATTAAAACAGAGGGAAGCTGATTGCTCAAGTTCAGAGCTGGAGAGAAGAGCCCAGAATCATAGGAATTAAGGACTAGTAAATCCTCCTGGGTCCTCAACTCCTCCAGCTATCACATGCCACACAGACACGGAGCTCAGTGCTACAAAGACTCAGAATTTTTTGTTTCTGTTAAGTTCTGTCCTGAGGTTCTGCTTCTGGTGTTCACTGGCTTGAGTGAGGGCATTGGATGTGGGGTGTTGGACATGTACACTGGGTACTGTCCACATGTACCACAGTTTCATCATTTTGTGTGTTATTTAGCCAAATGAAATGTCAGTAACATGGGGAATTTCTCTACAGTATGCTTTCAATTGAGTTTCTTTTGTAAGAGCAACAAACACTGAAATAATTTTCAGGGACCTAAATATGAGTAAGAATTTCATGACTCTTTCTTCTAACATGATGAGAAAGATTTATTCTTGTTCT
This sequence comes from Ptilonorhynchus violaceus, assembly GCA_013397565.1. Taxonomy (NCBI): domain Eukaryota; kingdom Metazoa; phylum Chordata; class Aves; order Passeriformes; family Ptilonorhynchidae; genus Ptilonorhynchus; species Ptilonorhynchus violaceus. The sequence goes on along the minus strand of VZRJ01012713.1, from coordinate 210,954 downwards.
TAAGGGATTTTGTGTTTATATCCTATATGATTTTTTTCTAATTTACTTTGATTGTTTGTTTGTTTGAATATCACCTTTTGTTACTAACAGCTGATGCCTGTTAGGTAATTGCGCAGTATCATTTCTTTAAGATGAAATAACAGAAGATAGTGTCCTTCAGTTACAGACTTTTCTTTTCAAGCTACACTTTCTACATTATCCACAGCATTATAAAATATTCTTGTGAAACAGATCCCTCAAAGTTATAGCCTGCAATACCAGAGTAAAAAATTATGGCCCAGAGTTGCTGGAGACTGATTTTATCACTCCCTACTCTGACACAGAAAGACGTAGTGAGTCGACTACTCCACTGAACTCCCCGCTTTGCATGCAGCCCTCGGAGGAACACTTAAATGGGCACCGTGCAATTTCAGGGAGTTTTATGATCTTACCAGTGGAGGGGGTTGTGGTAGCAAATTTTAATACTCATTATGACTTCCCACACACATATGCAAGGGGAAGAGTAAGTTACACATCATCTGCAGTAGAACGTGAGCTTTTTCCACCTGTCTGTAAAAGCCAAGTATTTAACTTTGAACTTTCTCTGTCCCTGTTTCCTGTTGCATCATTTTTATCCTGCCAGCTACATACTTTAAAATCAAGGTGAAAACAGGGGTTTTCCTTGCATTCTTCCCCAATCTATCAAATAAGATAAGCTATTTAAGCAAAAGCATATCTAATGAATAAGCAGGATCTATTTAAACCAACAGGATTGTTTGTAAGTTTTAAGTTACAAATCAGCATTTTACTACACAGAATTTTACAGCAGTCACTGGAGAAAGCATCTGCATTGAGAAAGTTGTTTGTTCATGGCACAAGAAAGCATGCCCAAACTTACATGATCCTAGATATATAAAAGAGGACACCAAACAAAGAAAATGTGGATTTTTTTCCCCAAAACCTTGCAAGTGCAAAGAAAATGTAAATTGTAATTTGTTCCCTGCTTGGGATACACCTTGCTTTTAATCTTTGGCAAAGGTGTGAAAACTTTGAAATCCAAGACAAAAAGGGTACTTAAGTGAATGTATAAACATACAGACATTACTTCTGCACGTGAAATCTGTAGGAAAGGAAGTGTTGAGTTCCAGCATTGTCTGCAGGCTCTGTGGTGTCACACCAACAGGGAATGCAAGTCTAAAGAGGACAAGGAGAGTTTGAATCATTCTCCTATGCCTCAGTATGTCACACAAACCTGATGCCTCACCCACCTCAGGCCTGACTCTGAAGTGAAAATGGAAAAGAAAATGAAAAATCCAAACAAATTACAAACCCAACACAAAAACATTAACCCCAAGCCACCTGTCTCTTTTAAAAATTAATATTGAACACACTTCTACAAAGAAATGCCCCAGTTCACATACTGGAGCTGTGCTCTGCACACAAAGCACTGGCTAAAGCTCTATGGCTTTGGTTTAGAGCATTTCAGACTTGCTATAAAAATGGCCCTTTCTGGACGTAAAAGAATTCATGCACAAATAACCCATAACTTTCCCCTCTCATTGTGGCATCATTACCCTGCCTGGGACAAAGCTTTTCTTCACATGGAATATTTTGAGGCAGCTGCTAGAGGGTTTGTGTCTCTAACTATTTGGATTCCCGGTGTTTATCTTACATGTTTGGAAAGTTATTAAATTACATATATATTTGCACCTCTGAGGCAGTACCATCATTTTACAGATAACACACAGTTTGTCCTGCTGTCTGTTCCCTTTTTCAACCTCCAGACTGCAAGATTTTTCAGAGCACTCCCTGTCAGTGATATCGACGGGAAATTAAACCAACCAGCATTCCTTGGCTAGAATAGAAAATGAAACAAATCCTTCTAAAAGGCCCACATATACACAGGAATGCACAGAAAGTTCTCTCATTTTTCTAATTTATGGTCACATCTCATACATAACGTTAAGCTTCAGAGGTACTGAACACAGAGTAATGTCCTAGAGATCAGTCAATAGCACAGAATGCTTTGCTGAACCTCAAATTCAATTCCTAGTTCGTCAAAATTCAAACCTGGCTTATACTTCCCAGTATATTTTTTGCCCATTTATGAAATTTATGGTGAAAATATAATCATAATTTTAGTCTTACAAATTATAAATAAACAAACTACACCACTCCCACAATTTCATTTTCAATTAATAAATTACAGTGCCATTACAGACGGAAAATGTTAATTCATTTTTTATATAATACAGTGATTTTTTTTCTGTTAGTGTTAGAAAGAAGTTGTAAGAAAAGAATGAGAAAGTTGTTCTCACACTGGAGTCTTCTCTTTGCTCTTATTTTTTACCTTGAAAAACCCTTCAAGGAGCATTATGCAAAATCCTGAATCAAGATATCATCTTTGATTATTTGCTACAAAAGACAAGAGCACCATTTTCTTTCTGTGTTCTATGTCACCTTTCCCCCCTTTCATTATTACTTGCCTAATTTACATACATACATGGAGGCACAAACTGCAATCACAGCCTTTTTGTGCCAGGTCTTTTACAGACACAATGGAAATGTCTCTCTCTGCAAAAGTTCCTGCAACTTCTTTTATAGTAAACGGACAGAAATAGGTGTGATTCAACTCATCTTAAAATAGATATGTTAAATTACTCCCTCAAATTACCTGTTTCTCTCCTCTGGCTATAAGGTGAGACTGGTTGATTAGCTTAGGTAGAGACACCCACAGCACAGATTTCAGCACTTAGATAAGATTATTTTTATCTTTAGTCACAGATTTCCAAGGTTTCTTCCATCTCACAGCCATAACTCAAGTTACAGATGATTTATTGCCTGCCCTTTGAATATGGCCTAACACATCATTACAAGACAACTATTTCCTGCTGGTATAGAAAGCTTGGTGAAATAAGGTTTGTTAGAAAGCTTATAAATAAATCCTGCAAGACACCCTCCCCAGGGAAGAACCACAATTACCTGTGGCTGCTAAGAGTTTATATACAGATGTTCTAACTTATGAATATTGACTTCTTAATTAACAACTGTCATCTAAACTGACATCTAACTGTCATCTTTAGATCTCAGGATACTTAAATCCTAATTTTTTAAAGAGATTCTACATCCCATAATCACTAGGACATCCTGATCACCTGTATTCTCAAGGAACCATCACTCCCTCCAACTTGTCTGCAATGATTTGCCAAGCAGAACACTGGGACATAATCCACCATCCACAAGGGTTTTTTTAAAGAAAGTCTTAAAAATACTTGTAATCCCCATACAAAAATACAGTTGCACCTTCCTGATATCATAATAATTTAGTTCCTACTAGACCCCAAAGTCTTTCATCTCGGAGGAACGCTGACACTTCGTATTTATCACCTTGGTTGTGTGGCACAATCTTTACTGCAGAATTACCTTCTAAATAAGAAAGTAAACCATGAAGCTGAGATGAAGGAGAATGTAATCACACCAAATGGTCTTGAAACTGGGGATCCCCACTAACACATGGCTACAGGCTTGCTGCATGCTCCTTCATCTAATCCCTCACTCCCTTGTGCATTCTAGATCCACAGAAAATCGTCCCCTAATTGGTGATTCACCGCCTCCAACAAAGATGCCTGTGCCCATTCTTTTAGGAGTTTAACTATCTAGAAAAATGTAAAAAGCAGCTTTTAGAAAAAACAGAAAGATGACAGCAGAAAAGAGCAATGACACCAAGTTGGGCAGGAATTTTGATCTGCTGGAGGGTAGGAAGTCTCTGCAGGAGGGATCTGTTCAAGCTGGATCAATGGACCTCAATGTATGAAGTAGTGAGGTGGGGTTGGTCTCTTCTCCCAGGTAACAAGTGAGAGCCAGGGGAGGTTTAGATTGGATATCAGAAAAAATTTCTCCTCAGAAAGGTTTGTCAAGCACTGCAACAGGCTGCCCAGGGAGGTGGTTGAGTCACCACCCCTGGGGGTATTTAAAAGATGTGCACTGAGGGACATGGGTTAGTGGTGGACTTGGGTTCATGGTTGGACTCAATGATCTTAGGGGACTTTTCCAAATTAAATGATCCTATGAAAACACTCAGTTGTGCTATCCACCTATTTCTTAGCTAACATAAATCCAGCACAGATCATCTTCCGCACAATTTTCTAGTGTTTTCTAGCCCTCTGTTCAGTGTGTCCTATTCCCTTTGATATATCCTTCCTCAGGGGAATACGAGGTTATTAGAGCTGTCAGTTACACATGAGACTGCTCAGAGTTCACACTGAATTCCAGTGATGCAGGACAAACTTTCAGTTTTATCTGCTTTATCTACAGAAAGACAATATACCTGTTCTTCAGTCTTGGCACTGAATCTGCTGCACCAACACTGCAGGCACTGGAAGCTCACAGGAATTTACAGCTCCATGAACAGCTAAGACACACCCTGGTTTTGGCTCTGTTGACAGACTTGGAGGAGCTTTGTTGGTAAAACAGGATTGTCTCCTGCATAGAATTCTGGGTATATTTTGTGGGGTTTTCTTCTCCTGTGATATATATATATATAAAAAAATCTGTATATGTTAGTTTGTAACTGTCAATTGTCAAGATTTTCATAATTTGTTTCAGGCTATCCATTTTTATTGCCTTTTAGGCACTCTTTGAACAGGAAATATTAGATCTGATTGCACAATTTAAGCTCTGATATGTTATTTAGTTTGTCCATTTTGACATCCCAGTTCCAGAAATGCCTTTCTATTGAAACTTTAGTGTTCCAGACTGAAGAAAAAATTAATAAAGACTGAAACAATACTAAGAAGCAGTGACCTTTGAAAATTTAGGCTCTGAAATCAACAAACCAGGGTTGAACATGCCACATTTATCCTCATGTACTGAGCTGCAAATCTGCTTAAAAGAAAGTTTGAAAACTCAGTTGCTGAAGGTTGAAAATACACATTCTTTGGCAGAGGAATACTCATGCAGACCCTCCAGGGCTAAAATAAGCCTACTTGGAAAGTGCAAAGACAACATTTTTTGGGCATGAACTCATTCAATGCATAATCATTTTCACATTTAAATGTTTGAAGAGACTTGTTTTAGTTTTGAAATATTATGTTTAGCATATTTATATTTAGAATAAATGGAGATGTTATATTTCTAAAGGAGACACCATAATTTTAAAATTGCTTGATCAAAAGTTCAGGATGTTTCCTCCCTCAGTGTGACTTTTGATTAAAGCTGCACATTTCTGAGATGAATTCTTTATCTTAACCTTGCCTTTTGACATTTTGAATTAGCCTGATGGAAAGAATTATATAAAACTACCTCTCTACCCATACATAGATTCAGTGATGATAAAAAGCAAGATGTTCTATTAATTTCCTTGCAGGAAGTTTCCTAGCATAAATACAGTCTCTTATCACTGATTTGTTCTGTAAACCAAGGTTCATTTCTCAGACATGCTGAAATGTGAGATGATGGAATAACTGACCTGCTTGGGATCAGCGGAAAGTTTTCTTTCTTAAACGCTCAATGCTTTGTTAAAACAAACAGAATCTATGTTTTCTGTAGGGTTTATTTCTGTTTCTAAACTCATTGCTAGTTCCCTAAGAGCCTTGTTTCATTAGAGAATTCATATCTGAAAAGAATTCTGTTTTTTGGAAACTTGTGTGAGCAAACACTAATCTGTTGTGTCACATAACTGTGTAGCTGACACTCCATGTATTTATTCCAAGTATTAATTCAGGTGGAAAAATTCCCTGAGTTAAAGTATGGGACATTACAGTAGGACATCACACAGGTTTTCATTAGTGAAGAGCAGAAGGAAACTGTTCTCTGTGTGCAATGTAGCTTCTGAATTGGTGTAAATGACTGTTCAACGTTTAGAGCAGTGCTGGATTTCAAAGGAATCTCAAGACTGAACTTTGCATTAGACTGAAGGCAGCAAGAATCGCTGTGTGGGGAAATCAAAGGCATGTAAGTGAACCTGAAAGAAAAGCAAGCTCTGTGAAGGCCCAGTTCACTCTGGAGTGGTAGGTCTGAAACAGCTGTATGGCCAATTTAACCCCAAAGCTGAAGCTCATCCTCGGCCCCAAGCAGCAGAAATGCTGTGCTGGCTCTCTGCACATGAACAACTGGACTCTGTCCCTGCCAGACCTGCAGGCGGCCACTGATGGTGGAGTTTTGTGTCTCAGACCCACTGTCCAGGGGAAGAGGCTTGTGGCATACACTGGTGCTTGCAGACCCTTCCTAGTTTTGGCTTTCTGCACTGAGCAGGTCTCAGTTTTGGGTTGGGATGCTGGTCAGCATCTCCAACGCTGTGGCCTACCCCATTTCCATCTGCATGATCTGCCCCAGCTGCTGGAGGGGGAAAGTGAGGACATCCAGCTTAGCTGAAGGTCTGCAATGGAATTTCTTGTAGCCATAAATACTTTCAGCTTCTGTTCTTTGAGGTTTTATAAAAGACCTTTATAAAAAACTGGAAGACAATTGAGGCATGTATGCAGAAGTATCACATCAGTCAGAAAGATCTTCAGTTTTCTCCTTTTCATTATTTTTTTCTTTTTTTTTTTTTTCTTTTTTTCTCTTGGAATATCATGGAATTAGCACTGTTCAGATTGTGAATTAACAATTCTTAAAATGCCTGACCATAGAATGGTTTGGGTTGGAAGGGACCTCCCTTTGCCATGGGCAGGGACACCTTCCACTAGACCAGGTTGCTCAGAGCCCCATCCACCCTGGTCTTGAATGTTTCCAGGGATGGCATCATCTTTTATGACCTCACAGCTGAAGTTTTCTAAGACAACTCATCCCCAAAATACCTTCTCTCACAGTAATCCCCCCCTGGATATACTTTGTATTTATCAGGTATGTTTTATTTTATATATAAAATGCATGTTTATTTTCAGATTACTTTTAATAAGCTTTGAAAACAAACCCGTGTGTTTGCTAAAGCATAAAATTCTCTCCCCTTTTCTCATACTTCAAAACCAGTAACTTTACCTTCACTTAATGGAGGAAGAAATTACCTTTCAAAAAGTTATTGAAACTAATGACTACAATTTCATGCTGTTCCACAAGTCATGGTGCTGTTTCTTCTTGCTCTAATGAGCAACTAACTGCAACTCTTTGTTTTCACTGCATTAAGAAGCCATTTACAAGAAAAGGTTTCTCTTTAATAATCAAAGCAGAATTCCTTCACTGGGAACTCTGAGACAGAAAAATGAAGAGAAGGAGACTAGTGAAGGGATTAGGATCATCAGTTGTTTATTAAAAACAGGCACAAACAGTTAATTATGGAGCATATCAGAAATGCAAATAACCCTCCAAATTATGTCTTAGGTGCAAGGTAGCCACAGATCAACATTTACTTTATAGGAAAAGGAATTCAGAGTGGACGATCATGAACTTGTATAGTTCAGGCAGAGGTTACAGCAATGTTCTCCATTTTAGGGACCTGTGTTATTGGTGGACTTGAATGTGTTAGGTTAATGGTTGGACACAATCTTGGAGATCTTTTCTAACCTAAATGATTCCATGATTCCATGATTATCTGATACTCTTGTTTTTTTTTTTCTTTGCACACCACAATTGAAATTGTGCTTCTTTTTATCACTTAATGTGAGATATTCTGTTTTGTGAAAGAACATAAAACTGTGGGTACATGAAAAACCTCTACATCACCAATAAAAAGAGTGAATATGGCAATCACAGCTACTTTCTCTTGACTTGTCTGGAAGAAATATTATATCTTATCTTCCCTCCCTTTTATGTGAAAAACGAACCATATTCCTTGGCTGTCCTTGGCTTCCTGCACTTTTAGACAATAACTCAATTTAATTGACTAAAATTAGATGGAAAACTTCTACAATCTAATAAAGATTAACATAACAGGTGATAATTTTTCTTAAACACTTTGTATTACTTGTAATTACATTTTAAGGTCAAGTTTTCAAAAAATATTTGTCTGTTGGAAATTTTGACAATTGACAATGTGGTACTTCTGGGTGGAGAAAAAAAAGGAAATCAGGACACAAATCAAAGTCCTGTAATTTCTTTAGCTATATGCCATGCAAAATTTTTTTTTTCCTTAATGTTCACCCAGCAAAACAATTTCCTTGGCCTGTAAGGTAAACAGCTGGGCAAGCAACTGGGCAAACAACTATCCCTGGCTGCACTACATGGAAGTGAGGCATAGTGGGTTGAAAACCAGAACTTACAAAAAACCCAACTGCAACTTTCACTACTAAAGAAAATTCTCTCTCAAAACGGTTGTGCATTCAAGTGGTGTGCAGACCAATGCCAAACACTGCAGAGGAAATGGAAATTTATATTCTTTCTGAGATTGGGCTTATCTGGCATCTTCAATGATGTAATTCACCCTCATACTCTCTGCTGGCAATAATTCTGCCAAGATTTATCCCAGGCACACCTTATTCCTTAACTAGTCCTCATCTGTATTGTTCTGGTCTTCACCATTTTCTCCTCTTTCATACAGTGCAGAAAATCAAGACAAAAGAGTTAATCCTAACTGTTTCTGAGCAGTCCTCTTTCTCCCAGTGTTTTGACCAATGATCTTGTGTGCTGATGGGCAAATAAAAATGTTTTAAAGGTATGTTTTTAAATGTTTTTAAGATAAGCTTCTGCAGCCTTTCAGCTTGTTCTTGTAGCCTGGAAATTGATGAATGGCTGCATGTTCATTCCTTCTGTGAATCCTTGTCCCTAAATTTATACAGTAGCCTAAAAACATATAGAAGGCACTTGGGGGATCATAAGACAACTCAGCCAAGGAGCTAATTATACAAATGCATTACTGAGGTGGTGTATTCACCTTCCCTGCTCCTTTAGCTGTTCATGCTTGAGTCACACAGCCTCAGCCCACTGTGTGCTGCCAGCAGACACCATCACGTGGTGGCTTTAACAAGCCATGGTGCTGAAGAGCAACAGAGGCAAAAGCCCCATAAATCCACTCAGGAAGGCATTTCCAGAGTTTAACTTCAGGATATGTCTGCATTAACTCAGCCCTGCAGGACTGATGCTGAGGGCAATGAAGTTTGTGCTGTTGTGAGCTCCACATGAATGAGCAGAGAGCATCATTGGTTCTTCACAAGCCCAAAGCAGGCTTCAGTCATGGTATCTATTCAAAGACAGGAAGCTAAATTTCATGGGGGTTCAAAACGAGAGCAACTAAAGACTGGGCACAACAAGCCTTGTTCCCTCTCTCTTTTTCATTGCTCAAAAGTGAGGAAGATAATCTGGAACATAAGTCCTCTGAGGAGCAGCTGAGGGAGCTGGGGTGGTTTAGTCTGGAGAAAAGAAGACTCAGGGGAGACCTTTGCGTTCTCTCCAACAACCTGAAAGGAGGTGGGGGTCAGTCTCTTCTCCCAGACAACTGGTGATAGGACAAGGGGAAATGACCTCAAGTTTCATCAGGGGAGCTTCAGGTTGGATATTTAAAAAAATTTCTTCCATGAAGGAGTAGGTAAGCATTGGAACAAGCTCCCTGGGGAAGTGGTGGAGTCACCATCCCTGGAAGTGTTCTAAAAACAAGCAGACATGACACTCCACTATATGGTTTAGTGGGCATGGTGGTATTCAGACCAAAGACTGGACTCGATCTTGGACATCTTTTCCAAACTTTATGGTTGCATGATTCTACAAAAAGTCACCAGCCACCAGTCTTGTCTTTAAGGAAACACACCTGCTAAAAATGCCTAGGAGTATAAATGAAATATATATATATATGTATATATTGTCCACAGCATGTTCTTGTTCATGCACCCTGACTCAATGCAAGCTAATGTGCAGCCTTGGTGACATAAGTGACCAAACCACAGAGGCTCCTGGGCTCCAGCACAGCCCTCCTTTGATTTGACTGAGCCACACAGCCCGTTCTCTTCCCAAAATGTGAACAGGATGTGGTCAAACTGTGGACCACATAGTAAATCACCAAGGCTTCTTGTAAACACTGTCAGTCCTGTGCCATGGGTGGAGTTCTTTCTGTACATATTTGGTTGGTCACCACCAGGGGACTACTCAATACAGACTTCAGCTTTCCCGCTGCTGAATTATTGCAAACTATGGGAGTTTTTCGTCTCTCTTCCTTAAAATATGTAGTGGGAAGCAAACGTTGTTAATGCTGTCAGTTCCCAAGGTTTTATTGTAAATCCTGCACATTTAATAAAAATAAAAAGCCATGTGCATTGGAAGATAAATACTGCACCTTATTTATTTTATGTATTTACATATTTTATATATTTTATTACTGCATATATTCACAGATTTTACTTTATAAATTTACATAATCACTTGCAAAATATATTTTCAGTTCTCACAGATCCTATGAACCCAGTAAGGGAAAGATTAAAAATATTTCCCTTAAACCAAACTCATGAATCCCACTTATTTTATAGTCATTCCTGTTGGTGAGGTAGGAGTTTATTCACTATTTTATATCTCCCTTCTTTTGTTGTAATGCTATTTTAACAGGAGTGTCTTATTGAAACATGCACGGCAATTTAATTAGTGCTATCCCAGCTATCCACATACTGAGAGAGATCAGTGGCATGAAAAAAACCCACATTATGGCCTGTGTACCTTTAAGTTCAGTCCCATTAAATAATGCTCTCTTGCAGATCTATGAAATCAATTAGGAAGTACTTGCAAAGATAGCCAAGGAGAAACTGTTTAAAGCCTTAATGGCTTAAATATCCCTTGTCTTGATGTTAGCCCTATAAAGCTATTAGAGCCCAGTCTGGATTGCATTAGCACTATGAAAGTCAACTGCTAATCCTGTAACTGCACTGCCAGCCTCGCCTCTCCCCTGCCCTTGTGTCTACGTGAATTGTTTCTGGAAGAGGTGAAAGAATCCTTAGTATTGCCTTGATACTGAAGATGTATGAGGGAGAAGAAAATACTATTCAGTGAAAAAAAAAGTAAATATAGAAAATAGTTTCTTCTGAACAGGAGTAGTTTGGCTTTTTCATTATTTGTTATTGAGTGGGTTTTTGCCTCAAGAAAGTAAAATTCTACCTGTCTTCATACTGAGGAAATTTCATTAGTATAAAACTACTTACACCAGAAACTACTGGAATTTGAGGGCATTTCCAGAGATCAAAGGAACTCCAGAGAATTCTGGATATGCCAAGGGCAAATTACATTGGAATATGAAGTAAAACAATTTTCTTTCTTCCTTGAGGATTTTTCACAACAAGATGTTCTTCCAAACCTAGCTACATTTATTTATATATTCCTTGGTTTTCCAAGGAAAATTCTTTATTCAGATTTTGAGTTTGGGATATTTTTTTCAGATATTTTTTTCAGATTTTGGTATAATTCTTTGCATTATATGCAGATAAAACTTGTCTAATAATTTCGTATTCTAAGTGAACCAGACTTCCAAATCGAACTATACATTGTTTTTACTTAACAAAAAGAACGAGAACCTTAAATACTGAAAAACTGTCAGCAAGGAGTCACATATAAGAGAAATGCTTTCAGATAAGATGGTGAGAATTTCCTCTGCTTTTCTGACAGACACAAGCCCAATACCAGACACAAACTCATACCAGAACGGAGAGATGAATGACTACAGATCATTAGGGAAACCCAGGTCTGGATCCCAATCCAGGCTCACCTGTTCCCCACACCACCTTTCCTTCTCCATCCTACCCCACCTACAGTCACGTCACATTCCTCTGGGACCTGCTTACCTGTCTGTCCTGCAATGGTAGCAAACAGCCTGTGGGGAATCCTGGATGGGATCTTCAGTCCGGCTCTTATCTGGTAATACCTGGAGAGAAGGGTAAAAAGAAAGTTCTTAGAGAAATGACCACTTGATCCAAAATAAAATTCTGTGAGAGCACATCCTGGGCATCCACACTCTAAAGGGCTCAAGAGACTAGGCATGCTCAGGATCTTTTCTTCTGCTTTTTGTCTTTAATTAAAGTGGGTTTAATCTTGCCCCTCCTATTTCACACCAGGCAGAGTGGACACAGTGGCCTGATGTGTGACTAATGAGGAAAGGTTGTGTAAAGCATTTGGCCTCCTGTAGGGAAAGGAGACATAGAGAAACGTCTATGATAAAAGGCAGTGAGATAAGACAAGGAGTGACAAAAATTTAATACAAAACAAGAGGAAACTTCTGTGGAAAGACAACAAAAGTGCTAATCTCACATCTAGGAACATTCAAATTATACATAGTAGTTATCATTCTGCTGTTCCATGTCGAGTCTACCTTATCAAGAAAATGTTAGCACTGATCATTTGCCCAGAGAGGATGTGGAGTCTCCCTCACTGGAGATATTCCAGAACTGCCTGGGCACAATCCTGTGCTGTGTGGCCCAGGATGACCCTGCATGAGCAGGGAGGTTGGATCAGGTGGCCCACTGTGGTCCTTCCATTCTGTGGTTCTGTTAATCATATCTAAACCAGTTGTATTCTGGTTCTTTGCTTTCTCATAGGAGATCCCTGTGTTAAATGAAGGCGGACAGAAAAAGAAAACATCAGCAATTTCACTGACTTAAGTTACACATGGAATCATAGAATATCCTGAGTTGGAAGGGACTCAAAAGGCTCATTGGGTCCAGCTCCTGGCCTTGCACAGGACAACTCAAGAATCCCACCATGTGCCTGAGAGCATTGCCCAAATGCTTCTCGAACCCTGGCAGGTTTGGTGCTGTGGCCACCTCCCTGGGGAGCCTGTTCCAGTGCCCAAAATATGAGCTCAGTCTAAACAGGGAAAAATACTCATCCCAGTCTTCCCTCATCACCACTTCCATGGATGAGGAATAAGAGGCAGTGTATGGTACAGTTCCTAATGCAGTACATAGTAGCTCAGGATAGCTCCACCTGTTTGCAGACCTCCCACTCACCTGCTGTAAATAACACCATGTTGGTGCCAATCTCCCTTTCTCTGAATTTCCCCTCCTTTGGTCTCTTTGCTTATAAATTCCTCATATCTCAAAAGTATTTGCAGATGGTTCTGGCCTGATTTTTGCCCAAGCTTCTAAGTATTAAAGTCCCTTCCAACCTAAATCACTCTATAACTCTATAAAAACACAAAGTTTTCTGTGAACTCCTGTATGAACAACATCACACACAGGTTACTCTTACCAATAAAATCTTTGCTAGATTTGTAATAGTGGATAAACTAGATCTCTCTCTGGGAGGTTAAAAGCTGAGAAAGGGCTTTGATGGGGAGAAAACAAAACAAAACAAAACAAATCAAAGAAAGCACCACTCCAGAGGCAATTGTGCCATGTCCTTCACAGCTGAGAGCCCACGTTACTCCACCTGCTCCAACTGGCAGCTCCTTCCCAACTGGGATGTAATTCCAGCACAACTTTCAACATTTCTAGGTATCTGTTTTAGTCAGGAGCTTGGGCATGAAAACTCTCTGTTTATGTTTTAGTTTTCAGTAAAGAAAATAAAAGCAGCTCATATTCTAAATACACACAATATGTAGTAAAACATAACAGCAACCAAATCGAAACTACCTGATCTTTTTCTTTCTTATGCTATCCTTGCACTATGCAGTTTTTAATTGATTGTATTGATCCTGATTTTTTCTAACACAAATACAAGAATTATGCCTTAAGACCCTTTGAATTTTCATTACATTTATACGCAATACAATTTTTTGACTGACAAAAATACCTTGTTTAGACTACTCTAATAACTAGTCTAATAACTTCCAAATAAGAGTAACATGGCATTAAAGTGGTATTACACATTAGTGTAATGGGAAACTCCTCAGTATGCAGATATTAAAGTTTTACCATGTGCCCATTCCACTAGATCAGTTCCAAAGAATAATATTCTATAACTGTCTGGCCACTTCTTTTTAGATTTTTGCTGCTCAAGACTGTGGTGGGTTATCCTCAGCTAATGGCAAAATTCCCAACCACATGCTCTCTCACTCCCCCTCATCAACAGGACAGCAGGAGAAAATAGGCTGAATAATAGGATGGGATAAAGGCAGGGACATCATTTACCAGTTACTGTCACAGGCAAAACTGATTCAACTTCGGGGAAATTACTTTGATGTGTTCATAATTGGGTAGTAAGAAACAAACCCAAACATTAAAATAAAACCTCCCCCCCAAGCCCACTGCCTTTTCCCCAGGCTTGGCTTCACTCTTTCAGATTCCTCTCCTCCCAGGCAGCTCAGGGGGATGGGGATGGGAATTACTGTCAGTCCATAACAGCACCTCTCAGCTGCTCCATGCTCTTCACACATTCCCTACTCCAATGTGGATGCTTCCACAGGCTGCAGTTCCTTCAGGGAATATCCAACTGGCTACCTCCTGCCACACTATGACAATATCAGCCTTCCCTCATCACGTCCTCATGTTCAGAAGCATCTCAAGCAGCCCTGAAAACTTCCATTAGGAAACTCATTTCCAGTGGCTTGGCTGGTGTTTCTGATCAAGCCACCTAAAGCTGGGTAGTCTATACATGGAAGCCTAAGGCGACAATTTGGAATCATAGAATCATGGAATGTTTTGGGTTGGAAGGGACCTTAAAGATCATTTAGTTCCAGCTCCCTGCCATGGGCAGGGACACCTTCCACTATCCCAGGTTGCTCAGGGCCCCATCCAGCCTGGCCTTGAACACTTCCGGGGGTGGGGCATCCACAACTTCTCTGACCATGTAGTCAAAACTCGCAGAAGACTTAGAGACATTCAGCTCCAAGAGGATACTGGGCAGACTTTTACCTCACTCATTGCCCAGACTAGAACTGCTGACAATACTGCCTTGGATGTCAAAAACACCTGAAAATATCTCAGCACTGGTGACTTCATAACAAGGTTAGTTCCAACCTTCATTATGTCCTTTCCAAAATGGACTCGGTGTAAGGATATAAAGGAGAGAGGTCTTCATCTTGTTTAAATCTTTCCCTGCTCATCCCCTAAATTATAATAAATTCATTTGAATGTTAGAGATATTCTAGAAGTCACAAATAGGCATCTTCCTGTGTACCCACCAAACCGAACAGATCAAAATAAAAATTGCATAGAAAAGTCATAGAAACCTAAGGAATTCCCAAACTAAGGTCAAACTCTAAGGTTGGAGGTCCAGATATAAGGAGAATCTGGAGACTAGCAAGGTCTGCAATATTAAGGATTGCAGCCAAAAATGCCTCTCATATTTTATAGGTGACCAAACATGTTTTAATTCTCAATAAAAAGAATGGCAATAAGCAGTTATTAATAAATTATTTATTGCAGATTGTTTGGCAGCTGATGCCAAAAGGTCTAGCCTTCCTAACACAATGCCATAAGGCAATTCTGATATAGATCACCATGGAATTAGATACATTTTTCCTAAAGAAGGACTTTAGAAAATGATCTTCTAGTCAGAGGACACAAGAGGCTTCTAAATATCCTGTTGTTGGTTCAGCTGTGCATATGAGTGCATTGCAAAGACTTTCACCTCAGGGTGGTGGCACTGGTGGTCAGTTGGAATAATGGCAGAGGACAGAGATGTGGAGGACCTCAGATCAAAGTCCCCCAACACCTCAGTGACATTCATGGAAAAGAACACACAGGGCAGTGAAATGTTAAGGGCTCAAACAGGTGGATTAAATTAAAAATTACGTAGAAATACAAATGCTCACAATTTATCCATTTATTCCTTTTAAAAGTGAATATTTTCCCTGAAAATGTTTCCAGTGAAAGTTTCAAGCAAAATGTTTCAGCTCCAAAGGAGGTCATTACTATCACAAGCAGTATATGAGCAAAGAACAGCCTCACCTTGGTTGGCAAGAGGAACCCAAGGACATCCTCATTTGAGTTTCACCAGAATGTTTGTGGTACAGCTAAAATAAACAACCTCTGTACAGGAAACGGAATAAAACCCATTACCTGTTATGTGGTTACTGGTTGTTGGGTTTTTTTCCTATTTTTAAGCCACATAACAATATTTTAATCATTAGACAGGCAAATATTATCCATTCTTCCTCAGAGCTTCCTCTGAGCCTTTGCAAGCAGGGAGGGATTGCCAAACAGTGGCTTTATAACTAAGCAAAACCAAAAATATAAAGGTTCTTGCTCCCACCCTGTGAAGCTGGATGTTACTCATAATAGCTTGTGCATTATGAGGAGGGTTCTCCTGATCAAAATATAGGAAATCAAATTTGTTATAAAATACATTACAAGATGCAGAGTCCCACGTGATTTCTTCAGCAGCAAACAGAGATACAGATCCCCACTTCCCCATCCCACTGTCCTACACAGCTCCTGGTTGTGCCAGTATAAGGAACAGTGAGTCCACAATATAAAACAAAGCCATGTTAATATGAGCATAAATAAAACACATTTGTCAGTGTCCCTACAGAAAACCACACTGTTGAGTGTCCAAATACTGTGCTCAGTCGGTGCTAAGGGACAGGACAAGGAGGAATAGCTTAAAACTGAGAGTAGGTTTCTATCAGATATAGGAAGAAATCTTTACTGTGAGGGTGATGAGGCCCTGGAACAGGTTTCCCAGAGAAGTTGTGGATGCCTCATCCCTGGAAATGTTCAAGGCTGGGTTGGATGTGGCCCTGAGCAACCTGGGATAGTGGAAGGTGTCCCTGCCCATGACAGGGGGGTTGAAACAAGATGATCTTTGAAGTCCCTTTCAACCCAACCCATTCCATTATTCTAAGAGGATGGCAGATGGAAAATGTTTTTTTGGGGTGCTAAGACCACTCATTCTGTTCCAGGTACTCTCTGAACCAGAAATGGCACAAATCATGCTGAGAAGCAGTAGGTACACCTGACCATACAGTGTTTCTGGTTCTCCTCAACACGAAGTGAACCATCTCCAGCTGGCTCTAAATGCTCTCATCAGGGAGTAGCCTCATAGCCTGGTCATCCTCACCAGGCTCTTCCAATCTCTCCAGGATAAAGAGGGATCAGTTTGGTAGCCTGAGCTCTCCTAGAGTCTGCATGACCTGTTCTCACCGGAGGGGAGCATTTGCTGTGTGGACCCCACAGCAGCAGAGCCTTGAGGGTGAGATGCTGCCTGGGTGGATGCAATTGCAGAGAGATGGCTTCTCCTTCTTTGTGTAAGTAGCTGCTCTCTGAACTTCAGGCTTGGGAAGAAATCCTACAGACAACTTTATCTCTGCCCAGTTGTGAGTGAATCTCTCCAAAATTGCACAAAGCGTGAGCATAAAAACTACAAAGAACAGAACAGGATGTGGAGATCAAAATCTACACCTAAAACTGGGGAATCAGGCTGAGGCAGGCATTGTAAAGGCCACCAGAAGAGTTACAGGAGGTCTTCTACTACAAATGTGTAGGAAAGGACTGCCTGGTAGTGATATGGAGCTGACAGTAATGATAAATGAGATACTGCCTCCAAAAATAACAAGCTATTTTTCTTAGAGAACCCGGTAGATGTGTCATGTGAATTAGACACTTGGTAATACAGACTTGCAACAAATCTAAGAAATACATAGAGGTACAGAAGGGCCGGTGATGGGCAGAAGCTGAACAGTCATTTTGCAAAGGGGCTGAAATGGACCTCACTTGGCTCCCTGAGTGTGGCCCCAGAAATACATAAGGCTTTAGGGTAGATTTTAAGGAAAAGAATAATTAGGAAATAAATGAGAAACTGCAGTACAATTCCTGTTTTACTGCAATTAGTCTGAGTCTGGCTCATTAGAGTTAGGCTAGGCAGTACCTCTTTTTAAGTAAACATCTGGTTTGTGGTGGTTCTTGTTGTTTTTTTTCCCTTTTTAAAGACGAGAGCAATGCAGAAAAGCTTGTTTAGACTTCAGTAAAGGAGGGAAAGCATGGAAAATTTCCAGCTAATGTGGTACAGGCACTGTGAAGGGAAGATCAGGAAACAACAAGCTGATTTTAAGAACTAAAGGAACTTGGTACACTTAACTCAGCAAAACAGAGCAATCAGATCCCCTCTCCATCTATAAATACATTGGGAGAAAAATCATTAGAAGAAAGAAGAGTGAGGTACAAGAAAGTACAACATTGGCACAAGAACAAACACGTATAAACTGCCCATGAATAAATCCAGTTTAGACATAAAAAGCTATAGCTGGCAAAGCAGCAGGACTGTAAAAAAAAACAAAAAACAAACCCAAACAAAAAAGCTCCTAATAGAAGAAGGAATGAAAAAGCCAATTTGTTTTTAGGGGAAGCTCAATAAATTTCCAAATGATTTATAGGATATGGATCCGTCTTATTTGCAGGACAACGTTATTTATGCAGTCAGTGCGTACTACTCCAAGTCCCCTCTCTCTTCCAAGATAAACTGCATGGATCAGCCTGGTAGCAATGAATTTGCCATCCCCACCTTCACTGTCTATTTGTGAATTTCTCATCTTTAAAATCAAATAATTTGAATGGGTTCTTTGTTTGCTGTGCCTGGACACATGAAGCCCTGATGACTTGCTCTGGATCAGCTCACCTGCTGGCATTGGAGTCTCCCTGGGGAGCCTGGCTGCACTGGCAGATGTGCTGGGTCACACTGCCTGCCCTTGCCTCCCCCTTCAAGGGGCAGAGCTGCTGACACCTCTCAGTCTCTTGACACTGTGGTGCTCAGATATCCTCTCCTAATGCCAGGATAGTAAAATGTTTTAGCTGCAGATAACTCATCGTGTCATCCCTAGTGATCTAACCATACCACAGAGTAGTACCTAATTCTAGAGGATTTACATCAAAACCAACAGAGAGATGGTCCAGGAGAGCAGGGTGGCACCAGCCTTGTTACTGATGCTTTGGACTCCATCCTTCCCTTCCTTCCTCCTCTCAGATTAATATCAGAGTATCTCAGCTCTCATCTAGCCCTGCATGTTGCTGCCTACTTGTCTCCCCCTGCCATCGGCTTCTAACGATATTGTAAAACCCAGTTTGAGAAGGGTTGACTGGTTTGAGAGAAGCAATTTATAAGATAATATTGATTCATCATGTCACCAAAACAGATCACTCCCACCAGGAGCACTGACAGACCAGACTGCTCCTCTCTGATCATTCCTGCAACATGGAAATCAAAATCATTGGCTCAGTAAGTGTCATAGGAGCCAGACAAGCTCAGAACTGAAAAGCTTCCACCTGCTTTGAATTATACCTGAACAGCTCCAAGGCTTAAAATTTCATCCCAGGTTAGGCTACACTTAAATAAACAACCCTTGAGCTAATACACACTGCAAACAAAGGAGCTGTGAGCCTGATGAGCCAGCCTGGAGTTTCAGCTGCTCCTCAGACCAGTGTTGGAGTTGTCCTCCAGGAACCCCCATCAGCAAATCTTCTCTATTGAATGACTGCTTCCAGGGACCCAAGTACTGCAGCACACAGTTTTGGAAGCCAGTGAGGAACAGTCTTAGAGGCAAGGAAAAAAATTGATTTCTTCATGAAAGCAGCAGGAGAGGAGACCTCAAATCTCAACGCAAGAATTTCCTGGGCCGTAAAGATGGTTTAAACTCTAAGTCTTCAGACGTAAAAAACCACATTCCCTCTCTAGAAACTTTTAGAGACCTTTCTATCCTGAACTGATGATCCCCAGCAGAGGATTGCTGAGTGTGTTACCATCTGAAGGCTTCCTGCTAGATATTCCAGAAGTTTCTGAGGGAGAGAGGAAGCATCTGTGACCACCCAGGCTGATTTCCAGAAAAACACAGTAATCCACAATCTGCCAAAACCTATTGTTTTCCATACAAACACTGGGGCCCAAAACTTTTAAAAAAAAAAAAAAGAAAAAGCTTTANAAAAAAAAAAAAAAGCTTTAGTTAGTTTCTGGCTGAAAAAGTAAAAAGTGAAAAGCAATACCTATGGTGGAGATAGAGGGAGAAAGACAGGGTAAAGGAGACAACAGATCATTGTTTATTTCTCCTTTCCCTTCAGTGAAAAAAAATCAGAGGTGTAGCCCTAAAAAGTTCTATACATTTGCATAAAACAGCAAAGAATTTTACATGTTTGTGGTGATAATGTTTTAGGTTACATATCTAAGAGAGTCAATTATATTTGGTGGATCTCTAAAGTGCATGAGTCCCACAGAAGTGCACTGTATGAATCCATCCCTATTTCATATATAAATATTTTGGTGGGTTCTTTGGCTATTCAAATAGGAGAGCATGGGAAAAGGTGATAATTTTACAAGAAACAGAGAAAAATCAGACAGTGGAGCATATAATAAAAATGATCACATTTCCCTTTCAGAAAGCACAATGTGCAATACCATGTGCATGAGGAAGCCCCGCAAAATGTTTCAGACACATCTACTAAATCCAGACATTTCTCAATTAAAACTTATTTCAAGAAGCTTTTCTGACCTAATTCTACCTCAGGCTCATGGCAGGCTCTGGAATATCCCAGAAAAAAAGGAGTGAGTGTGTGACACAGGAGCTACCAGCAGGCAGTAGTTGTTTTTCACAGAAGCCATCACCATTCCCACTATCAGCATTTTCTTCTCACCTCTTTGGCGATAGGAAGAACACCTCAGACAGCCGAGGGAATCTTACACTCACTTTGGAAGCCATTAGAGGTAGAAGAGGAAGGCTTTCCTCAACCCTGAGTGCTCAGTCTTACACACACACTGAGCAAGGTGACAGGTCTGTCTGGCAGCTCCCTCTGTGATGCCCAGAGCTGCTGTGCCAGGGCAGGTCAGTCAGACGTGGCTGCAGTGCCCTGAGCCAGACTCCACAGCCACTTATCACATCAAGTCTCTATGATTCTCATCCCAGTTTTATTCCCAGGCTCTTTAACTTTTGATGAAGGTAGGTCTAAAATTAATAGTGTGAGGAGGGTGATCCATGCCCTCCTTGCAGCACAGTAACGTACTTGTCTCTCAGTAAAAGACATAGTGGGTCTATGAAAGCAAACTTTTCACCAACAAAGAGTCTGCATCACACAAATAAGATGAAATTGTTCAATTTTAAATGTATGGCAACCCTATTTTTATATTTTTTTAAATTATGATGCAAAATTCTGTTTTAAAAACAGATGCTGTCTAGTTCTGCAGGCCTGAAAAGTACTTGGTGTGATGCCTTCTCATCCAAGCAAACAGTACACAAGGGTTCTCAGCATCTTCAGAAGGTGCTCAGCACATCCCTGGATCAAACAGGGATACTTAAGTCCTGAGCCCGGGACTTAGGGCCGGAAGCTCTCAGGAGCTGAGTGCTCTGCGTACAACATGGAAAAGATTTACACAATTTCTGGCAAATGAGCTGCAGTGTTCACTGGAGCACTGCTGTATTTCAGTGCCATGCTGAACGAGAGCCTACACTCAACACTTGATGCTTTCGAGGCAAGGCTCCCATTTGGATCCAGGTAAGCCACAACCTTGATCGTTTTTACACCTCCAGCTTCTTGTAGTTTCATCAGATCATCTGTCCTCTGCAGAACCTTGCAGCCCTACAAGCCATAAAATCTCCAGCCCATGCAACCCTGTGGCTCTCTGACAATTACACCAAACAGCTCTCTTTACATCTCCTTTTATGCTCACCTCAGGGGCTCTTGCCCTTCTATGCTCATCAAGGTAGCAATGCTGTCTTTTATTTGGTCCCATATTCATGCTCTGAAAGCAATTTGCCCTTTATTTCCCTTTCAGCCATCATAGCAAAGTAGGGGTGAAGAGGAGTGGGCAGTAGAATAGAGAACAAAGAATAAAGCAATAGAAATGGGCTTTATTGTTGGAAAAGAAAGGCAGTGAAAGGAAAGGGCAGAAAAATTAGGACCCCAATAAGGATATGAGCACTTATATTCTTGTCTCAAAGGCACTAAGAAACCTTGAAAACATAGCTTAATTTAGTCTCACAGTCAAGTAGTAACCTTTTCCAATCTGTTCTTATATGAAGAGCTAGAGATGAAAAATTTTATGCTCTTCTAACTGAAGCACCTGCAAAAACTCACTCTCTGATTATCTCAGAGATATAATTAACCCTTAACTGCTCTAGGTGTAATCATGAGAATATAGCAATCATTTAAGAGATATAAAATGAGCTGAATATTCCTGAAGATCAATTCAAACTTTTATATTGTATCTTTTTTTTACTAGAATAGGACAAATATGGTGTCTCATGAGAGTTCTAAAGTGCTTCTGTAATGCTTGTAGAGTGAAACGGATAAACAGGTTTGGAGATGTGGTTATTTACACTACATTTTGTTTTGTATCCCACTCCTGAAAACAGGAGACAAATGAAAATGATAGGCATTAAATGGTTTCTCAGAAGCCTCAGTTTTAAAAATTCTACAGGTTTTTTTTCATATCTCAGAACGCTGAAAGCCAAAATGACCTTGAAACAAAGATGCAAACTGATTTGGGACACAACGTGTAATCCATCAGACCAAGGAGAGACTTTCACTTTTTTCACAGCCTGGTAATTGTCTAATTCCAAATGAATACAAAACCTGAGTAACTTCTAGCCTTTGACCCTGAACTAGGTTCCAAAAGAAGGAAGTTTAGGGAAATGAGCAAAGTGGAGATGCAGTGTGATGTGACACTCAGTGAATCACGATCCTAGGACAATGTTACTCAGTCCATGCAGCAGATCCCTAAATTCTACTGTCACTAAATTCAAATAGGTCAGTTCCAATAACTGGAAGTCTCATACAGGTTGAACACTTCCTGGAATGGAACAAAGCCGCTCAGACGGGTCAAGTCATGTGGTTTCAGCATAAGGTTTGTTTTGTCTCTTGGCTGTGCCTGTATCTATCACAATTTCAGAATGGTCTCCTGGTCCATGGTCCCAGACAGCCATTGTGTTATTGATCTGCTGTTTTATTGATCTGCCATCACTGGGCTCTATTCCAGTCATTGCTGCTGGCAGAACAAGAGAGGAGCTGCATGACCACACTGCAGTTGCGAAGTGCCTCCCCTAAGGGCTGACATTTATGGGAGCCCAAGGGGAGTTCACAGTCTCTGCCGCCTCTTTCCCAAAGCAATTTGGGGTTCCATCCCCTGCTTTGTGTCACTGACCCAAGAGCTCACGTCTGTGCTCTGCTCAGGTGCAGCAGCAGGTACAGGGCTGAAGCATCTGGCAGCAGCACACAGCTCATTCCCCAGGGCAGTGCAGAGCTGCATGACACTGAGCCCAGGGGCGGCTGATCGGTGCCACAGCAAAGAGAAATGCAAAATTCAGCGTTTCTGTCTGGGTCCAGCTCATTTCTTAAGGTCAGAAAACAGAAATTTATTTCAGAAGTACAAAGACACTTCTTCAGTGGTTTCTGCTGAGTTGAAGCTTTATTTGTTCTGGAGTATTTTGGGGGGAGTATACTTTTTCATTCAAGACATAGCATCATAGAATCTCTCAAGCTGGGAGGGACCCGTAACAATCATCGAGTCCAAGTCTCTGCTCCTCACAGGATAAAAAAAAACAAATCACAGGACTAAGAGCATCATCCAGACCCTCCTTGAATGCTGACAGCCATTTCCAAAGATGTCTCAGGGTGGGTTTCAGAGAGGAATTTGATCCTGTTCTCTTTCAGAACCTGATTCTTAGAACTCATTAAAACTCAATTTTCTCCTGTTAAAGAGAAAGGGATTGCAATGATCCATTTCTTCTCAAAATGAGGTTCTTAACTCAGACAGGCACCTTTACTTATGAGGGTAACCCCTATGAGATGTAAACAGAGATTAAGACATGACAGTGTCATACATGTAGCAAATAAAGAAATAGAAAAACAAACAAAAAAAGGCAGCATTCCCTATTCTAAAAAACTAAAGATCCCAGTACAGAATCAGAAAAAAATCCAAACAACAGCTAGGAAATGTGGACACTTTTCAGTGTCAGATTAGAACATGGTGCAAAAACTACATTTGTACAAAACATCAGGTTTTTGATGTTTCACATATCCTGTACAACTCCATAAGATGATAAAAAGAAAGTGATGTGCCACAAAACTGTAACACCTCTGCTCCTGTTAGAGTTACTTTCTAGGACTGGAAGTAGAATTTTTAGAAAAGGACAAATTGGAGCTTCAGTGTCAGGCAGGAAAGGACAATTTGAGCTTGCCCTCTCAAATGAAAAAATAGGATGTAGAACACGGACAGTAACTGCACAGAAACCAGGACTTAGCTAAGTAATTATTGCAGCCTGTATATCTAAGAAAGCAAATTCCAGTCCTTGACAAACAACTTGAAAAACTCTGGCAATTGATGGGTAAGTAAGCTGTAAAAAGGAAAATTTAATGGGATGCAAGAAACTAAGGAACTCAAAGAACAGTTAAAACTTAGGACTAACATCAAAGACTTCTGGAATGCTTACAGAATACGAGGTAGAATTTTTTCAAGCAGAAATAAAATAGAGGATAGATGAATACAATAAGATTTTATTAGGAAAGGAACAAAGCCATCAAGAACTTACAGCCTCTGACAAAGAAATAGAGAAAGTGGTAGCACAGACGCAAGAACTGGAGAAAAGAAGTAATGAGGTCTTAGAGAGTGTAAGCCACTTGGAATAACAACTACAAAGAATTAAGAAAGTGGTAAGAGAATTAAAAGAAAACGAAGAAAGATTACAACAGCAACAGTACAAAAAACAGATTCAGATGTCTGCTTTACAGTTTAAATTGGATGATACAAGGCATGGCTACCTACAGAAGGCATCTCTGATCGAGTGCTAAAGCAACAGCTAGAGGCAGAACAGGAAGCACTAGTGACAAAAGAGAGATTGCAGCCTTATTAGACCAAATAGAACAATATAGAAAATAATTTGATTAGTAAAAACTAGGAGATATTATAGCTGCAGTGGCAGTTAGAGATGCAGGAAAAGCACAGGATTACCACCATCACTCAGCTTTGGTCAGAGAATGCATACCTGGAATGTTGTGGGTTGACCTGGGTCAGCTGCCAGCTCTCTCACTCCCCTACCTCAAAAGGACAGTGGGGGAAAGTAAAACAAAAAGAATTCTTGGCTCAAGATAAAGACAGGGAGAGCACTTACCAATTACCATAACAGGCAAAACAGAGGTGATTTGGGGAAAATTAATTTATTGATACTTAAAAGCAGAGTAGGATGATGATAAATGAAATGAAACCACTTTCCCTGCCTCAACTCCCCTTTTTTTTCAGGCTTAGCCAGCCACACTGTGTGATTCCTGACTCTGCTCCCTGCCTTTTTCCCAATCTCAACCTTACTCCTTCATTCCCAGCTCCTCCAGCTCCTTGCTCCTGGGACTGTCTGGTGCTGTGCAGTCCCAGCCCCTCCCCACAGAGCCCTCCCTGCTTTCCCTGCTTCCAGTACCTGCGCAGGGACACCCAACACCCTTGATTACAGTGACTCTTCAGCTTTTCTTTTCCAACAAACAGTTTCAAGAAGACAGATTCACGATACAATTTCTGCATTACATTTTCTTTCCTAATCTTTCTCAGGAAACGGGTCAACTCTATTTCCACCCACTCACTTCACAGAAATAAAACTAATTGCTGAATGTGGGATCTTACCAAAA
Organism: Ptilonorhynchus violaceus; assembly: GCA_013397565.1. Taxonomy (NCBI): domain Eukaryota; kingdom Metazoa; phylum Chordata; class Aves; order Passeriformes; family Ptilonorhynchidae; genus Ptilonorhynchus; species Ptilonorhynchus violaceus. The sequence continues at coordinate 185,602 of VZRJ01012713.1, read as the reverse complement.
TTCACCTATGTTTCTCACTGAAGTGTTGGCAGCACTGAAGGGACATTTCCCTCTCTTCCAAGAAGGATGAATACTCTCTTCTGAAAGCACACTCAGTGCTGGCACAAGCCTGACAGCCCTAGAGATGGAAATCTCATTTTCTGCTGAATAGATTCAGCACTAACAACTACATTTAAACCTCTCCACAATGTTTTTGTCAATATGAGTCCTCACTCCTTTACAGAAAATCTATACAGAGGGGTGAAAAGAGTTTTCATTCCCAATTGTATCATGAATCTGTCCCCTCTGCTAAAGTTCCAATCTCATTTTTGAGCTAATCCTAAAAATATTAATACTGATAAGGTAAGAATTCACAAAACCTTGTGTTTCACAAATTTTCTCCCAGGAGAAATTATTCACAGAATTAAAAATAGAATCAGAGCAATACTGAACAACACAGCAGTAGAGACAAATGATTTTTCCACCTGAGCTGCCACTGAATCCTGGAAATGCCAAGAGTTTGTTACCACTTAGCTTTACAGGAGTAAAGTCTCCAAGCTGGTTGCAAATCTGCTCTTGGTATGAGAAGGGCTTATTTCCAAAGCAGCTAGAAGTGAATCCCACACTTATCTTCCACCAGGATCCACGAATAAAATACTCTTCACAGAGCCATAGAATCACAGAATAGCCTATGTATGGAAGGGAGCTCAAAAGTTAATCCGATTCAGCCTTTCATGGGAAAGGCAGCCAAGAGATCATCCACCAGCCTTGTCTAGACCAGTCACATCTAGAAAACCTCCAGAGATGGGGACTCTACCACGACCCAAGCCCTGAGGTTGTTCTAGTGAACGATTTTTCTCCCTGTAAAATCTTTCTTTCTTATACAGGGTGAAAACTTTTCTGGTGCAAATTGTAACCATTGCCCCTTGCCTTCTCCATGTGATTCCTCGTGAAGAGACAGCCTGTCCTCTTTGTAGTTACCCTGGAATACTTACTGGCATAATGTGATGAGATTGCCCTGAGTCTTCTCCTCCCCAGGGAGAAGAGATCTCCTTCTGTCATTCCTCAGAGGTCAGGCCATGGCACTCCTTTGGACCCTCTCCAGTCTCTCTGTGTCTTTCTTGAACCGTGGGGCCGGAGCTGGACACAGCTGTGCCTGACAAGGGCTGAGGGGAGCAGGGGGGTCACATCTCTGTCACTCCTGGGAATGTCCCTGCGGATGCAGCCCAGGATCCCACTGGGCTTTGTTGCTGCAGCAGGGCACTGCTGACCCCTGTGTAGCCACTTGTCCCCCAGCACGCCCAGGGGCCTTTCAGGACGGCTGCTCCCCAGCCACAGCAGTCCCAGCCTGGACTGTTCTCTTTGGTTATGTCACCCCAGGGGCCAGACCCTGCACTCGGCTTTGTTAAACTTCCCAAAGTTGCAGCTTCCCACCGTTCCAGCCTGTCCAGGTCTCTCTGTAAGATGTCTCTCCCTCCTGACATGTCCATCTCAGCAGCAGCTTGGAGTCCTCAGCAAACATGGTGAGGGTTCATTCAATCTGGTCATCCAGCTCGTTTATGGATTTGCCGTCTACCTTAGAGAATTAAAATCTCACTGGCTCCCTTTAACAATTTCTCTACTATTCTTAATTTTGGAAGGATTTTCAGTGCCTGAATTCAGTGGATTTTGTACCTTGCTAATTTGACTAGCAGAGAATCTTGAAAAATATAGGATGTTATCTGACACTAGGCTAATCTTTAGATTGGACCATCCTAACAGGCTGGACTATCAACTAAATTCTGCAGAGTTCTGAAGCAGAGCAACCGGTGAAGAATAATCCAGCGTTACTTCCAAGGAGGGAAGCATTGGGAGCTGAGAGCAGGGGGAAGTTTTAATGACTTTTTACTGGCAACAAGATAGAATAGAAATTGTTCAGCCTTGAGAAGAGAAGGCAGCAGCAGACCCCATCACAGCCTTCCAGTACCTAAAGAGGGCTTATAAGAGAGAGAAGGACTTTATACACCAGCAGATAGTGACAGGACAAGGGATTTTAAACTAAAGAGGAGGGGTTTAGATTAGGTATTATGAAGAAATTCTTGCCTGTGAGGGTGGTGAAGCACTTGAACAAGTTGCCCACGGAAGTTGTGGCTGCCCCATCCCTGGAAGTGTTCAGGGAGAGGTTGGATGGGGCTTTGAGCAACCTGGTCTTGTGGAAGGTGTCCCTGCCCACGGCAGAATTGGAAAAAAATGAGCTTTAAGGTCCCTTCCAACTCAGACTATTCTATGATTCTATATTCTTTATACTTTATAAAGTTTTAACTGGTTGAACAACCCAGCTTTTATCTGAGAATCTTCATACCCAGTCACTTTTCTTAAGCTCTAGCAGGTCTCCTGCAACAACTTATCTCTTTCCACTGCTTCAGAAAGTTTATCTTGTGAGAAGGATGTGAGTGTCCTGGAAATATCTAAACCAGAGAGATTACCTTAAACTGGTCAACAAATAATTAGAAAATAAATTAAAAATCCACAGCTTCCTCAGTATTTGTGGTGGGTTTTGGTAGCAGACATCACTCCAGTCACATTATAAACTGACTTCTCATTTGTTCCAAGACATCATTGTAAAGATTTATCATGCATAGCCAAACGGGAACAAGAGATTACTAAACAACAGTTCATTTTTCAGCTGCATTTTATTTGTAATACCTTTTATTGGCAGATGTTATCCCCACAAATGAATTAATCTTCCACAGTAACAAAGTGGACGTGGATTGATGGGGGAAATTGATTTGTGTTTGTTAATGTACTTTTGCTGCAGCAAGCACATTAAGTAATTAAAGTGCTAAGAGAGATCTTCCCATCCAGACACACAATATACTGAACTCCATTAATGCAAGGACAAAGGACACCTGTTTTTTTCATTGCATCTTGAATGCACCTTGTCTGCAGCATACACACCACATAGTTTAATTGCATCCATAGAATTAAACTATCCAGTTCCAAAACCAGTTAATATATTAAGGAAACTCTAAAGGATTAAGTGTCAAAAAAAGAGTAATTATTTTGGATTGCCAGCATAAGCCATCTTGAAAGGATCTGATCCAGAGACTGTGTGCAGTTTTCCATTCTGAAAATTAGATTTTGGGATATTTTAAGCTGAATACAAAGATATCTGAAAAATGGAAGTCAGAGCAACTCTGACTGGAACAAACCTTTCCCATGCACAATTATATTTTCTACTATCACAGCATTTGAGCATTTTCAATTGTACCCTATAAAGAACAACCTTCTGAGACATCATTACCACTCCCATGTTTGTAGATAACAGTTGATGAGCTAAAAGCCTGTTCAAGCCCCCTTCAAGTAATTTCCCAAACTCACTACTCATTCCAACAAACAGCTGATGCCTTAAGGATTAGCTTTTAGATTTTTCTAACCCTGCACTGCACTAAGGTGTAATTCTGAACTCCATATTATGTGCTTCACATTCTTGTTAGACAAAACATTCCTCTTAGGCCTGGAAAACAAGGTCACTATCCTAGGCCGAAGTATAAACAAAAGTGAATTGGGAGGGGGTGAATGGGGAAATATTACCTCATTATCTGAAACTGTAATTGGACAACTAACTTCTGATAAGAAAATGTACCAAACCTATATCTGGGGGGGAAAACTCGTGATCGGAGTCCATCTTGGTCTAGCCTAGCATCGGCAAGGCTCTGTACCAGAGGTGTACCACCCGAAGGCCTCCAATAAATTCATACCTTTATTCACTAACTTTGTTCAGTCTCTGTTTCAGGTACTCCCAATTTTAGGCATCACAGCAACAGTCAGATATTTTATTGCAGTTTGGAACAGTTACGCTAAAATTCACCCTACAAAGGTGTGATGAAGTGTATAAACAGTATTGCCAAGATGTCCTGCTTCCAATGCAGGACAGGGCAATAGAGCTGAACCACATCTCCTGGACATCAGGCACTCCCTCTGAAAAGAATGTGCTTTAGGGACATTACAGTGAGAGAAAATACTGGTGTGGGTTCTTTTCTTCACCTAACACTAGTGAGGGCTGCTCAGATGTTAGTGATGAGTATCATTTAAAATCCCATACAGAATGGGATTTTAAAAAAAAAGGCTTGTCACCTGGTGTGTTTATGTGCATGTTTATGCACATGTTTGTAACTGAGCTACAAACACGAGTTTGTAGCTGAGCCTTTGGCAATGTCTCTGCTTTGTATGCCCATCCTTCCCCTTTCTTTTAAAGCCATATTTGCTGGAGTGAGGCAATTAGACAAGAAACTGTACTGTTTTGTACTGTTTACAATTACTCTTGGAATGTTCACAATTGCTATAAAAACCATGGAAAGTTGTACCCCAAAGCTTCAAAAACAATTAAATACATAATAGTTTTAAAAAATATATTTTAAAAATACTAAATCCAGGTTCCATTGAATTGTTAATTCCTTGTTGTTAATCAGTGATGGAGGAGTGGAAATGAAGTGTGTTCTTTGCAAGACCTTATTTAACACAAAAAAACCCCAAAACAAAACAAAACAAAAACCCAACAAACAAACAAACAAAAAGCCCCAAACTGGGCTAAATGTTATATTTGGTTGGCCAAAAATTAAACTTTTGTCCCTTAACATCTACATATTATCTGCTCTAAGGAGAGCAAATATCACCCCAGTTCAAGTGACATTTGGTTGCTGCTTTGATAACTTTCTGAGTGAATTACGTCAGAATGCAGCTTCAATTTCACCTGACGTGATTTATATTTATACAGAGCTATACTCCAGATGTTGACTGGAGTTCCTAACTCATGGAGTTACAGATGGACCCATGTCTGCTGCTGGGAATCACTCAGCTCTCTGTATGTGTATGTCGTGGAAGGAAGTCTAAGCCCTCAGGCTTGTGAAAGGATTTATGTGTATGTGCTGCAACATCTTGTTACTTAAGAACAAATGAAGTGACACATTTTTAAAGGACTAATCTTAACTAGAACAAGCCAGAAACATGGCACTGAGTGTGTCAGTGCAATTATTTTAAATAAGAGAGAGTGCCAGAAATTAGTGAATGAGAAGGTCTGGTAATAAAATAACTATGAAATGTTTAAAAAAACCACTGTGTTCCTTGGGTGTAATTTTTTTAGGGAAGGAGAATTTATTCTCCAAGTTTTCATGTGAGGCTCATTGTGGTATTTTTAGCTCTTCTGGCACATTTCCTCTCTAAAGCACTCTGCAAACAACAACAGAGGCAGCTGAAGTTATCTGTATTTGAAGCATATTGTCCCATTGTTACAAAGGTGGGTTGGAATTGGGTGGTCTTTAAGGTCCCTTCCAGCCCAAACCATTCTGTAGGTCTGTGGTGCACATTGTGCAAATCCCTGCAGAAAGCATGACGTGATCACCAGCAGCAATCCTTGTGTTTAGATATAGGACCAGCTGCTGGGAGAAGAGCTAGACCTGGTCTCTTCCTACAGCTCCTGGTTGCAAGGGAAGAAATAAAATCCAATGATTGTACTCAAGCTCTGGAATTTGCTGTCCAGAGTCTTGGGTATCTCTGTCCTTGGAAGTTTTCAAGGCCTGACTGGACATGGCCCTGAGTGACTTTGTCTAAATTCAATAATTGGTCCCACTCTAAGCAGGTATTGGGCTGAAGACCACACAAGTTCCCTTCCAGCATGGATGATTCCCCGACTCCAGGGTATGACCATAGTCTTCCTCAGCATAGAAACAGCCCTGAGCAGGTTCTTTCTGCACTCAGTTTCAGCCCACGCAGCAAACACTGGTTTAGTGATTTACCATCAGCACCACGGTCTCCAGTAATTCATCTCACTGTTTAGCTTACAGCACAAAACAGATTTACTTGATTATCATTAAAAAGTGATTTTAGCTGAGAAATGCAGTTTGCAAATAAAATTAGGTTCTGTCTCTCATCTGTATGTAATGTTCCATGTCTTAAGTCTTGATGTCATTGTGTCCAGTTCCTCCAGAAATGCATCCCATCCTGGAGGAGCTCAATTTTCAATGCTGCACATGACACCCAATTCTAAGAATTTATGGGGTTTGTGTCATCAATTCATTAAGGAGATGGGCTCAGAGGGTAAAACAGTTAGACCTAAGTGCATCAATGAAGACCACAGCTATCTCTAGAAGACCCATGAACAAAGAGCAACTACTTTTGGTATAAAGTCTATTGGCTCAAGTAGAAATTCATCTCAAAGACATGCATTTAGTCCATTAAATTAATACGTTTGCTTAGCAGAACTTAGGGGTGATCAAAGACACTGTGATACTCTAGAGGATGATACTTTAAATTTAAGATCTCTGCTTATAGCAATATTTTTATTTTATGAATTGGATTCATAAAAATGGGAAAGGCAGTGCCAAATTACACATCAAGAGCTTTGAAGAAAGTCTTATAATAGTCAATTTTTAATGTTATAGATGACAGAATGAGCTATCTTCCAGGTTAATGGCTGATGAGCATTAAAAGCTGGCTAAATCCCAAAAGTTTCATTTTGGTTTCTTCTTTTCTTTTTAACTCTATTTTTTTGACCAAGACTTTAATCTAACATCACAGCTTGCATTTTATTTCCTAGGAGAGTGGATCCCATCTGTTTGCATGACATTCTTCTTGGCTAGCACCATCTATATGATATATTTTAATGTTTGTCTTCCAGGAGCAAGCAGAATGCCTTCACTGTCCGTATCCTTACCTTTGATTTATGAATTTTTTTGGTGTCTACAAAGCTTTCCACGTGGGTGCCAGAGTATCTATACCAAACCGTTCTCTCTGTAAGTGTCACCACCTCTTATCTTTGGATCAGAAATTGCTTTACAGCATTTACTAATCCTTCAGAGTCCCAGTTGTTTATTTTCTGCAGATGGGGAAAACCTGAGACAACTCTAACAAGACCAGGATCAGAAAGAGAGCTAGGAAGTGAATCTATTGATTCACTAAGTTATACTTCAACTTTTTTTCCTCTCTCACCCACGAAGAGAGGCCAATTTGCCGAATGTTGTGCGGTGTGTACTTTTAAACAAGTTGTTTTCATGACTAGTTATCATTCTGGTGTTCATGACCAAGAAAGAAACGGTTGCCAGCCCATGTGTGAAGGGTGGCTGAAGTAAAGCAAGCACACTCTTTCTCAACATATGACTCAACCAACTCTTGTTGTGTTCCATGGGCACCAAATGGGAGCAGAACAAGTGGTGAAGCTGGACCATATGGGTTGAGAAGTGGTAAGACAACATTTGGAGTTCTCCAATTACTACAACATTTCTGGGCTCTCCAACATGTGTTTGTTTTAAACAACTCTGTTGTCCAGGATTTTCCCTCTGACATTGCACATGCCTGGTTTTACTCTGTATTAAAGATTGCTGGGAACTGTATGTGGAAAAAAAATCACAAACTAGCATGTAAAACATTATGTCAAGGCCCTGAGTATTACCTATCCAGGCCCCTTATTTCTGAATTTGTACTAATTCTGTGATATTGCCTGGGTGTGCCAGCCTACCAGGAAGTTGGGGTTGGCCTTTAGCTCAGATGTCTGTAAGTGACAAAGGGACACAAAAGAGTTACCTGATGTACTTAGGGTCATGTAAGCCAGAGTATTGCTTCTCCAAAAGAGAAAGATAATTTCCAGATACAAGAGTACCCTCCCTATTTTTCACTGACTAATCAACCACCAGCCAATGGAGTTTGCTGAGATGCTGCTCTTCACCTGCAGGATGGTCCCATCTCTTAGGATCAACTCCATTTAGTGTCAATGTTTTCCCCCTAACACTGGCACAGGAGATCCCAACTCTCTCCAGCAGACACAGGTGCCTAGAAACTGAAGATGGCTATACTTATTAATCAAGTGAGAAAATTGTCTTCAGCAGCTGTCGTGACAATAACTCATCATTCCTGATTCTCCTGAAGTTGGCCATTTGCTACACTTCAGGACATTGATGTTTATCTTCCCACACACCTGCACCTCAGATACTTTCGTGAGTATGGATTTGTGCTGAACTACATTCAGCCTTGTCAATTCAGTGCAGCAGTTCTCAACCATCACTGCATGACCACATAAAGAGTCACTGCCTTCTTACTTCTGAGGAGGTTTTTTTAGGGGTTTTTTGGGGGTTTTTTTTTTTGAGGAAGATATGTGATGCTGTCTTAAAGTGAAGATAATACATCATCATGGCAAGAAAAAAGTCAGTTCTGTCAATACATCTCTTCCAAGGGACAGCACTTATTATTCTAAAAAGGCATCACTTCACTATGCTTATAAGCCCTTTTTATTTCCCCTCCCTTTTTTTTTTTGCTTCATTTATATTAAAGAGAATTCATGCATCATAAATGAACTAGGTAAGTATTTTGAAAATGACATAGATTTATAGTCCAAAAGTGATTTGTATTTCATTACAGGTGAGAAGTCTGAAGAAATGCCTATTTTTTAGGAACAAAGTAACAAGATTTATTTCTGTCCTACACTTTCAAATTATTTTATACATATACATATATATATATATTTATATTCTGACACTGTACCTCAAAGACTCTAGGAAATAAGGTCTGAACCTCTGAATATAATGTGTATTTTTCAGGCATCCATTTGAAAGGAAAGCCACTGGTGGATTGCTGAACCCCAGTTTGCTGGGGAAAGGAGCTGCTGCCTTTTGTCTCTGAAGGAATAACTTCATGGTTAAGTACACTGAAGCCCTGCTGTCCATCTGGTGGTTAACAGGGGTGTTTTGCCACATAAAAGCTTAGTCTGTTAAGTCAAAAGATCTTGTTTCCAGCAGCTCTGAATGCTATTGATCCTTGACGTGATCCTTGTAGGGTTTTGTAAGCTCTGAGACCATCGATCTTTCCTCCAGGGCAATGTTGAATTCCTCTCAGAAGAAACTGGACTTCATTTTTCCACTCATTTTTAATCACCACCACCCCTCACATGCACAAACCACCAGTGTAAGTGTCAGGCACTTACAAATTGCAGCCTGGAATTTGAGGGTTGAGAAGACTGATAAGCAGTCGATTCAGCCCTGTGATTGGTAACTAGTGACTTACCTTGATCTGAGTTTTATAACACATCATTGCCAGAATCCTATCCCTAGTCAGTCGCTATTTCACCTTCTTTGTGCCCTTCATTTCCTCACAAACTCCAAATATTACTTACCCTGTGAACACAGTAGTTATGGGGTTCATTTTTTACCCTCAGTCAAATAGATTTTGAAAAGCTTTAAGAAAAAAAAGGTGCAGAAGGATTGCTTCTGACAGAACCAGACAAATCAATTAATTGATCTCTGGCAGTCAGGGATAATTTTATTTCCTACTCCATTAAGGAAAATCAGAATCAGTTAGCTAATTTCACTAGAGAAAATGTCACCAGTTATTAAGCAGCACACGATGGAAAGAATTAAAGATGGAAAACTCAAAAATGTTTTTCCTTCCAGAAATTGCATTACTTATTACTCAGCCTTTAGAACTCTGGCATCAAATAGCACTGCAAATCCTTTGGTTTGACCAAAGAAATGGTTTTCTTCCCCTATAGTGGCACCTACAGCATTTAACCTTTGATGTAAGTACTGACACTGTTATATTTGTGCTCCAGAAGAAGATAAATTTAACAGTAACTGACCAAACAACCTGCAACACATAATTTACTGACTGTTCCTGTTGTGCCAGGAACGTATAACAATGAAAAATATTTACCAAAAAAAAAAAAAAATTCCTGACTTTTGTATCAGTCTCTTTTCAGTAATAACTATTCACACAGGTGAATATTCAAATATCACAAGCTGTAGCTCAAATACTTTAAGCAGCTTCCATTTCTAACAGTGAGGTAGAGGTGGCAACTGGCTGTGCATGCATTCAGAATTAAAATAGCATCCAGTAAAATCAAAAATAGAACAGGACCATTACTGGCAGCCTAACATTTTAAAGCACTTTGACTGTATGGCTTACGGACAGCAGATCAGGTCCTTAATCAAGCTTGATTATTAACTATCACCTAATGGCTCCAGAAGGACTGATTATCCCAGGATTTTCTTGCTAAATCTTGTTGATTTATTCATTCCTTTATTTGAATGGAGTGCTCTTCTTGAGAAGACTCACAGTTGGCACAGCCACAGTCTCCCAAAGGGCAATGTCTTTAGAAGGACAGTCAGCCAAGACTAAGTGTTTTGGGTAATACTGTCCTTATATCTGCAGTTACCCAGTTCCAAGCCAGAAATTTCAACCTTGTCAGTTAGGCACACAGTAGCAGGACTGTTCTGTATTTGTGGAGATATATATTCAGGTTTTTTATTATGATTTTTTGTTTTGTTTTTGTACAAAAATATTGGGGAAAAATAGATTATATTAATTATTATTAATACTCTTCATCTTTGTTTATGCTTTTGAGGTTAAACAACACAACATGTTGGGTTCTTACAGAAATTAAGATGAATTTCAACTTCTCTGCTCTTCTGATGGACAGCCCTTCATAAATCACCTTTCTGACCTTCAGCAGGAGAGAATGATATTGACCTAATTTACAAGGCACTCCGAAAAGAAAAATGCTAGTCAAATAGAAAACACATGTCATTGCTACTTCTACCACACTCTTATCTGAGGAGACCATGCCAATCCAAGATATCCCAGATGTCTATAGTGAATATCAACAATGGCAATATAAAAATGACAAAATAAAAAGTGTGCCCAAGTCAAAATGAAATTTGGCAAGCTCACCTACTCCTTTTGTTCACATGTTCATGCTACAGTGAAAGGGCCTGCTGAGCAGGTGAAGCCAGCCAGAGGATAGTGACCAGCAAATATGAGACACTCAAAGGAATTTGCTGGAAATGCAAAGGTTAAAATTATGGAAGGAAAGCAAACGTAATACTGTGCAGGATACATAGAAAGAAAAATTACTGTAAACAAATTAATGCAGTATAACTTACGGTATCATGTGTTTGGAATATTAATCAGTAAAGCAAGGTAAGTACCAGTGGGGAAAAAAGCAGAGGTAATTAGGAACTCATTAGTGTGACAGCTGAATATATTATCTGTGTTAGTGCTATGCTTAACCCCACACCAGAGATTTGATCTGACTGTCAAAGCCAAAGAAAGCATTTTACAGAAATGATTGAATGCAAAATCAGACCAATACAAAAAAAAAAAAAACCAGGCAGGTCATCACACAGGAGTATGGAAAGATTTTGGCTAACCTCTGAATAGCCTGTTGTCTAAGTCCAAAAGAATCACTTAGCCCACACTTAGGGTGTGGATTTTCAGTTGTGAGGAAGATCAAAGACATTACACTGATCACCAGAAGTCAAGAAAAAAAATCTGTAGCTAGGGCTGTCTTCTGTGATCATAAGGACCAGAAGGCACAGGAGATTTTTTTTATAGCTCAGGTAAGCCAAAAACCTCAAGCATAGAGTCGATTTTTTCAGTTTGACACCAGTATTTGACATAGTCAGAACACTTTCTAACATGAAGTTGGTGGATATTCTCTTGGAGAGAGCAACAGAATGACAGATGCCAGCTGTTAAAACCAAATAGAGCTGTGTTTCCTTCATTCAAGTTCCCGGCATCTTTCCCACACAGTTCATCAAAGTAAATCAAATAACAAAATGCCTCTATACTGATGGAAACAGCTCCACCTAATTCATCCCAATACCTAAAACAATTCCCTGGTTTCCTTGAGAGAAATGGTGCTTGAGATAGACAAATCAGCTGTGAACCACCCCTGTGCCAAGCTAAGGCTGGAAAGAGAGTATGTGGTGTTCTGTATACATCTGTCATCAGGTGAAAGAAAATAATATTCCACTACACCCACTGTTGTCCAGTAAGTACATCTTTTTGACCTGAGTCTCCTCAAAAAGTGCTTTTTTAATCAAATTTTTCTTCACTGAAGGACACCTGTGGGGTGCAACATGCAAGCAGAGCAAAAACTCGCACCTGGGCAGGCTTCGTCACAGTCACCAGTTTGTTGTAAAAGCTATTAGGAAGAGTGGTGCAAAAAGAATAGAGGCAAAAATTTAAGTAGACCAAAGCTGTACATGTTCTTCTAAAGTATGGGGATGTGAAAAAACAATGTGGCCACAAGAAGCAGAGCTTTAGACTAGCATGAGTATTCATTTTCCTTTCTGAAATGGTGGAATTCAGCTAAATTTCATTAAAAGAATATAGTCATTAGATTTATGGCCCTAAAATGAACATGTTTGCATTATAATTCAATGTAGCTATAATTTACCACAGAGATTCAAAACCAGTCCAGAAGCATTTAAAACAGCCATTGTACTTATATATGAACAGCAGCTTAAAATAATTTGGAACATTACAACATTGTATTGCAAAAACAAGTCAGTCAGTCTGACTTTACGGTGAAAGTAATGTACATTGATCTTCCTTGACAGCAATGAAAGCCCAATGACATCCTTCTCTGCCCTGGAGATTGCATGAAATATAACTGCATTTGGCAGAAAAGAAACTGTTTTGCAATTTAACTCTTTTCTGTAAGCTGCTCCTCTGTTGTCAGCTGCAAATTAATGGAAACATCAACTCACCCCCTCTGGAAGAGGTCCACATTGTGGAATTTGTGTAGCTCCACAGAAAACTCGACTGTTCCCTGAACCTCAGACATGGTTTTTTCAGGTCATCACCTAAATAACACATATATAAAGACATTATAAACGTTGGAAGTGTTTTGCTTAACAAATCCATGAATGGATTATTTCATTTTAGTTGGCATCTTGGGGTTCATGCAAAGCTTGAAATCGACTGATATCAACTGGAATCTTTCCAATTACATCATTTGGCTCCATCTTCAGGGAAACTCACTAAAAGCCAGATCAAAGCAGTAATTAAGAGAGGTAAGAAGTCTAATTAAGCCTGAGGACAGAATGATAATATTATGAAAAGTATAAGAAGCAAAAAGTAAATAACATATTATGTGCAAGAATCTCAAAGCAAATTTTAATTAACTCTGTTGCTGCTCTTGTATGGGAAATTGATTTTTTTTTTCTTCCCATTTTATGAAATGGCAGATTTCCAGGGTCGGCACAGCTCATTTCTGTAAAAGCACAGGCCAAAAAGACAAGAATCCTAGACAGATGAGAGCAGAATTCAGATCTCTCTTGCTTTTGACCCCTTCTGTGACTTAGATAAAGTCCCAGAAGGGAAGCTTCTGAGAGAATATGAATAATTTAAAAATTAATGAATGGAAGATATTCTTTTAAAGAAAATGCTGACAATCATGACACCTGATAGGCTACAACAGCCAGATGAAGATTTTGAAGCATTACAGCCATTTACATATAACATCTCATGTGCTTATTGAATCGTGGAATAATTTAGGTTGGAAGGGAACTCAGGAGGTCATGCCTCACTCAGGGAAGTAAGTTTCCAAACCAGCCCTATTTAATACACTAGTGTAGATCCTTAACATTTCCCTAATTATAGTAGATGCAAGCCAAGGACTTTTACAGCTTTCGGACAGATTTTCAATTTTTTTTTACCCTTTCCTCCTTTTTTTCCCCCTGAAAGTGAACTGCTGGCAATCTGCCAAGCTGTCTGGAAATTGTCTATAGGATCCTTGAGAGGATAAAGCTAACATTTTTTTTTATTAACACATTCGTAGACATCATTTTAGTTGTTGTTTGACAGCAGCCAAATACAATCTCTGAGGAAGACCTATGTCAGGGCTCTTAACAATTGCCCCTTCTGAGACACACAGGGTTGTAAGGGGACGTGTAGCTCAGAGGCAAAGTGAAAAATTTCTCCTGAGGTCCTAATCAATAATTTTCATGGCACTCATAGATTTGACAGTGTCCTCTAATGAAGCAGGAATGAAGAGGATTTTGATACATGAAGTCCTCAGATAAGCATTAGGCTTTAACTTTCTCATAAGACTCAAGGCTCACTCCTGATTAGTAATTTTCCAACTGACTGGCTTATTACATTGATTATTTTAAACTAAGTTTTCTTTCTGGCTGTCCTCTCAAGCACCACAGTTTTTCAAAAAGAGCTCATTCCACAGTCAAAAGGCTGCTAATTTTTCATTCACCATCCTCAAAATTCGGAACATGGGATATAAAATATGTGTAATATATGTCTATAACGGTGAGAAAGAAAAAGACAATTGCTAAGCCACACATCTGATACGCCTCTGAGGGAAGGAACTCTACATTAGGTTGTGTCAGGCCATGATTTAGGTGTGGTAAAGGTGTATTCTAACTCTATTACTCATCACAGAAACACAGAATCAATTAGGTTGGAAAAGACCCTGGAGATCATCAAGTCCGACCTATGACCACACATCACCTTATCAACCGAACCACGGCACTGAGCGCCACATCCAGTCTTTTCTTAAACACCTCCAGGGATGGTGACTCCACCACCTCCCTGGCCAGGCCACTCCAATGCCCAATCACTTTTTCTGTGAAAAAACTCCTCCCAGTGTCCACCCTAAACCTCCCCTGGCACAGCTTAAGACTGTGTCCTCATGTCCACTTGGTTTCCTGGGAGAAGAGACTGACCCCCAGCCGGCTACAACCTCCTCTCAGGCACTTGAAGAGTGATAAGGTCTCCCCCGAGCCTCCAGGATAAACAACTCCAGCTCCCTCAGCTGCTCCTTACAGTGCTTGTGCTCCAGATCCTTCACCAGCCTTGTTGCCCTTCCCTGGATCTGCTCCAGCATCTCAACGTCCTTCCTAAACGTGGGGGCCCAGAACTGGACACAGCACTCGAGGTGTGGCCTTACCAGTGCTGAGTAGAGAGGAAGGAAATTACTATTATTTTATTTTCTTTCTCCCCCCTTTCAACAGGAATGAAACTAATATTTTCTCCTTTTGCTTTTCTACAGTGATTAAGAAGTTTTATACAGTTTATAAGTCATGAATATCACACATCCACCAGGTTATGTGTGTGTCTGTGTGTGTGTGAGAGTCTTGCCTGAGTCAAAAAGCAGACTGTGTGGGAAGCTAATAGAAAACCATACAAACCACAAAGCAATACTCTGACAAGGTATTTAGTCTTGGGAAGAGTGCTAATTAAAAGAATTGCCTTAGGCAATAAATCTGCATGTTGGGCTGAGGCACATTTCCCTAGACCAAAAGCTCAGGATCAAAGGAAACTCCATGCTTTTGAAGACACCAGTTTAAAGAGGAGAGGCGTGAACGGATGGCCAGGAAGTTCAAACAGTACCAATATTGTCAAAGATATAAAAGATGTCATGAAATTAAGATTAACTAAGGTATAAGAAAAATTAAATACATAGAAATACACACACAGGTCTTCACTGTATTTGCACTTTATTTTTCAAGATTTACACCTCTACAAAACAAATATAGAAGAGTTATCCTGAAAAAAAAACCAACCAAACCAGCAAGCAAACAAAAAACTTGTTTCTGTACCCTCACTGATCACCAGAATTGAAGTGTAAGCACCTGCTACACCAGGTTGAGCTTCCATCCACCCCACCAGCACACCAGAAGATCAGATCACACAAATCTATGCCCCCAGCATTAAAGCTTGGTAATTCAGGGAACACTTCACAAGTACTAAAAGGGACCTCTGGTGCACCTTATTTTCATGGCATTTGGCAAGGTTCAACAAATCCTGCTTAGACACATGGGTATCATTCTTCAGTAAAAGAAGCTATGAAATTTGACACAACAGCTGCAGGCACCCCTGGATCAAGAAAACAATAAGCAGTTAAAACGATGCACTAAGTTCATTTCTCTAACAGGTGCCTGCTTAAAGGAACCTGATCACAACCACCCAAAATCCAGGGCTCTTGAAGGACTTTTTACTCACTGATCAGTTTGTGGGACAACCTTGGGTTATAAATAGAGGAATAGTTGGTAAAAATAGTACTGAAGGTTGCCATGACATCAGCATTGTAAACACAACAGGGAATGCTGCCAGTATTGAAGTATCATCAGTTATCTAATAAGCAGTTAAAGGAAAAATATAGAGGTCACTCTTGGGAAGGCTTTAGTACATTTGTATTTCCGAAATGCCTGTTTCTATATCAAACTCTTTGTGTTTTTCAGAAGAGACCTGAAGACAACACTAATAGATATCAATGTGAATCTAATAAAGCGACATGGGAAGTGTTTTGGCCATCTGCTCCTGTAAAAGCAGTGCCCACGGTCACCCTCGTCATTCCAAAGCACTGGATTGAGATGGTGCTGCCACTGTCACTGGCTGTGCTGTGCTGCCCTACACGCACCAGTGGCACCACTCAGGTCACCAGTTTGACAGTTTGTCCTTCCAGCCAGAGTTGGTGTCCTAGGAAGACACAGTCAATTTCAATTGTCATTTTACTCAGAGCAAGGACACACTAACTGAAAATCAGAATCCTTTATACAAATAAGACCTATGAAAATCTATATGTTTAAAGATCAGATCCTGCCTCACCTGCATTTTTAAAGGAGGGCTGGATTTTATGTTAGTGGTGGCTCCCCACCACTCCATTGCTGTCAGTGGAGACACCTTCTGCATTGGAGGCTGTCCAACAAATTATACCGGCCAAACACGATCTTTGTGACTTACAGTACTTGTACTTGATATTTCAGAGATCTGGTCAATAGACCAAGCCCTCTGCCAGGAAGTGATTAGTTGATTAGGTACCACACACGCCACTGTCAAACACCTTGAAGATACAAAAGGGATCTGACAATTCCCTGCTGAAATCTCAAACCCCACCCCACCCCACCCCACCACCCCAAACAAAGGGAGCAAAGGAAGGTGAGATGGGGAAAGAACAGACCGGATTATGTAGGACACTACATAATCTCACAGTCCATGGACTTACTAGCATTTGCACAATTGCATCCAAGCAAAAAGTAAACAATATTTTTTAACCATAAACCACATTATTTTAGTGTTTTCACCATTCTTATTCATCTCCATCGCAGAAACTAGGGAAAAAAAAATTTTAAACCCACCAAGAACAAAAGAAAAAAATGCCATGTGAGCAAGGGCAATGACCCACAAACCTAGAAACATTCATTGAGGAGAATAAAGCTGCCTCCCAAGGAACACAGCACATACTTTCTCCAGTATAGCACCAGTGTCCTTACCGGTTTTAAAGCATCTTTTATTTTATAGTGATTTTTTTCAGAAGCTGGCATTTCTTTCAAGCTAGGCATTTATATTCATTTATTTGTTTATTAATAATTCCTTGATTAATTGCACATAGTCACAGTGAGATAACTTTATTCTCCTCTCCACTAATGCCTTCACCCACTGTACTTCTAAGTAGGAAAAGAGGAACACAATACGAGGAGAACAGTAAACACACACAAATATGCTCTAAGATGAAAGGATTAGAAGAAGCAAACTCATTAGACCAAATATCTTTTTCGTTGTTGCTTTCTGTTTTAATTTAATTGCTCACCTTCGTGCAGCTGAACTGGATCCCAGTTCTTAAGACAGTGATTGCATCTCAATAGCCTTGTCTGAACATACATTAATTGCCTGAGACAAAGCAGTCACAAATGTCAGTAAATCCTTTCACTACAACACTGTCATGAGCTGTTGTCCAGTTCACAGAATCTGTCAGTTTTTCCTGCTAGCACATCAGCAAAGTGGGAGAGGTGAGGTCTTCAACAAAACAGTGATTTCAAAAGTTAACACCTCATTTTGTTAAAATAAATCAAGTCAGTATTTCTCTCCTAAGATATTGAGTGACATTAAGGTCTTTCCTTTACACTTTAAAAGGAGCCAATCTAAGTACAATACTAAAGATACAAAAAGTGACAAGGCTTGTCAGTGGCATGAATAGTCAAGTCCACCACTTGATCACAAGCCCATTTTTATGTTATCTCCCTTCCTAAACCTCCTGATGTGTCATAGACCCATAGAGCTATAAATAGCTCACCCATATGTTCCAAATCCAGATCCACCTGAGCCACTTCAATTCTAGCAGTCTGGTCCACCTGCCTCTTGTTTTCAAGTTCTTCAGTGTCACAAGTCTTGGGTACATGAGCATATACCCTCTGGCCAGTCCATGATCACATCCACATTTCCCAGGCATTCAGGATTTCCAAACTGAGCCTGCTGCATTATCAGTGTAACCCATTTGCTCCCTGTAGCATCAGTTGCATGATGCCCGGAGGGGACCCTCCCTCTGCGCATCCAGCTCACTCCAGGCAATTGAGGTGCCAAAAGGAGCTGTGCTTCAGAACCAACTACCTCTGAAGAGGCTCAAATTCCTTCATATCCTGTTAATATTCATTTCTCAGTTTGAGTGTAACAGTTTTCAGATCCCCCATATCCTGAGTTTCTAAACCCTAGCAGCCAATCTAGAGTCTCTCTAGGCACTTTTTTCCAGATGTTCTGGATGGAGCCATTACTCCTGTCTGAGGTATAAAGCACATTTTTCACATCTTCTCCTGTCCAGACGGGCCCAAGTCCTACTGGACAAACCATCACCCATTCAGTTCATTCAAGTGTTTGCTGCTGCACAATGCTCCTGTTAAAGTCTTTCTTCTTCCAGGTCACTCAATAGAGAGGGAGACCATAACCAATAGAGATCAGACTATAACCTGGAATATGCATGCTCCAAAAACCCATGACACCTAAGAAATCTTGTGTTTCTGTATTCTTAGTTATTGGAGATATAGCTGTTATTTTATTGGTCACATCCACTGGGATATGATCATGCCAACCTTGTCATTTTAGTCCTAAAAATTGAAATTCCTATGCAGGCCCATCGACCTTACTTTGTTTTATAGCAAAACTGGCCTTCAAAATAATCCGGATTATTCCTCTCTTCTCAAACACTTTGCTGCGTTGCCCCCCACGATGATGTCACCAATGCACTGCAGGTGTTGGGAAGATACGCCTTGTTCCAGCACAGTCTGTATCAATCCATGACAAACGGCAGGGTCGTGTTTCCACCCTTGGGACGGTCAATTCCAGGTGTACTGGATATGCCTCCATGTGAAAGCAAACCATGGCCTGCACTCTGATGCCAGAGGGACTGAGAAGAATGCAGTGGCAATATCGGTTCCTGCACTCCATTTGGTGGCCTTTGACTCCAGCTCACATTGGAGTTCTTGCATCTCTGGTACAGAAGCACTCGGGTGTGGTGCAAATTCATTTGGGCCTCAATAGTTCACTGTTGCCTCCACTTCCCATTAGATTTTTGCACTGTCCATATGGGGCTGTTAAAGGGTGAACGTCTCTGGTTGACAGATCAGTTTATGGTTGGGAACCAGGGAGTCTTGACTGTCATATTCCTGGAGTTGTCTGGCCTGTTCATCGATAGTTGGTGCCCCCGTGTCTGTCCAGCCCATTGTCACCAGGCTGTGGGTGATGTCAGTGCATTTCCTGAAAAATTTCACCACAAAGACTGTGTGCACCAGATTTCATTCTGGCCTTTGGATGTCAGGTCATTGTAGATCACCTCCAACACAGCTGATTTCCTCAGCTCCTGGATATCTCCCTCAATAAGTGTCCATTTCCTTTGAGAATTTGCAAGTTTTTCCTCGAGGGAATACCTGTCCTTAACACTGGACTCCTGGTTTTTTCCACTTCATTTGTCAAAGTCCTTATCCTTAGAAAGGGATTCTAGCTGTCAGGCTTCCTTACCCAATAATTCCTGACTATTGGCCCCAATATCTCAGCATTGAAGCAACCAGCTGAGAATTAGCTCACCTGGTTGACAGCTAAAATCTTTTTTCATTTCTTGCAGCTCACTTAGGTATAGGGATCTGGTGATTTCTGCCTCATTTATGATTTCACTCTCTTCCTCTTCCTAGTCTTGTGATTGCTCTGCTGCCAAAGAGGCTGCTGCTTCTGATTATTTTTCTGCTTCTCTCTCTTAGGAAAAGATTCTTCACCCTGTACTAAATGAGCTGACTTCTGCTTCCAATGTCTCTTTTTGTTATGGAAGCAAATGATGCAGTGTCTCATTTAGCTACAGTGCCTGTTGATTTTCTTTCCCTCTCTTCCCCCTGAGGCTGCTGCATAACAGCAAGCAGCATTTGGTAGACAGTGGCCAGGGTCCAGCACAGAGCAGCAAGTTGTGTCTCTTTGGAATAGACACAGCCTTTTTTCAAACATTCCATCACTTCTTCAGCACCCTGAGTTGTTCAGGAGTGAAGATTCAGACCACTGGAGGTAAGAAGTTCTCTAGAGACTCGCCTATATTGTCCTACATGTTGTGCCAGCCATGACCTCGTGGAGCCTGGGTCATATTCCTAAATTGCTTGTTTGCCTTAGACAAGGCAGTATTTCTAAGAAATACCAATAGAAGTATTGTAACTACATAAGAATGTTCAAGGTATTAAGAAGTTATTGTAAGAAGGAAGAAAACATCACACAAAAAGGTGGAGAAGGTGCCATTCTGTATTTCCTCCACAAAAAATAAGCCCTCTCAGGAAGAAGTATAATTGCCAATTGTCTCCATAAGATGGTACCCAAAGTACAGTCATGGTGTCAGGTCAGAGCCCAGATACCACATTAAACTCAAGATCAGTGTTTTAGTAACAAATCTCCCAGGCAAAACATCACCAATCACTACAGAGCACAGCAAACTGCAAAGCCAACGCCAATCTTTAACAGGAGCAGCAAAAAAAATATAAAAGTATGGTGCAGATCACAGAAACTGATACCAACAACAGATTAATCAATATTGTGACCCAAAAATGTCAACATGTAAATAATTTCTAATATTCTCTGATCAACCTATCATCTCAAACTCTTCAAGCTCTGAAGGTGCTAAAATGAAGTGTTGTAGCTTAACCCCAGCTGGCAACTGAGCAACACACAACTCCTTCATTCGCCCCCAGCAGGATGTGGGGAAGAGAACCAGAAGGGTAAAAGTGAAAAAACTTGAGAGTTGGGACAAGAACAGTCTAATAATTGAAATATAATAATAACATTCACAATAGTAATAGTAGAAGTGAAAAGGAAAATTAAAAAAAAAAAAAAAAAGAGTGAAATAAACCCCAAGAAAAACAAATTATGCAAATGAAAAACAACTGCTCACCACCAATCAACCAATGTCCAGCCAGACCCTGAGTAGCAGCCCCAGGACAACTTTCCCTCTAGTTTATATGCTGAGCAGGATAAAATATATTCTGGAATATCCTTTAGTCAGTTGGGGTCAGCTGTCCTGGCTGTGTCCCCTCCCAACTCCTTGTGCACCCCCAGCCTCCTTGCTAAAAAGGGGTGGTGTAAAAGGCAGAAAAGTCCTTTACTCTGTGCAAGATCTGCTCAGCACTAATGAAAATATCCCTATGTTATCAACACTGTTTCCAGCACAAATCCAACATGAAGAAAATTGACTCTCTCCCACCAAAACCAGCACAATAGATACTACACACACACACAGTTACAGCTGGACTCAATGATCTTCAAAGTGTTTTCCAACCTAAATGATTCGATGATTTTAGGATGTAGAACTCAGCCCAAAGACTTGTTAGTCTTGTTAGACTTCCAGGTCACTGCTTGTTTGTGATTTTCTGTTTGTTCTAGTATGTATTATATTTAAGACTTCTCAAGTCTTCTCCAGAAATCAAGTTATTCTCCACCATGAGAAACCTTCTAATGCTCTCTTTAGTCATGGAAGTGTCAGGGATTGCTTTGTAAGAGCTCCAATCTTTGCAAGCACCTAGCACCACCCAGCATAGTTTACAGAATGAGATAACATCACGGATAATCCCTTGCAGCTCTTTTGACAAAGTTTTTAGGTTTCCAGTCTGCTATAATCCTTTGCATTTTTTCTTCAATATGGAAGCCAAAGTAAAGATTTGTGAAACAGGTGAAAACAAATACAAGGCACATAATCTTATTCAGTCATGTCTGTGAAACATGTTTTTTCTCCAGTGCATAAGCACTTAGCATGGTTTAAAATTATAAAGACTAATTTTGTTTTTATACTCTAGAGAACTAGCTCAGTTTGTAAGCCCTGAAAATAATCTTCCAATACTATTAAAAAAAAAAAGACGTTTAATATTCTCAGACAAATCAATATTCACATTTTTTTCTTGTGCATTAGACATATGTTCATAAAGAGTGCAACACCATGAATCACTTTTCCCAAGGTTCGTTGATTGCTATGACTGAAACATAATGAGTTAGAGACACAGAGACAAATTTTAAATGAAACTTTAAAAATTATTCATAGCCCAAAGAGTATTCAGAGTGGAACAAATAAGAAAGAGGTGGATTATTTTATGTTTTTGGGTTTTTTTCATTTACAAACTCCAGTTTGATCTGTCTTTTACCATTACAATTCACAAAGTACCAATGCGACCTAATTCACTGGGAGTAGATACCCATTCAACCTCCAGCAACAAAATTAGTGTTGAGATTAAAACCACTTTAACCCCACAGTTGAGAACTTTCACTCTAGATCAGTAATTTCAAATATATGGACCACATAGTCAGAGGTGAAAATCTAGGGATCCAAGAAAGTCTCTTAGGAAAACAAGTCAACAACTTACTGCAATTCCTTTAACATTCTGTTCTGTGGGACCAATCTACAGTAGAGATTTTGTACAGGTCACCAGGTCGACGAAGGCTGAGAAGCAAGTCTAGATTATACCTTCCACAAACTGGTCATTTCAAGGGGATTTAGATGGAGGAATAAATCTACTAGGGGAAAAAAACCAAAAATACCAGGTTGTGTCAGAGGATTTTTAGGGCAGAACTGAAGAGGGCCAGAATAAATGTCAGGTGCCAGTAGGCTGCTCTTATGAGATATAAAGCTTTTGAGCTGTTACACAGGATTAAATGTGAACACAGCTGTGCAAATTTAGGTCAGATCATTCAAAAAAAAAGAATGAAGAGCAACCTCGATTTGTCCTCTGCTAGCACGTGCCTGTCAGGACACCAGTGCTGAGTTCAGCTCAGCACAAATCACTATCTGCTTACACCAGTTAATAATAACCTGCTGTTGGTATTGTGCAAAAAATGAACCAGCAGGGGAAATTCAGACAGAAGAGGAGGGAGAGCAAAACAGAAGGAAAAAGGAGATAATACAAACTTTCCCACAGACTAGCTTCCCACTGCTACATAATCCTCTCTTCTTCACGCCTTTCCTACCTCTTCCTTCTGTGACTTATATTCCTCCTTTATGACCTTCAAAAGAAAAAGGCATTTAAAAATTTTGTGTACAACTGAGAGGTAAAACTTCAGACTCCTCAGAACATCATCGTCTTCAGTCTTCAGCAGTTTTTGTGTCTTATTCCCACTGTTCACCTGAATCTTTTTTCCTGATATGCCCGTTGTCAGTCTCAGAAACACAAAACACATCAAAAGGCAGGAAGTTATTTGAAGCCTATTTAGGACACTCAGACAGAATTATCAATCGTTCTCGCATTTGACTGTGCTCCCCTTCCCAGTAAAGGGAGATATCATCTTCTCAGTCTGGGCTCTTTTGTTGGTTTCATACAGGAAATTAGAGCTCTTTAGGACACTGACCCTATATTAGTTTCATGTACTCAGAGAAGAGTCCCACAATTTATTTTTGTAATTATTATTTTAAAGTTCTATCTTCAATTCATACTTGACTGAACTCAAAACTGCATGGACATAGGTCTGTATTAAGGCCTTGGGAGTTTATCAGAACGTTTGGCCACATTCAAAACTTTAGCCACAGCTAAAGGTCAGTTCTGTCTCTCTTCTGAATAGGCTACATCTGGGTGTGACAGCAATCTGACCAAGATCCTCCCTGTAACGAGTCCAGTATCAGGTTCTGTAGGGCTGGAAAGGAGAGGTCAGAAGATGGATGAGATGCCTGCTCTTGCAAGACACACGTGCTTGCCTGATGCATGAGTAAAGGAGCTCTCTGCTTTAGAGCACAAACAGTCCTGTCAATAGAGACATCACCAAAAAATCCAGATAAGTAACAGAGGGACTTGAACATCAGCATGATGCCACAAACTAGTCAAAGATAATAAACTAGTGACAGTTATGACAGCGAAAGCCTACTGAGTTATATGTTTTCTTGGCACTGTCCTGACAGCATTTCCATTTCTGGTCATGAAAAATTTCATGGCACTGTCTAACTGTGCTGTAAACTCAACTGTCCTTGTCAGATTTTTAATGCTTATTTTGCATTTTGCCTCATCAAATTCACTGCAGAGTTTCACTTGGACAAGTTATACTCTCCTTCAGATGTTCTGAGGACATTCTCATTAAGCACATACTTTACATTAATTGCACAGATTATCCTTATTTGTGAAAAATTTAAAGCACAGAGGGCTGCCCATGAGATCCATCTCACTAACTAGATATGTCTTCATAAGTATGAGGTGTTCAGAGTCGCACTATAGTCAGTAGGGATATAGAAAACACCCTCAACAGGATTCATGTGACCATTGCTGGCTTCCAAGGGAGCTGAAGGCAACTTTCTCACATGTAGATATATCAGCCAAGTCCACACCCAGTTAGATGAATGTCATTCATACCAAAATTCCACACATAAACAGGATTTTGAATGTGTCTGCAGAATCACACATGGAAAGAGTGAGAGAGAATGTGTGTATCTCTATAGATACATTTATACCTTATGTTGGACTTGATGATCTTGGAGGTCTTTTCTAGCCTTAATGGTTCTGTGATTTTTATATGCATTTAAAAAGGAAAAAGAAAAAAAAAAAAGGCAAATCCTTAAAACTTGGTGATACAACATTTTTTCTTTCTTTGCCTGAAAACATTTTGCCTTTTATCATACAGATGTAGACATCCAGCTGGAATCAACAGTCAGATTATCACTGGATGGAGAGGTGCTCAGCACTCAGAAGATAGGAAATGTCAAAGATAAGGCTGGCCACAGAGTCTCCATTATCTCCTTCCTTAATGCACATGGATCGTGTTATGATCAGACACTGATCTACAAAACCACTTCTGCCTCCTGCAGTGTTCAGGACACACAAGGTCTGGGAATTAATCTGGACATTACAGATGAGATTTATTGGCTTTTCAGACTTCAAAAGACTTGTTATAAGGGAGATAAGGACCAGGAAAAAAAGAGACAACTCTGCTGATCCAAGAAAATATGTGCATATTTAACAAGTCAGGTTCTCTGTTGTCATGTTCGCTTGATACAAGTTTATAGTAAGTTAAAGGTTCTTAATGCAGCCCTTTTTATTTAATAAAATTGTCTGAAATTGCTTGAAAGGAAACATTGTCAGCAGATGTTAAGGTTTCCTGTGGAGGCAGTGGAGCTATTGATGCTTGTCAGGAGCTATTGAATTGAGTGTTTGCAGTGCTGGACCAAAAGAGAACAGCACAACAAGTGCCATACCCTCACACACTGAACAAGACCAGAACTCAGAGCACTGGAAATCTGACAAGCAGTTGTGGTTCAATTACTATCACCAAAAATGTTTAAAGGCTGGGACAGGGTGGGAAGATGCCCCAAAACTTGTAGTGTTCAAGGCCAGGTTGGACGGGGCTTTGATCAACCCGGTCTCACTGCCCATGGCAGGGGTTGGAACTAGATGACCTTTAAGGTCCCTTCCAATGCAAACCCTTCTATGATTCTAAGACAAGGATGTTGGTGATAGAACTTGACAGAGAGAGGTGGTCAGAGCAGCATCAGCAGAACCAGGGTCTTGGTATTACTGGAAGAGGAAATATTTGCAGTACTGAAATTAGTACAATATGGATTTACTTTCAGGCTCACAAAAAATTAAAAATTTTTTTTTCATCACCATCCTCAGTTGTAAAATATTTAACAAATTGCACACAAACTTTGAAGCAGACATTCATTACAAGGGGCATTGACTATTATATTAAGTAAGGAAGCTGCAGACCATGTTCCATCATGATGACTCTTTGGGTAGGCAGTAACTATTAAACTGGGGTGGGATAAGGGAGGAACAGGTGCTGGTTTACAGCAGTGTGATTTAAGTACAGGCAATAAAATATGCAGAGCCATAATCAGAATTTTGACTTGTTTTAAGTGCTTGAGGCCATGTTGATATAAATAACTGCACCAGGTTTTCCTGTAGAGCAAAAGCTAAATTAAGTGGTTTACAAACAGAGGAAAAGGCTGACTTATTTGTCACGGCACTGGGACAAAAATAGAAAGGGCCAACTGCGCCACTGCTAGACATGAAGGCAACACAACAGGGCCTGAGGTACAGCTGCTGAATACAGCGAGGCAAGCACAGTCTATCAAAACAACAGGAAACACACTTCTTTCTCAAATTCGGGCCAACATCTTGGCAAACTCCACCAGAAGGTTTTGTGCAGCAAGAAAGTTTGCCTCAGAGAAGGCTGTAATTTTTTCCTGAAGGCCATGGCTGACCTTTAAGGTGCAGAACAGCTGTTCCCTCCAGCTTTTCCTGTCATGCTGCAAGGATGCTGCTGGGTCACCTCATGGAGCTATGGTCCCTCCTCAAGAGGCTGGCAGGAATCATGGTGAGCTTTTGAGGTTCAGTTGGACATGGAGATGGATTTCCTTGTAGAGTACTGGGGGCACTGGCTACCCATTAAGGGCTGAAAATTCCTGATTCTCCACAACATCTTAGTGTTGGCTTTGGTGTTGTCTTTAACACAACACCAAACAAACCGTTTGAGTTGCAAAACAAAGAGTGCCTGAAGAGGAAGGTGAGATTCTAACAAGATAAAAATATCCAGCTTGGGGCTTTTCCCCTGAAATACTCTTTGCTTGTGCCCAAATACTTCCAGCCGAGTAAACCTGGGCAACACAGACAAGGAGATTTCTAGAAAGGCAGCCACTGAGGCACCGGTGCTGCCATCCTGCCACATCACCTTCATGTCCCTCGAAGTTCTGCTGTCCCAGCAGTGGCTGTGATCAGACTGGATGTCCATGGCACACTCCAGGTGTCCATAAACCAACAGTGAACTGCAGTTTTCTAATTTAGTCGGTACAAAAAATTCCATATGGTCATTCATGCGAGAAACCCCATCAGCCATAGAAATCTGGAGACTTTGTGAGGACAAGGCTGTACAGATATCCCATATTCATGACACTGCAGTGAAGTGAATCCTCTTAGATTCATTCCTATTTCCTTCCTAATTTTGTTGTCAGACTGTTATTCCTGATAAACAAAATAAAGAAGGGGTAGCTTTCTTACCTGATTTATTTTCTGGGGGTTGGTTTTTTTTTAACCTCCTTTGCCAAAGCTCCACTTCCACAGGGACACTCTATGCCTTATTGGAGAAATTCTTAGATAAACTAAGGGACATTTAATTGTTGTTCTTGGCCACTGCCAC
The DNA here is from genome assembly GCA_013397565.1 of Ptilonorhynchus violaceus. NCBI lineage: Eukaryota > Metazoa > Chordata > Aves > Passeriformes > Ptilonorhynchidae > Ptilonorhynchus > Ptilonorhynchus violaceus. The sequence goes on along the minus strand of VZRJ01012713.1, from coordinate 158,464 downwards.
ATAGCAGTACCGAGCATGTTTTGGGTACTGGACTATTTACAATATAGCAGTGATGACCACTTTTACTGGTTTGCACAGCTTAACGATAGTTGTCTTGGAGCTCTATTTAATTTCTTTTTGGTGTAGGTAGTGCAGACACACAATTTCAGTCAGCAGCCAAAACCAGATTGTGAACACACCAAATACTGCAATTTTGTAAAACCCCAAAACTTCCCATATAAATATTTATACTCAAATAAACATAACATGGGAAAAGATTCTAGGAAACCATCACATGAGAACTCTTACAAGGCAAAATATTGCAAATTTGTAAATTGTGGAGTAATTCTCCCAGCTACATGCCTCTCCCACACTAAAATCCTGTTTTGTCCTTTCAGGAAGGTTTACCAGAACACTTTCTCATGTCTTTAGAACATTAGATTTGAATTCAAAATACACTGCATGAAAGTACTATGTGGCATCCATTGGTCTAGCTGGATATTTTCATAAAGTTTCAGAAAAATATCAGATGGAAAGATGCAACCTTGCTTGGAAAAAAAAAGGAAGAAACAAAAATGTTTTCTGCTAGACCTTTCTATATTGTGTGGGATAACCTCAGCGAAATGAAGCAATGCCCCCAACGCCATGACAAATTTACAGCCAGCAAAGGTGTAATTTTGATAATTTTGCTCCCATTTCACTAATACACTGCAAATCCAGGAACAGGAACCTCTTGAGGAAAATATATATCACAACAATATCTTGTACAACACTGTAATTACACAAATTCACACCAAGCCACTGAGCTAAAAAGCAAAACAAAGCAGCTTCAGGTGTTCCTGGCCAGGAATTCAGTGAGAATAAAACACACTTAGTCAGAAGCAGAGAGGTTGTCTATGAGCAGAGGAAATTTCATCACACAAGCTGAAACTGGGACAGCATTTTGGATGAAACACTTTTTCAAAGAAGGGATCTTTTGCAAACAAGGATGAGATGCAGCCTAAATTTTTAGTTTTATGCCAGCCTGGAAACAATACTATTCAGATTTCCCCTGGTACATTGGAACTTATCCTATCATTTGGTTCTTACCAGCTTGAAATAAAGTGTCATTTTGAATATTACTAACAGTATTTCCTAATTAATTGAATTATCTATAGAGGACTAGCCTCCAAATCCTGACATTGCTAATTTTTCGAGTTCCTTGTATTTACATACCTCACAGGGAATATCCATGATCCCTTAGGAGTGAAGACTCAGCTTAGGAGAGGCACTAATTAACATGAATGTCATGCCCAAATCAATCATCTCTATTAAAACAAGTGGAGGGCTTTTCCTCCATCTCCAAACAAGAAAGTGAGGTGTGAACTTGAAGTCAAGTGAATGCAGTTAACCAGAAAACAGTAACAAAAATAGGTACATTAACATTTAAATAAAAGCCCTGTCTTGTGAACAGCCCTGTTCAGAGCAGGTGTATTTAGTACAAATATGTGCTCTGTTCCTGTGGGTTTTACACAGCCTCATTCTTGGTAACAGACTGATCATTACCAGTGTCCCAAAATCAAATTCTTAACCTCGTTGGTTTTGGTTTTTTTGTGTTAGAAATACAATCAGTGCAGAGAACACCAGGAGCACTTACGGTGCGCCCGGTGCTACGTGCAGCTTCACAAAACCCAGCAAATGTCTCGCATTTCTTATGGCCTCATTTTACCTCTGCTGTAGAGGGTCTAGCCAATTTTAAAATTCCCTATGACTTTTGTCAGAGGCATAATTTTATTTCCAGAACTCACAGTAGAAGTGATGAGGGGCCTGCAGAGCTGAAACGAGCTGAAACTAGCTTCATGTTTGCATTTCACTTTGAATTTCAGACACTAGCGTGCTGTGCAAGCAAACATTTCAGATTTGATCTGAAAATCAACAAAACACAATGAACAGGGTGCCTCCAGGGTCTTTTTATTGCCTTTTTAAAAGCAGTGGCATTTTGCCTCTCATTTTGCCCCCTGAGAATGTTTATATCTGTGTGAGATACTTTGGGAAAAGGGTAATTTAGGACATCTTGCCAACTCAAATGCCAGTGTCAAACTATTACTATTTTCACCCATGACACGAGATGTGAAATTATTAAAGCTCTATTTTCAACAGCAACTAGACACCCAGGGAGAAATTCCAATGACTAAACATAGAAATGTAATGTCATTTTTTACCCCTAAGATATGAAATAAGACAATTATTCCCAACTGTCAGTTTACCCACAATGTGGGAGAGTCCTGTTTTCTTTGGAAGCAGCTAAATATCAGATGAGGCATCTTAAAGCCTCTTAAATGACAACACACATTTATGATTAGGCAACTGAGTGTTTCCTCTAAAATCTGTAAAGAAATAAAGCCTAGAAAGTGGTTGAACTTAGCCTGAACCAGCCACCCAGATGAAGTAATTCAGCCTCTAGTGACTGCATCTCTTTTCGAAGTAATGGAAGCTTGAACACTTGGGTGCCTTAACAACCGAATGGAGGTGCCTGGACGCGGGAATGCATCCCATTCCCAAACTGAAACCCATCTCACCTATTTTAGGTAAATACATTGTCTATTTCTACATATGGGCTGCCTGTCTATGAAAGGGGAAAATAAAAAAAGCAGGCACCTTTGGAAAGAGATTCCACTGACCCATTTCTCTACATCCGTTTTACACCAAAGTGAGTCACGCTCTTTGTCTCCACAGATTAGCAGGAGAACCTCAGTGCTTATCTCTGATGTAGCTTCTGAAAGACAGATGAGAAATCCCACTTCTGGAGAATGGGTGTTGATGGAGAGGTAGATACCTCTCAGAAATACCACTGGACATCCACACACATCTGCAGACACTTAAGATGCATTTGAAACTACATTTTTAACTCCTAGATTTCACTGCCCTCCAAAACACAAAACAATCCCCTGAAAGGAACTGGAATTTCAAGTTATACACTTATCAGACAAAAAACCATTGCTAGGCATATAAACGCAACTTTGACCCACACACTTTATACCTCAAACAGAAAAATAAATAAAAATATTTAAAAATAGATCCAAAACTTTGATGTAGGGACTTCATGTATGAACATCACACTAATCACTCTTAGTAGTATTAAATAGAATTTTTATCATATTTATATTTTCCTAATTTCCAAGGACTGAATGGAAAAGAAATATAAAATTAAATAATCAGAAAAGATTCCAGGTGCAACAGGAATTATACTATGAAAATAAGTCCTGTCCACTCACAGGCAGAAATTCCATTCACCTAAATCCAAATTGCATTTTTTTGCTTATAATTTTCCAATGCCACATAGTCTGTTTCAAATCAATTTCCAGTTTTGATGCTTTAAAATAGCTGCTTTCCTCAGTTGATAGAAAGAAATCAGATATATGTATACTGGAGAGCACTTTCGTGCTCCTCTGGGTTAAAGAAATGTGAATTATTGTTGGAACAGAGTAGCAAAGCAGCAAGTCACATCTTCCCCAGGAGTGATGGTCTGTCATTCTGGGCAAGAAAATATAGAGGCTTATTTTCTCCTACTCATGTTATCTTCATCAACATCAGTTTTCAGTGCCTCACAAGATGCCTTTTTTGTAAAAAAAAGGAAAAAAAAGAAGATTAAAATCTGAAAAAATAGTGTGATATCAAGGGGAAAGTCTCAACACATCTTTGGAGTTTTAATCACAATCGTGAACTTGATGTATTGCAGAAACATTCATTCTGGATTTCTGATTTCATCCTCCTATTAGCAGCCAGACACCCATGAAATGTAATTCTCACACAGTGCTGAAAATGAGGAAAACAGACAGAACACACAACTATGGCAGGCACATGATTCCACTGGGCCATAAATAGCAGGTTGTGAAATGTTCTGTTCCTCTGCATTTGAACAAACATCACTATGAAGCAGATGAAGGCAGGAGACCCAAGCACTTACACTTCTGCCACGAGGAACACTCAGTCGTGTTTCCACCCTGACAGCAGAGGCAGACGCTGGCAGAGCAATTCCTGAGTGTGTGCTCCATGGTTTGTAGCAGCTGAGCAGCACAGGCTGCTACGTAAGAACATCAAATCTGGGCCAGGGTTGACATTTCACCTGGTCTGGAATCTCACTCTGATCCTGCAAAGGAGAGTCAGTGCTGACTGGGGCAGAGTCCCGTTTGCAGGACTCAAATCCCTCAGGATGAACATGCTTTAGGCTGCTCCAGCACCCTTTACTTCATATTTATATGCAGAAATGGGCCATCTGTGTGTCTTCTGAGATAAAATTTTGGCAGCAAAGACAACATCACACACTGAGTAATAGCCCAGTGATTCCTGGAATATACTGCCTGCAGAGGAAGCAAGGATGTTGGGTAAAATTCTGGTTGTACTGGTGTCAACAGAACAGTTTTGTGAATGTTAAACAACTGTTTGGGGATATCAGAAAAATGAGAAAATAGAAACCACCGTATCTGTCTTTCTTATTCAAAGCTGCATCTGAGGTCACTGTTAAGACTTTATCAACACTATGTACACTAGAGAGAGCAGAATACTATTACTATTTTCATGATCTAGATTCTCACACAAATTTGCTGTTGAACATCTGAAACATCAAGCAAACTTTGATTCTATACCTGTAAAATTTAAAAGCAGCCTCAGTATTGTAGAGGTAAAATCTTCGTAGGCTAAATAACATATTTAACATTGTACACCCTTGGCACAATGTAGACTTTCACATTTACCCCTCTTTCCAGTCTTCTCTCCTTTAGATAGAACTGCTTGCAATAATTAGTGTGGTAATTGCAATTTATTTTTTTGTTTGTTTTCCAGGATAGAAAGTTTGCTTCTATTTGCATGGTCAAAGTAAGGATATTCTAAAGATATAAGATATGATTTTACTGAAACCTACTCATTGCACATAATCTTATTTCATGCCCATGCTGAACCAGAAAAAAAAATGTCTGTGACTGGAGAAGTAAAAAATAACTTCAATTCCGCATCTCACTTATGAAATACTACAAATTTGGCCATCAATATAACTTTCCACAGAAGAGGTTCCCCCTCTCACCCAAAGCAGCAAAATGGCTATTTTAATTTTTTTTTTTTTTGCATATGACTACCTGTCACTGTGAAGATCAGGAGATACAAATGACTCTGAAAAATTACAAAAAGCGTTCTCACGAATCTGTCAGGCTGAATGGGTTTGTGGGCTGATACCGTACAAAGAACATTAATTATCAAACAGCATGGAACCTGAACAACATGGTATCTGGAATATTTCTCATCAGTCAGGTGTTCAGCCAGTGAATATTGGTGCAGTTTGACTGAGATCAAGGGGGTTTGTGCCTGCTTATTCCATTGGAGTATGTTTCTCTCTATATGTTTAAAATATCTTGTCCTTTTCTGTTCTTGTATAATAAGACATTATTTCTGCAGCCAAGGCTTCTGAAAAACATGATTTCTGTGTCAGAGGGATAAAAATACCCCTGACACATGCGGATTTCATTTAGAAAAGCATCAGAAGATTCACAGTTTGAGCTGGAATTTATTATTGATCCTTTCAGCTAGATGCCAATTTGAAACTGTGCTCTGAAACAATACACTTTCCTTAGTCAAATCCATAAAGCAATATTAAGAAAAAGATTTTAAAAAAATTTTAATGAAGCACTGATTTTTAAAGTATGTTATGAATCCATCACTAGACATATAGATGAAAAAAATTGTCAGGAATTTGTTTTGTATGAGAATTGCAAAACTTGCATTTTCCTCTTTTTGGTTTGTATTTGTCTGACAAAATTTTTATTTGTGTCTTGAGAGTACCAGGCTGAGACTGGAGACCAAATGTACTAAGGCCTATAGAGACAGAGTAACAATATGTAATTAACCCTTGGAACTTGAAAAAACACTCTTTTAAATCTGAAGGAACCCATTGTGAAGAAAAATCAACATGATCCAACTTCCGTTCAGATTGATGTGCCCACAGAAACTTCTGCACAAAAACTAAACCTCAGTTTGTTTCTTATGGATTTTTTTTTTTTTTTTTTTTTTGGCATAACAAAATGCCCAACTTTCTCAAATATTTGAAATCCAGAAGCCCAAAATTGCTTGGGTATTTATAGCCCTACTAAAATGAAGGTCAGGAACCAGTTTACTTGCTTCCTTCCACTCCACCCAGTGCCTTACCTGAGTTTTTGCCATCAGAGCTCTCTTGCTATCTGCAGTTCTGGATAAGGTCCCACTGACATAATTTTGGCTGGGCTGAGCACCTGTGTTGCCATTTCCCAGTGGAATGGGACAGGGCAACTTCAAAACATGCAACCTTTGGATGATGTCTCTTGAGTGTCCCAGTCTAGAAAGCATCTTCTGAACATGCTTAAAGCATATGGAAAAGAGCAAACTGCACCCCAAAGGCTGTCTAGGAGTGTTTTCACCCCAAACCCAAAATGTCTGTTGCAAAGGCCAGAAAGGGAGAGGGTTTGGGGACTGAAGGAAACACCCTAAGGATGAGAGTGGAGATACCTGGCTTAAACACAGTCAACACTCATTTACTACTATATGTCCCCACTTTATGCCTTGCCTGGCAACTCCTAAATTCAAATTCATTCTTTTGGCTTTGACAATTTAGCAGTCCTTGTCTGTCACACTCAGGCCTCAAACAGAAGTTTGCCTGCTGGAGCACAGGCTGCAGAAGATATGTGTGCTGTGAGTTCCCAACACCCTTCTTTAGCAGAAAATCATTTTCATCAATACGTCATCTAATAAACAGAACTCTGAAGTGAACCACAGACACCTCCCATCCTTATTCTCCTTGCCTGGTGGGGCAAAAACTTCCCACAGTGGGACAGAGGAAAGGTGAGCATGTCTGAGGGTGTCTTTAACCCTCAGACATCTCACTACAGCCATTCAACTGTCAGGGACTCCATTATCTGAAACTCCACCACTTCAGAAGCCAACCAAAATTCTTACTGGCATCCTTTTCTAAACTTTCTAAAATTCGGGTGTTTTGAAAGAAAAAAACATAAATGTGGAGAGAACAGGACTTTCCTGAGGAGTATCATTTTTGGCAGCAGGCACAGTTAGCAAGCTGCAGCTGCAAGTTCCACTCTTTGTACACCTCATTTGCGACACAGCCTTTCTCTGGAATAATCCTTTTAGTGATGTTACAGCTGTTAGGTTGTAATTCTACAGAACCAGCATATCACAGACTCCCTCTGAAATCACCAGCCATTTCAGAGGTATAAAAGAACACGTTGGATTTCAGTGGGGATTCAGTGCACTAGAAAGCTTGTGAGGAAGCCTGCTTTTTAACGAGTATGTTTTCAAAGAGTCTGATTTTACAAGGCTAGTTTGTGAACTGCTGGCTAAGCAGCCAGGTGGTGCAGCTGATACCAGATATAGCAGGTCTTAAAAATTACAACAGCACTGTATAAAAATAAGATGGGAAGAGTATAAACTCTGAAGAGGAGAAAAATTAGTTTCCAAGATAGAGATAATTTTGAAGGTTGGCTAAAAGGACTCTGGAATCTGTCAGTAGCAACCGACCATGTGTGGCCCCTTCTGAGAAAATTTATGAATGTTCATGCATAAAGACTCTCATAGAACCACAGAATTCTAGAATATGCTGAGTTGGAAGGGACCCACAAGGATCATAGAGTCCAACTTCCAGTCCTGCACAGGATATCCCAAAAATCCCACCATGTGCCTGAGAGTGTTGTCCAAATGCTTCTTGAGCTCTTTCAGGCTTGGTGCTGTAACCACTTCCCTGGAGACCCTGTTCCAGTGCTCAACCACCCTCTGGGGGAAGAACCTTTTCCTAATATCCAACCTAAACGTCCCACCTTCAGGCCATTCCCTTGGTTCTTGTCACTGCTCACCAGAGAGAAGAGATCAGTCCCTGCCCCTCCTCTTTGTCTCATGAGGAAGCTGTAGCCTGCAATGAGTCTCTCCTCTGTCTCCTCCAGGCTGAACAAGCCAAGTGACCTCAGCCACTTCTCACGTGGCTTTTCGTCTGAGCTCTTCACCTCTGGTACAAGACACAGCATTTCATTACTGTTCCTAGCAGCGGGGAAAATACACCAGTGCCAAAACTTAGTGATTCTACGAACCCCTTCATGTGGGAATTTAAGCAGTTCATCTCCACTTCATCTCCGTGTTCCCCTGGGAAGTAAACTTCCATTATTATCCTTATTCTATAACTACACGTAGACAATGAAATGTTTGCTAAGACCAGATCAGGAGAAAAGTGCAGAATGGAGATTGCCATGAGCATGTTCATAAATGATCAAACTAAAGGCCCCTCTAGGTCTGTAACACATTTTTAGAGAAAAAAAGAAGTCAGAAAAAGATCCTTCCAGTCCTCTGCAGTAACGCCCTGGCTCCCAGGCAGTTCTTCCCCAGGTTGAATCATAGAATCATGGAATGGTTTGGGCTGAAAGGGACCTTAAGGATTATCTTGTTCCAACCCCCCTGCCATGGGAAGGGACACCTTCGACTAGATCAGGTTGCTGAAAGCCTCACCCACCCTGGCCTTGAACACTTCCAGGGATGGGGCAGCCACCACTTCTTTGGGCAACCTGTTCCAGTGCCTCACCACCCTCACATTAAGAAATTTCTTCCTATTATTCTACCTAAATCTCCCCTCCTACTATTTCCTACCTCTGATTTGCCTTTTGGTTTGCTCAGTATGAGCTGCTTGTATGAATTTTTCACTGCCTTTCCCATATGTCTTTGTGCTCTGAGCAACTACTTTAGAGCATTAGTTTTGTTAACTGCTGAGCATTTTGAGGAATTTTTTTTCCTTGAGCATTTTTCCTCATCAACTAACACAAAAATTCTGCTTGTACAGGAAAGTTCATCTGAGCTTGACTTGACTTTTACTGAAATCAAGGACAGGTTGAACATTAAACACAGCTTGTGTTTTGACAGGGAGCATGTCAAACCAGGTGTCAGCAGAAGGGAAAATCCTCTCTTATTCCATAAGGAAGATATGATAGAGAAGTCAATATACAGCTGGGAAGTACATACCAGGCAGAGGATGATACTACAGTGATACCAACAACAATAACAAAGTACAATAATCTTTTAGAATCTAAAGGTAAGTACCTTTCTAAGAGCCATTTAGTGGATTATCCTAAAATCCTCACTATCAGCATGTAGGTCAGCTAATCCAGAGTCGGGGAAAGTCCTCAGGCACAAAAAGAAAAATAAGAAGTATCAAAATAAAGGGAAAGAAGAAAAAGACAGTAACAGAGAGCTGTAGAGGCACAGCACATAAGCACACACAGGGACATGCATCACCTCTCCACTCACAGAGCAAAACGGCTTCACCTCTGATCTTACTTGAACCACCAAAAGCAAATCCGATCTCAGAAGCATTCTGCTGTAGGAGTATGAAGATGATAATTGAAAGTTTATTACTTAACACTTGGCAAAGCTATTTCCCATGGCAATTTGGTAAATACCTTGACTTTTCTGCCCGTCATAACCCCAGACATTTATTGCCTCATTTGCCATAACAAACGTTCAGTTATCTCCCGACTGCCCAGCTTACACTCAACAGACCGTGCAGAGGGAATGTTGCCACTGCAGAAAAAAGCCTAGAAGAGACTGGAATTTCAGGTGGTGGGAGAGACATCAGTTTTTCAGAGAACTGCAACCCATCTTGCACTACAAAAGCTGCTGAGTTGAAGCAGAAATCCTGCTTAAGCAGGCTGGGGGAAGCAGAGGGTCCTTTCTGCTGACAGTCTCTCCTCTCTCTTTTCCAATTATAGGGAGAGCAGAGACCCAGATCTCCAACAATACCATGGGGCAGCCAGAAGAAATCATCATGGGTCATGTCACTGGGGCTGTTGAGATTGAGAATTTATTGCTTTATCTGCTGCAAGCCAGTCCTTACTTAGGCAAGGTCATCTCAGACAGCAAGGCTTTGCAACCACAAAATAATTGGGGTGGGAGAATCCAGTCTCAGAGTGGATAGCATGCCCCCACAGCAGTGGGATTTTCATGGCCAAAAGGATAAACAGAATGTGGGCTGACACTGCCACCAGTCTTAGTTCTCTCTGCTCTGATGAATTAGTGAATTAATTGCTTGGAGTCAAAGGCCTGCAGAGCAAGACAAGGTTCTCCTCCTCTATGTGGGGCACTGAGGCCAGCATGTTCCCAGCCAGCAATGGAAAATATGCATTTTGGAGCTGAGGGCATCTTGGAGGAGAGACAGAAAGGTATCCTGATGTTTACTTGAGAATTATGGGGAAAATATTGCCATTAGAGGAAAGATCCAGCTTCAGGGAGGTTGTGTACCTCGCTCATTACAAGTCACTCCAGTCACCAGGTATTTGTGATCACCAGGTGTATCTGCACAACCTGCCTTTCTTGCAGTGTCTGCACATGCAGGTGGTGATTGTGAGGCAAATCTGTCCCAAGTCACCTCTCAGTGACACTAAGGGACACCCACAGCACCCACATGACTAGCACCCACAGCACTTGCATCCTCCACATCTGGAGGAGTTTTATCTTTTATACAAGGAAGCGAAATGGAACAAATTCCCAAGCTGATAAAAAGAGAAAGGGAATTTTCCAACAGAAAGCCAATAATACTCATAGGATCACGGAATCACCAAGGTTGGAAAAGAACCCCAAGATCATCAAGTCCAAACTTCAACCAAATAGCACCATGCCCACTAAACCATATCACAAAGTGTCAGATCTACTCATTTTTTGAGCACTTCCTGAGATGGTGACTCCACCACTTCCCTGGGGATCCTGTTCCAATATTTAAAAACTCTGGCAGTGAAGAAATTTTTCCTAATATCCAACCTGAGCCTCCACTGGTGCAATGTGAGATCATGTGCCTTTGTCCTACCACTAGTTGCCTGGGAGAAAATGAAAAAAAATCATGGAAGATGATTGCAGTGGAAAACACAAGGCCTGTTGTTTTCAGTGTCTACCTTGGTGCTTGGGTACTTCCAGCACCTGAGGAAAGATCCAAGGACCTCAAAGAAACCAATGGATTATAATTTCCTATGGAGCCAGTATAAGAAGTTTATTCTTTGTTCTGCATGTCTCTGATATTATTCTAATTAGCCCCATTATGATGGGGGTGCCTAGAGGCTCAATTATTTCAGTTCACCAGGGACACCTGCTGTATTAATTTTTAAACAATACATTTTAAATATTTACTGAAGTTGTTAAGAACCTGCAATAAGAAGCCAAAGCCATTCTTAACAACAAGAAGGATTCAACTGTTTTCTAAAAAGTTCTGTTTGTCTTATCATTCAGCCAAAGGGGATTCAAAATTTAAGGGGAAATATTAACCTTTGTAATAACTCTCCAACTTGGAAGAATTTGTGATGTGGCTTTTTTTCCATTTATTTTATCTGTACATTTCACCTGGAGACATTTCTGGTGAGAGAATTCATTCTTTTAGTGATACATTCCACACCCTGGATTAAGTGAAAGGAGAGGATAAAGTCAAAAAAGAGAAAATGGTGAAAATGTGATTAATTTCCAAATATTTTACTCTTTTCTTGAAACTCCAGATCTCAGATGCAACTGGATATACATATATTCATCTTCTCATACATAAAGGCAAAACAGGGGGGAAAAGTAGATTTCTAAGTTTTAAAGGAAAATTATCTAAAAACCAAAATTATTTAATTCTGAATTTCAAAACCAAGCTGACCAGTAACAGAAATGTTTATATATGCCATTGTATACACTTTGATCACACATTTGAATTGGCATCCAGAGAGGATGTGGGATCTCCATCCATGGAGTTACTTGAAGCTCACCTGGAAATGTCCCTGAGCAATTGGACCTAACTTTGAAGGTGGCTTTGCTCTAAGCAGGAGGTTTGTATAGGTGACTTATAGAAGTCAACTTAAATCAGTCTTTGATTCTATGTCTATAACTGATAAAGTATCTTAAAAGACCTTCAGGGAAATTGCAAAGCGTGGCATATACCTCCAGGAGGGAAACCCATTTGGTCGATCCCTCCTGCAGGTCCCAATTTCTCTGTGGATTCAGAGATGCAGAGAGAGAAAGACACAGATGAAAGGACACGGCTGAATGGGTACCCTGAGCACTCCTCCAGGTCATGTTCTTCACAGACCAGATCCTGCAAAAGCAATACTAGGCCATTCTTTGGAGAAAAAGGTTGGATTTTGAATCAAAACCAATGGTGAATTTAGAAATTTCCTATGGCAGACTTTCCCTGGAACAATCTTGGAGAAGGCTTTTCTTCTTTCTTGAGAGGTACAAAGTGTTTGTTATTGTTACTGATCTTTTAAGAGACAATTTTGCCACTGCTGATGTGTTTCAGTAGTTTCAGTTCTACTGCTTATTTCCTCCTCTCAAATGAAAATTTTATCACAACCAACATTTTCTCGTACGATTACTACCTTTTGTGATAAAAGCAGCACTTTTCCAATAGGAAAATATTTCTTGACAGTTTTTTTCCTCCAGCTTGGCCTGTGGTATTTATTCAGCACATTTGTGGTGGGTTGACCTTGGCTGGATGCAGGTGCACATCAAAGCCGGTCTGTCACTTCCCTCCTTGGCTGGACAGGGCAGGAAGAAATTAAGATGGAAGGCTCATGGGTTGAGATAAGGACAGAGAGACATCACTCATCAGTGACCATCATGGGCAAAACAGATGCAACTTGGAAAAAAATGTAATTTATTACAAATCAAATGAGAGTAGGATAATTAAAAAAACCCTAAATCTTAAAGCACCATTGCCCCCACTCTTCCTTTCTTTCCAGGGTTCAACTTCACTTCCAATTTCTCTGTCTCCTGTCAGTGATGCAGGGGGATGGGGAATGGGGACAGTGGTCAGTTCCTCACATGTCGTTTCAGCCACTCCTTCCTCCTCAGTGGGAGGACTCCTCACATTCTTCCTCTGCTCCAGCATGGGGTCCCTCCCAGGGGAGACAGTCCTCCCCATGAACTTCCCCAACGGGAGTCCTTTCCACATCTTTCGTGAACTGCAGCAGCGTGGGTGCCCCTTGGGGTCACAAGTTCTGCCGGAAACCAGCTCCAGCACAGGCTCTCCATGGGCTCACAGCCTCCTTTGGACACATCCACCTGCTCCGGGGTGGGGTCTCTCATGGGCTGCAGGTGGATCTCTGCTCCTTCCCCGTGGGCTGCCCCGTGGGCTGCCAGAGAATCTCAGCTCCAGTACCTGCAGTATCTCCTCAGCCTCCTTCACCAACCTTGATGTTTGCAGAGCTGTTGCTCTCACATATTGTCACCCCTCTCTCTGGCCGCAGCTGCATAGGTTTTTTTCCCACTTCTTAAACACATTATCCCAGAGGTAGTCCCACCATCACTGATGGACTCAGCCCTGGCCAGCTGTGGGTCCATCTTGGAGCTTCCATGTGTTGCCTCTGTCAGGCACAGAGGAAGCTTCTGCCAGCTTCTCACAGAAGCCACCCCCGTAGCTCCCCTGCTACCAAAACATTACCACACAAACCCAATACAGCATTCTCTGCCCTGCTCAGTAACTGTGATATCATTGCACGATAGGCACAGAATGAAAATAAACTAAGAACAAACGACTCATCTAGCCTGAAGCAGTGGAGATGAAGTCAACAGATCTATGCTAAATTATAAATATGAAGGGCCAAATCTGTAGCATAATATACAAGATTTGTAGTGACACCTCACAACTAGCCACTTTTATCTATTAAAGAATTCTCATCTTAACCGTTCACAGAAAAGTCTTCTCATCTTCTTACTCAGCTCTGCAGAGTAATTTCTCACTTGTTTCCATCTTTGCTTCTCTGAGTATTTCTGTTCATATGCTATTTTAATATCAACATCCCCAGGCTAATTTACTGGGCTTTCCTGGTTCTCAGAGGAGGAACTGGGTGGGTTTGGCAGGACTGAGCATTCAACAGTTGAAGTGGTTCTTCATGGAGCTCTGTGTTATCCTGATTGATATGGGCAAATCCAAAGACCTGCACCTGCTGCTGGAAGCTATGGGTCCAGTACAATTTTAGTCTAACTAAGGTCTTGCCCAGAACACTCAGAATTTATACAAAAGGCAGGTTAAATCCTTGACATTAAAGTGCTGTCACTTTTTCTGCAATAAGTAACTTCTCTACGGCAATTTTCTCTGCCCACTGAGAACTCTGCATAAATAGCACAGAATCACCTTATATATGAGAAAAAGTTGATAACATCAGCCAAAATATTTAGTTTAGATGACAATAAACATAAAATGCAGCAAAGGAAATTATGATCAGAGGTAAGGGAAATATTTTTCACTCTGGGTGGTTTCACTCTGGAAACTTGCCTAGAGAGCTGATGGAACCTCCATCCCCGGAGATTTTAAAACTCAGCAGGACATGGCCCTGTGTAACCCACTATATCTTGAAAGGTCCCCCTGCTTTGGGCAGGGGATGGACCAGCTCCCCAGAGGTGCCTCCCAGCTCAAATTAGTAATGATTTGACGAAGCTTTGCCGTCCTCTGCAGTCATTACATGCTGACAGACAGCTAAATCTACTCATGATGCCTGACTGTAAATCTACAGCATAAGGATGATCCCCTCCCAAGAGGCACCGCTAAATCAGGACATTTGAAACTGCACATCTGTGTTGTTACAACAGGAAGAATAAAAGGGGAAAGGGTACCACGAAGTGCCATATTTGCTGGCATATGTAGAGAAATGTCATCAACTGTGGAGAAATTCATCAGCTGTGGAGAAATTCCACAGCAGAGCTATTGTGGTGCTTTCTTCAGGAGCAAAAATATTTCAAAGCAGAATTAAATGCATAACTCATCAGTCATAACTGTAAGACAAAAATCAACCAGTGTTACACAAAGGCTATCAGGTCCACCTCCTCAATGTCCTTCCCTTATACCCCAGAACTCTGCAACATCACAAATACAACCTGAGAACAATCAGACAAGCAAGACAGGCTGCAAGAACTGTCTCAAAAGGGAAGTAGGTGGAAGCTCTGCAGCTTTCTGAGCTTTCACAGCGGTCCCCTGGCAAACACCTACACAGAGCTGCTCACGGCTGTGAGACTCAGCTGGTACAGACCCACCTGAATCTCTCTGTGCTCCTCAGCCCTGCAGGCTCTGGGTGCAAGAGGGGAAATAAAGCAGTGCCCATGAGAGGAGCCCAGGATGGAGATGAGCACTGTGGGCTGGTGTTGCACCAAGCACAGGGGTCTTTGGCATGTGGGAGCCCCAGGGAGATGAAGCTATGAAGGTGATGGATTGGAGGATGCACAAGCCAAGGTACCCTTCTCTTCCTTGCCTCATACTGCCCGTGTCAGCCACATTGCAAAGTCAGGGGCAAGGGCAGGAGGGGAAGAAATGAGACTAAAAGACCTCACGTCATTGGTGCAAGGCAGACTAAAGAAAAGACTGTTAGGGTTGCACACTTAAATCCATACCTGTGCTCATACACTGCAGCAATGTGAGGACCAATTAACAGACATGGTCAGTCCTGAAAAAAATCTTCATATTGTTACATCACTTTCTGTATTTACATTCTGAGCCTAATTTAAAGAATATTGAGAGAAGGTGAAACCTGAAAATACTGACTTATGCCTTTCATTTCCTAACTTGACAGAACTTTGTTTTAAAACAGCAGGAAAGCCTTATCTCTGGAATAAAAACTTAGATTAAATGTGTTAATTGTATATTTACTATTTTCTCCACTGCTAACATGCATAGGCTGGCTTTTGCAGCAGAAAGATCAATATCTTTTTCCTGGGTTCTCCCTAATATTCGTGTTGTGAAAGAGATGAGCAAAGAGAAAGAGTCTAAAGGATGAATAAGAAGACTGGAAGGCCATGTAGGTTTCCTGGCTGGGTAATATAAAAATCAACCTAAATTAAAATGTTGTTCCTCTTGTCACCCTATATTTCACCACTCACTCTTAATGCATATTAAGGAATATATATAAAATATATCTCAATGTTTTAAAAATACTAGGGGATATTTTTTTATCTTCTCCAGGGCAGTTTTAATAGAAGCAAGAGCTCTATTTCATTAAAAGGAAAATAAAAAAGAAGAGAGAGGAGAAAATTAAACCAGTGTCACTCTTTATCCCAGTGTCTAAGTCACTCCTGAGAGGCAGAGTTTACATTTTTTTACATTCTCCATCTTCCCAAACCAGAATGGGGAGCCCTGTACTCGCTTTCCTCCCAGTCCTGCAATCAGGGGGAAATTAAATGCTAGCACAGTTATTCCAGCTTTTGCCCAGTGGAAGTGTTCCAATGCGTACAAATAATTAAAAACTTGATCAGTCAGAGAAAATTTGTCTTCAAGTGCGGCTGAAGAATTTGGAGAGGGTGCAAGACCCATGTCTCCAACTGCACTGTCATTATGGTTTAATTTTTTTAAAATACAAAATAGGACAATTTTAATAAATCAATAAAAAGCCAATCTAAAACTTAAAGCCCTGTACAACCCTGGCAAACCTCTCTCCTGGGAAAAGCAAGATTAATTTCTGTTCTGGGTAGCCTTCCCTAGCGATCAAACCACCTGAATAGAGAATTTAAAATTCCTAAAATCTCATGGATGGCACTTGAGCTTTGATGTTACTTAACTCTAAATGCACGGGGAGGCGTGGGGGCTGCAGCTGTAAGAGCACTGCAGGCAGAGCAGCGTTTTTCTGAAGACTCTTTGCTCACCTCTCCTTTAAAGAGCTTCTGAACACCTGCAGCTCACATTAACTGCAATTCGTGGGAGCCAAACCCGTCTGGAAATCAGCCCCTATGCCCACACGACAAAATGCATTAAAATGAAGCACTCTGGTACTTCAACATCAGCAAGTCACTAATAATCTAAATAACTAATAATTACTGAAAACCACCTGTATACAGCCTGCCTGAAAGACTTCTACTGCTGAAACACCAAGCAAGCAAATGCTTCACTTTTTCAACATCTAATTTAGCTTAATATGCTATCTGCACATCTGCTTTTTCAAACAGCTATTAAACAAATTATATTGTAGTACATCCTTTTTTTTTTTTGAAACAACCCACCAATTCAGAACTTATTCCCATCACTCTGTATAATTTTTGTGCCAGGAATAAACTGAAATACCAATAAAGCCATTTTAGGAGCTATTCACTGTTGCTAAGAGGGCATCAACACAACTGTTAGCCAGCATCAGTCGTGGCAGAGAATGAGAGAATAATGTTTCAGTGGGGTTTTTGTCCAGCTTCATAATCTAAATCGAGGGAAGAACAGAAGCTATTTTCTGTTGTAAAAATCTCCCATTAGTAGTTCAAAGTCATTTAGTCGCTTGAACTGGCATTTGTTCTAAACAAATCCACCAATGAGCTGTTTTAGTGCAGTCAATAAATCACCATTAGTCTCACTTAGGAAATAAAATATGATTTTCAAAACGCAGCACAGGCATTGATGCTCATTCTAACAGGCAGGTATCTCCCTACGTAACAAATGTGGGACCACATCAGCTCCAACACACACAAGATTACTGCGTCTGCAGAGGAGCAGGATGGTGCATCAATGCCCATTCCAACCTGTGTGTAGCTGCACGTGGCAAATGTTGGAAATTTCATAGTGTAGATTTACTTGTTGCATGCATCCCCAGCTGCCGAGATCGCTCAGCAATGCATTTTGATACTGCTTTAAGGAGATCATCTGCAGCTTCAGATTTGTACAGTAATGTGTTTGTTCCTTTACCTGAACTGAAAGCATCTGTGGCATTGTCAGGGGGTAGAAATTCAAGGAATTTCAAGCATACTGGTACTTTCCTATGAACACTAGCCACTGGGCATTAAAATGATGCAGAGCAAAGTGGTGAACTTGATTTTTATTGCATAAAGTAAACATCACGTAGCTCACCTCTTTTAATATAGTCATGATTTATGATATAAAACTTAGCAGACTACTTACATTGCACCCTAGGTGTGCAACATTCATTTAAAAATAGGTGGGTTTTTTTCTTTTAGAAAAGAGTAAGGACAAAGAGATATTTATTTCTTTTATTTCGCTTAAAAGTGAAAAGTGAAGAGGGCTAAAGGGGAAACCAAAAAGGCGTGATGTGTCATCTGACATGTGGATGATTCCCCCATCTGTGAACTTCCATACAGACTGCCCTGGGGAGGTTGTGGAGACATTCCAAACCCACCTGGATGTGTTCCTGTGTCACCTGCTCCAGGTGACCATGCCATGGCAGGAGTTTGGACTGGACTATCTCCAGAGAACCCTCCCAACCCTAACAAATCTGTGATCCTGTGATCTATATGTTTGTGTGACTACAAACAGGATTATAGGAGCATCTTTTTGTTTCCTTGTTCTTAGGTGTTGGGTCTATTGTTATTGTTGTTTCTTTATTGTTTAGTTCCCATCCGAAGATTTGGTTTAATGGGAAACAAACTAACAAAAAAAATTTTAAAAGGAAAACAAAAAAAGCGCCAGTATTTCTATGGCCAACATCATGTGTGGGAACAAAAAGTTAATTTTGGAGATTTTGTAATAAAAGCATTCCAATTTTTAAGTCTTATTTTTTCTTTCCTATTGCTGCATGAAAGATTAAAATAAGCAACCACTTCACTAATTAGAAGTCCAAAATATTAAAAAGATATGTGAAAATAACACATTACAGAATCAAACTTTGAGAAATTGGTTTTACTTCCCTTCCTGACTTTCAGCTCAGAGCACTTTTATACTTTTCTTACCAGCATGGTAGAAATATTCTCAGGGAGATGGATGATTTCAGAAGGCAGAGACAGTGCCAGGGCAAGAGACAGAGGGCTGCACACACAGCCTTGACAAACTGGTATCACACAATAAAGGCACCACACCAAAAATGAAGATTTTAGAGGAATTGACTCAAGTCCCTTCAATCTTTCCCTTACATATGAACATTATATTTCAAATGGCAGAAAAATTGTTTGTCATCCACTTTAAAACCCTCAGACCAACAAGCCACAAGAGCAGACAAAAGGAAATATGAATATTGGCCCAGCCTGAGGTGCAGGGACAAGATATGAAAGATACCATCCTCCTTTGACTCTGGTACTAATGAAAATTGAGCTGAGGGGCTGTATTTTATTGGCCTGCACACCTATGGCACAACCTGGGTGAACAGGATTCTGAACAGGAGGAGAAACCCGTTGTTGTTTCTCCCTTTCACTAAAATCCTCCCTCCACCCCAATAAAATGTCACCCCTTGGCTTGATGAGTCAGAAAAAAAGAAAAAAACCACAAAAAGGTGAATTCTTCCTTTTCAGTGCATTATTTTGTATGTGATAAATCAATATTCAGCCATGGACTGCATCTGATCCAGCAACCTCAAATCCAAATATCCAGTACTGATGCTTCCATCAGGATTTCAGTAAAGGAAGCCCAGCTTTAGCCCAGGCACCAGGCACTGTGTCAGCCTGGCATACCAATATGGAGATGTGAATTCAGGCATCTAACCAGCAAAGATGGGAGCTGAAACACCACGCAGCTTGTCTTGAATTTGAAGTACCAAATATAATTCAGGTTTAGGTAAATTCGTAATTAAATTCTTAATCTTTCCCTACGCAGTCAACACCTGAAAGCAAGGAAGCAATTCCCAAGCCCTGCTTCCCAGGGGTTTTCACACTAAAATATATAAAGCTCTTATACTTTGAAACATATGAAATTCCAGCTGTGTGGAGTGAGTGGATTATTACACTTTAATGCAGCAAGAAATGCACACGGGAAGTGTCTGCATGCTGTACTTTGTGAAGTCCACACATCTTCATTCCTCTGTGCCTGTCAACAGCCCAGAATGTTTTGTCACTACAGAAAGGTGGCCAAATGTTTGAATAGGAAACAGTGTTTACTTCGTCAGGCCTCAGGAGGGAGAGCGAAGAGCTGGGAATGTAAAGATTGCAAGCAAGATGTGAAGATACATTAGAATTTAAAGACTTTTTTAGTCAACAGACCACAGGCACTGGAATACAAGAAATTATATGGCTGAGGATGAGGCTTCTTCAAGATGTGCTTGTTACAGAATAAAGGAAGAAATGTAGAATCACAGAATAGTTGGAAGGGACCTTCAAGCTCATCTTGTTCCAACCCCCTTGCCATGGGCAGGGACACCTTCCACTAGACCAAAAGCCCCACCCAGCCTGGCCCTGAACACTCCCAGGCATGGGGAACCCCAGTTTCTCACTTGATATGCCTACTAACACACATGCATACAGACAAAAATGCATCTGCACAAAATTATACACACATGTCACTTTATATAATGTGAGTGCGGGAGAATTCTTTTTATCGTTTCCATGCTTTTTGCTTCGATGATGATGATATCTAACGGCAAAATCTAAATGTTTTGCAGACCATATTCCTGTTGTTTATGAGCATGGCTAGCAGTCCCCACAACAGGAGGGATAATAATAGCGCTCTGTTCCATAGCTGAGCCGTAGAGTGTCTGACAATACCCCAAGTGCTTACCCAAAGCACAGAGAGATGGTGAATGAAGACTTGTACAAACATGACAAATGTATGTCAACACTGGAAAGCAGACCCTCTAGTTTTAAGAATGTTTTTTTTGTCACTTGTGATGAAAATGTTTCAAACTGCAGCCAGTTGTTTTGCTGTTGTCTCCTCTCTCAGTTCACCAGGCTTTGGTACTTGCCACTGAGGGAGCAGCCTTTTAAATTGTGGCTCACATCCAACCCCTTAAAAGGACACCCTCCAGTTTAATGACCCTGACAAAAATGAGCAATGTTGAAACAAGTTACAGGAGGAAAATCAGTTAGAAATCAAAGTACATTTCTACCAAAGCCTGGGCTCCTGCAGCAAGCCTTGTCAGTACCAGACTCTTTGCCTTTCTCCACAGGAATTGTTCAAAACCAGCATAAATCTCACAAATGTGATTACTGTTCCAGAATCACAGGGAATGTTTCTTGCTTTGGACTTTTTTTTTTAAATGTTTAATTTTAGTTGCCATAAATAGGCATTCATGTCACTATTTGAATCAAAGACCATTAAAAGAAAATATTTCTTACAGACAGAACAGTGAGACTTATGTCAACCCTCTGCTGCCTGTGGAAGGTCAATGTGGCTTTCCACTGAAAAATTCCTTTCTTACACAGATAAGAGCTTTTATTCCACAGAGTTCAAACAGATCAGAAGAGCTGTCTAGCAAACTACATTTTTCATCATCATTAGCTGATCTCCAAGGTGTCGTGTGGTTGTCTGATGCTATTGAAGACTAAAATGTCTCAGATATTCTTGGACAGAAAATGTAAAGTATATGCATGGGGTTGGTTGCCAGATGTCTCTGAAGATACATATTTCACTGTTCTGTATAATTTGGAGTTTATAAGGTTTACGTACAGAAATATCACATTTTCATAATTCAGCTGAGAAGAAATTAAATTATTATCTGTTCCTTGCCTGTGAGTATAGAGTGGCTTTTCATATGGCTTGGGGTAACTGCTCAAAGAATTAAATAGCCACACTTCCAACCAAATGAACCTACATAAAGGTTTAAACTCCCATGAATTCTAAAAGAATTTTCCTCTGCTTATGAGTTCTGCCTGTTTTCCTCAGTCACTTCAGCCAGGGTAATTTGTCAAGAGACAGAGTCACTATAAGCATCATTTTTATTCTCTAAACATCAGTGAATATTCTAGTCACTAAACATTTTGATGAAATTACCTGACCCAGTTAGGTCTTGGATCTTTCCACTATTTGTCTCTTGGCTGGACCCAGATCAGCTCTTCCAATCTGTGCTTGCAGGGGTCCCTGTATCCTTTCCAAAACCTCATTTCACAGTCTCACTCCTGCATAGATATTTGTTCAATACAAAATAGCCTGGCACCCTGCTCCCGTCTCAAGGTGAAAGAATGATACCATGAACACTGAGAAGCCTTGTGATACAAGAAATCTGAATTTGTTTCTGTGTTGAGACACATGTTAGTTTCTTTGTGGTTTTACTCTCCTTATGGAAAAACAAAACCAAACCCACCCGAAATCCACAGAATCAATACCACTCACTTGACCCAAAGGCTACAATTAAATGCTCACATCCTGGCAAATTACTTCACATACAGTTTTTCTCATCCTATTTCAAATACTTTCTTGTTCCTCCAGCACACCAGGTAATGTGTACTTTAGCAGCTTGCAGGTACGGAGCTGGTTTCAATAAGGGCTCACCAACCATTCCTACTTCATGCCACAAGTGGTCTTTTTAAGCTCATATTTATCAAGATAGCTTTGGAATTGGCCAAGTGGAAACCTTGCTGAAGATCTTGGCAAATGACTACCAACCCACATTTGTCCTTACTGCAGTCTCATGATTTTTTGTCTAGGCCTGAAATCTCTCCTTGAATACTTTTGAAACTTTTTTTGCATAGCACAGATTACAAGCAGACAAAGGAAGTCTTTCTAAATCCTTAATGCTTTGATCAAGTATTATCTCTTCTCTAAGCCTTCACAGAATCACAGAATAGTCTGAGTTGGAAGGGACCCACAAGGATCATTGAGTCCAAATCCTGGTCCTGCACAGGACAGCCCCAACAATCCTATCCCGTGCCTGAGAGCATTGCCCAAACACTTCTTGAGCTCTGTCAGGCTTGGTGCTGTGACCATTCCCTGGGGAGCTTGTTCCAATGCCCAACCACGCTCTGGGTGAAGACCCTTTCCTAATATCCAAGCTAAACCTGCCCTGACACAACCTCAGACCATTCCCTCAGGTCCTGTCAGGTCACCAGAGAGAGAAGATCAGTGCCTGCCCCTCTGTCTCCTCCTGTGAGGAAGCTGGGACCATCAGGAATCTGTATTTTCTCTTTGTGAAATATATACAAAATATTGCACACGGTTTTGGGAAACAGCTAGGGCCTGGTCAGTTTATCACTTCAGAGACAGATCCAGGCTGGGATCTTCATGCTAACTTTTGCTACAATTGTAGTTTTTAAATAGATTCTGCCTGACAGCACAGCGAAACAGCAAGGGATTTTACAAAAAAAAGAAAAAAAGATACTAAATAAAAGCAGGAAAGGCACTTTTAAAGGTTAAATGTCTTACATTTTAGTCAAGAATGATCAACACAGACTGGTTTAATTCGTCACTGGTTTATACCTACACAACCTAACTGTGCTAGGAAGGGATGAAAAGCGGAACTTTATTTTTTGAAAGGCAAAGAACTGAGAGTGCCTTATGAAGAAGGCAGGTTCCTCCAGGGCCAGTGGCTCTGGAACAATGCACAATGAGTTTGAGCAGCAGTACTTTCAAAGAAGGGTTACAAACTCCATTCCCACTGAGTGCTTTCAGCTATAAAAAAACACCCACAAATAAAAAACTGAACAGGCACATGCAGCACCGTGTTTGTAGTGATCTCTCCATGTAACAGAGTAGGATAAAACCAGAGAAGATATGACCACTGGTCACATCATGGTATGAAGATTACATGGAATGCCCAGAAAACATTTTTGAGAGTGAACATGGAAGAACACTTAATAACCACATTGAGACAAAGCACAAGGACCACCAAGCACACCAGGCACTGATGGAGGATATTGAAAGAACTTTGTGTGGGATTCAGCTCCATATTCATACTTATGAATTTAGGTGGCTACATGTGCACTTAGGTACTCTCCCCATTGCAGCCAATAGAATTGGTGGAGACTGGAGGGTTTCCAGTGCACTCTAAAACAGAAAATCAGAATTGCAGTCAATTAGCTGACTAAATTGTTTCTAAGAATCTCATTGTTTCCAAGAAGTTTAAAAGTTTTTTTTTTCTCTTAAAACCCCTTTGTTCCTCCAGTAACCCCTCTGAAATCAGAATAAAAGTGTACCAGTAGCAGTCACTGAGCTTCAGTGAAGATTTAATACTTACTCCCTTCTCATCACTGTTGGTAGTCCCCATCACACAAAGTCCCACAGAATACAAACCCACTTATTAAAGCCTGGATCTTTATATAAACATGTGAAAATGTTTGGTTTTTTAAAAAAATTATTAACTTTTTCCTGAATGTATTTGAACATCAGATCCAAAAAAAGTTATCAGGTAAAGTGCTTTTAAAGTTATATAAGTCGCAAATCATATTTGTTAACTTAGCTGACCCTAATATGGTAATTAACATAGAATTAATCTCTCTTGAGGAGATATAAAACATATGAAATCAAGACAATCTGGAATCCAGCCCAGCAAAAGGGTTATATAAAAAGGATGTACTGAACCATTTAGTCAACAACACTGCACTAATCTTTTGAAAGGAGATTCTAAATGCTAAATTTTAAAGTGATAAAATAAATAAAACCTTGAGGACTTTACTCCTAACCCCATGGAGCAAAATATTAATTACATCTTCAGAATGAGATCATTTCATATGCATAAACATGGCTCACAGGTTAACCATCCTTTTTGCTAGAGGGTTTTGTCAGCTGGGAATATTAATTCATTTAAAGAAAAGGAAAAAAAGAAAAAAAAAAAACAACGCAACAGAATCAAAAAACCCAGACACATACTGCCAGTTTTATTGCAATGGCCAGGGACAAACCTGGCAAGAGAATTTAGTGGCCAAATCATTGACTCAGTCTCTCTAGCAAAAAAAACTCCATCTAAACCCCAGAGAACAGGGACATGCTATTGGAAAAAGAGATTCATAACCTGGTTTTAAAAATAAAAACATCACAAATGTTCTAAGGAAGCGGAATAAATTCACCAGGAAATGAGAGCAGTGAACAAAAGAAGGGCTAAAGATATAAAGACTCCTGTACAGGAGGACCAATAGCCTCACACAGAGATCCCACAATCTCAAAAGCGATGAAAACTAAGCAGGTATTTGCTATTCTCTACCCTCCATAACTTCCAGGCACTTCTCTGTCAGGGAAGAGGACTTATCCCTTGTTCCTTTGCACATTTTGAATCTTCAGTTTTTTTGAGGCTCCCAAAATGTTGAAACATGACCCTGAGATGAGCATGAATACACCATGGAAGGAACTCAAACAAAGCTGAAGTCTGAAAGTATCATGATACACGATTGTACCACCAAGAAGAATAAAATTGTGTGAGCAGCATCAAATGGACAAGCCACCACCCAAACCCACTTGCTTTAGGAACCTTTGGAACTCAGAGCTGTGGCTCACACAACACATCGGCAACGAACAAAAAAAAACAAGAGAGGGCAATTTCCAAACAGGAATGTGTTGTTTTCTCCCAGGGCCTCAGAGGTCAAACAGGCATAAAGGCAGTATATTTCTTTCAAGGGGTGTATGGTTGCATCACTCACAAGTGGCAATTTCTAATCTCCTCATTTTATTAACATAAAAGAGCATGGACCCGTTAGACAACACAGCAAGGAAGCATAAGAAACCCACTGGACAGAGAAGCTGACTTTTCATGCCAGCAGTCTAAGTATACTTCCTTCATCCCCCACAAAGACTAAATGCATACCTGAATCCCAAAAAAAGTCTAAGCAAAGTTATCAAAGGAACCCCTAAAGATACCTAAATATGATAAATACATTTAATATGTTGCACCTGCATTTAAAAACTTGTAGACTTTGTAAGGGGCACACAAAAATTGAAGCTTTATTAAGCACTGAACAATTCCCATAACATTTAGATCTCTTCTTTGCCCTCAGCAAGCAACTCCTCTCCTTGCCTGTTTGTAGAGCCTTGGCACTAGAGGTCCATCATTCCCAATGTTTAGCTCTCGAGGCTCTGACAGCTGAACATATTTAGTCTTATAAATAGAAAAAACATTTGCGTCAGCCACTATGCTATGTTAATTCCCTAAATTGCCGTATTTTCATTACTCGTTACAAAACATCCCTTTCTCCCCCCCCTGCCCCCCAGGGAATGATCTCTTGTGTAAAGGACATAAATGTGTTTAACAGTTGAATTAATCCTCACGTTAGATCATATTTTCTTACAAATACATTTGTAGAAGGCAAAGAAAGCATATCAATGAAATGGAAGCCCTCCTTCCTCCAAAAGTTAGTCCAGATTTTCTGCCCAGTTACAGTCCCACTAATTGCAGTGCTTCAAACGTTTTCATTTCATCCACATTGGAACAGGTTTCCCAGAAAAGTGGATGTCCCACCCCTGTAAGAGCTCAAGGAAGATTGGATGGGGCTCTGAGCAACCTGGTCTAGTGGAAGGTGTCCCTGCCCATGGCAGGGTTGGAGATAAATGGTCTTTAAAGGTCCATTCCAACCCAAACCATTCTATGACTCCATGAATAATTTCCTTTCCTGTTTCTCAGGAGAAACTTGCAGAGATGATAATCTTCTGCCTGCTAAATTACACTCCCACCAAAGTGGATTCCCATATGAACAAAAGAATCTTCTTTGCTTCCATAACAGGACAAACTTCCTTTTGTTCTTCCTGTTCTCCCCAAGTAATCTGCCACAACAAGGGAATTATACTGTAGCACTGAATAACCCTTGCAGTAAACAAATTCATAATGGGTGGCTTCAGTGTCCCCACTTAGAAAAAATTTCTTTGAATTATATATATTTACAGGTCATATATTTTACTATGTATACATATATATAGAGTACGTAGTCTTATAAGCAATATGGTTATTCTCATTTACTGGAGAACCAGATAATCAAATAACTATCATTATATTTCACAGGGCAATAAGGCAGTAATTAATTTGTTAATAATTGTGCAGTGCTTTGAAAAGGTAAAGAGCTCTAAGTGCTGGGTACTATAATTACGAAATTGCTAAATGTTGATCAACTGAAACTCAAAATTTCATATCTGAAATTGCTGCAGAGCTATTCACCCTCCATCTGTGGATACTGTTCTTGCAGCAGCTATTGATTGCACACAGCAGTAAGCTTGAGAATTCTTCATCCTGAAAAAATAGCAGGTGAAATGCTGGTCTTATTCAAGGCAATAAACACCTAGCCCTGACATCAGAGGGTCCCTGTTTGCAGACTAACCAGCTGCTAGGAAGAAAATTACTCCATTCCAGCCAAAACAAGGACAGAGTCTGACTTTCATGGCGACATTTTTCTAGTTTAGGCACCAGCAGATCATTTTAAACAAGCAATTTGTTTTGTTTTGTTTTTCCTGAAGAAGCCAGCTTGTCTGCACACAATGATTGACTGGACTCATTGGCTATGTACACCACAGAATCATAGAGCGGTTTGGGTTGGAATGGACCTTAAAGACCATCTAGTTCTGAACACCCCTGTCACTGGCAGGGACACCTTCCACTATCCCAGGTTGCTCAGAGCCCCATCCAACCTGACTTTGAACACTCCCAGGGATGGGGCAGCCACAGCTTCTCTGGGCAACCTGTGCCAGGGCCTCACCACCCTCATAGTGAAGAATTTCTTCCTGATATCTAATCCAAAACTCCTGTCTTTCAGTTTGAAGCCATTGCCCCTTGTTCTATCACTACATGCCCATGTAAAATGCCCCTCTCCAAGGGCTTCAGCAATATTCTAGGGGAAAGGCAGGTAAGGAAAAAAGGCTTCTCTGCTTCCGTGCTTGGAAATGAGCATCAATAGTTTAAAATACCCAGAACTAGTGGAAGCTCCTTAAAATTTCATCATGTTCATTGGAATATATTCATATTTCAAATCAGGATGAATTTTTGCTCTGAACCAGGCCCTGAACTTTTTGCTTTGTCTCAAATTTACAGATACCATTAGAGTGTCTGGCAATTGAATTGCCACAAAGTGCTGTCCCCTCGTTCTGCATCAATCTGTGGAGGTTAGTGACCTGCAGCAAGGAGTGACTTGGGAAGGAATCAGCCTGGTTTGCCACAGTGGTTATCTATTTGCAGCACTGACAGAGGAAGAACAGCATTGCTGTAGCTCAGACACTGTAAAAAATCATGTAAGGGAGTTATCTACTGCTGTCTACTAGGTTGAGAAATCATGAAGAAATTAACCTATTCTTTACTTTGAGCCAGAGAGCTCAACTGAAATGTTGTGTCTCTAGGAAAAGAATTGAGTAAAAACATCCTTCCGTGAATGAAAAAATACAGAATTAAAGGCAGTATGACTTGCCTTCTATGATCTCTTCCAGTACCATGTGCAAAAACCAGTCTCAGTGGTTGTGTTCAGAAGATTTATACAGTGAACACGTTTGCAACACCAAAGAAAACAAAATCTGTTTTTTCAGACAAAACTTGATGCTGAGGTCAAGGTGGATGCATAGCAGCTCAAGTCCATTTGCAGTCTAACCTGATTTTGAAGGCACAACAACCAGGACAGAGAGAGTACAGATGCATAGTGCAAACCTGTGCCTAAATACACACAAGCAAAGCTTCAGAGGATTAGACTTTTCTACCCACAACATCCTCCAAATCACACTGCTTTGTTTTGTATAAGTCTTCATGATATCTGTCCAATCTGGAGCTGGCACCACTGGATTGGTTGCTCCCTAAATACGTTTCCTCACATTTCTAGCAAAATTAAACAAATTTAAGCAACAGCTCAGTTTGCTTTCAAAAATACGTACATATACTACTTTATGTGATTTTGTGGTAGTAGTGAAAAGATCTGCAGCCTCTCCCCAGTCACACAAATAAATCATTGAACCGAAAAACAGCATTTGAAGCATTATGGTTTAACAGTCACTTCTGGTAATAGAAGCATGGGGAGCAAAGCCACGGAGCCTGGGAGGATGGAAAGCCAAGACTCTCCAAGGCTCAATACAACAGTAGGGAGCTTGCTGCATAAAGAAGAAACTTCCAGCTTGCATGCAGTTAGGTAGGCAAAAAATAGAACTAGTTTGCTTAGCACAAGCTTTTTTTTTTTATGTTGGGAGAAAGTCACTAACATGTGGGAAAATGAAATGAAACAAAACAATCCTTTGTCCAAAGAGATTTGGCCACATGAGACTGAAGAAACACTCTGAAATGCAAAAGAATAATACACCATTCCTCATATTTTGGTCAACTATTATGGTAAAATAGACTACCCCGAGCAGAGTGAGGCAAGGTAGGTGTCTCAAAATAACACAACTCAAACTGACACCACGGTGTCTTTAGAGACATAACCCTGTGTCTTCATAGGGCCTGATTCTGCAGGAAAACAGCAGCATGAAGAAGTCATTCCTTACATTGCAAACGTCCAGATAAAACAGAAGAAACTGAGTTATGACTGTTCCCTACAGCTTTATGAAGACATTTGAAGTACAGAAAATAATCAATGGGTTTGTTGGGGTTTTTTTAATCAGTCTTATACAACTGGAGGTATCCTATATTTCTTTTTCAGATTTTCTCTGGAAGTTTCTTGTCTCAGTGCACTACAAAGGCAGGAGACTGTTTTAAAGCTACATATGTTCATGTTCGTGTTATAGTTCCAAGACAGAATTGTCATCATCAACTTCACTTGATAAAGGTTGTTATCAGTTCTTAACCAGTCTAATTAAGGCTGCTTTTTCCTGAGTGGAAAGATCACAGTAAAAAAATAAACTTCTATCACCTACGCCTCATCTCCCAGTTTTTTGTATATTTTGGAGAAGCAGACAATGCTGTGTAGCACTTAATGTATTTGGAAAACTTGGAGAGGTTGCAGGGGAAATATTGGCTGAAGCACAGTAAAAGATGATAAACCATCTACCTGAGTATGGCTATCACAATTAAAAAAAAAAAATAATTGAATGTGGATTCAAGGTGACTCCTCCCTATACATTCACTTTTACAAAACATAACCACGTACTGTGTCCATCTCTTTTCCTGTGAAATTCTCACCAGCCCACCTCTAGGCATTCAAAGACCTGCAGATGCAAGAACAAACAGATCCAAGACAGTGAATAACTGATCCCTCTTCTCCATTCGACACCAATCGTAGTAATGAGACCTTCCTTGGAAAATAAACAAGCCACATAATTAGTCTGCTATCCAGAGTCTCTTATATTCCTCATTTCAAGCAACATCAATCACTTGCATCCCACGTTATTTCCACTCAAACACAGCATCCTTCTTACTGCTATTGCAGAGCATTAGTTCTGTGAGAAATGCCAAATCACATAAGCAAAGAATATTGTTTACAACACTGTATGGAATCCCATAATGTTTTATATTTTCTGCCTAAATTACATATATATATGTTTCCACTTCACATTTGAGCCTTGGCAGGCTCAGAATGATGCTTACTAGCTCAGTTAAGGCATCAGTTCACACTCTTACAAAGTGCTCATGCAGCTCCCAACTGAACCAGTCAGATGTGGGAAAATAGCTTCCAGATCACAACTGCACAAGCCAAGGAACACAGAACCCTTCATAAAAGCTGACTATTAAACGATATAAGAGAGGAAAGGGAAGGAAAGGAAAGATGTAATCTGGAACTTCAGGAGACTGCACACCATTTATCTATCACCGTCTCCTGGCTGGCTTGCTGGCTGATGACAAGAAGTACAGATGGAAAAGGTGGGAGGGAGTTAAACCGAAAGCTGTCCAGCTTTTCAGACTGTCAACAGCTCTTCTCTGTTATTTTTTGTGAAGTTTTTTTTTTCAATTTCCCTGGGGAGAATTGTTCATAGCTTTAATTACTCTCAATTACTAAGAAAGAACATTGAAACAGAAAACAAAGACACAGCAGTTCTCTGCTCCTGAATTCTGTAAGGATCATGTCACTGACTCCCACCAGCCTCACAGGGACCCTTGGAGAAAAATTGCAACAGGTCAGCACAATTTAGGAACAGCTTCTTTCAGGGCTTGGCTGTCCAAAGCTCAATTATGAGCCAGAGGAACTCATCTTTTAACAAGATCCACACGCTTCCACACTGATACCTGTCACTCTGAGCTTGACCAGTGATGCTTTGGCTAGTGATCTTTTGTTCCAGGTTGAAATTCTTCAATCCCCTCAGAGCAGCCTGTACAACTGGGGAAATCTCACTAGAGCTAGATTTTAAATATGGTATTGTTTTTCTTCCCTACCCTTTCCCTTCCTATCTTGAAAAGCCAGCTGTGTGCAAAGCGAGCTGGAGAGAGTAACAAGGTTTGACAGAGATCTGAAGCCTAAATAATATCTCACCAAGGCATAAAGTCTCCTGAGCCTTTTGTAATAAATAAATGGCATACTGTAAAACACAAATGAGCATCACTGTGGTTGTGATTGCATTGTCCCGATGGGGAACCTGTGCCTGGCACGGGGCCAGCCATGTAATTCAATACTGAGACAGAGCACACAAATGGACCTCGGAAGGAGGATCAATTTTAATGTAATCCCATCTACTAATCAAAAGAGACTGAGGGATTAACGTTCACTAGGAAATGTCTGCTCAAAGTTGTCATAGCTCATTGATAAAGATAGCTTTGTTTTAATTAAGATACAAAATGCCAATTCCAGGTCTAATTTTAGCTGCAAACAATCAGTTATTGATGATGTGTCTGGCTGAATTGTTTTAGCCTCTCTAGAATATTGTTTTTTCAACTAGATCAGTCAGTGTGTATTGTTTTTCATACTGCAAGAAGACCCCATTCTCATACTGTCTTCATCCTCCCAGCACGAGTTGCCCATAGTTTCCTGTTTTCCCAATATTCATTGTTGGCCCCATGCTAAACCTGACTTGTGACTCTTCATCCACCCCTGTCTATCCACCAGCAAGACTGTATCCCATTTTGTGTAGCCTATGACATGCTGAAAACAGCAAATCCATCTGCACACCTCAAAAGCCCAGATGACATCTCAAAAACCCAAGCAAGACGTGCCAAAAATAGTTATCTCCTGCATTATCTCACCATGCCTGGTTTGTCTGGGTGAGTTTTCCAAAAGAAGCAGCCTTGACTTGCTTGTATCAGAAACAGTGTGGTCAGCAGGACCAGGGCAGTGTCCATCCCCCTGAATCCAGCCCTGGTGAGGCCACACCTTGAATCCTGTGTTTGGTTTTGGATCCCTCATGACAGGGAGGACATCGAGATGCTGGAGAGTGTCCAGAGAAGGATAACAGAGCTGGGGAAGAGCCTGGAGCACAAGTCTGATGAGGAACAGCTGAGGAAGCTGGTGGGGCTCAGCCTGGAGAAAAGGAGGCTCAGGAGGGACCTTATCACTCTTTACACCTACCTGAAAGGAGGGTGTAGCCAGGTGGGGGTTACTTTCTTTTCCCAAGCAACAATTGACAGGATGAGAGGATACGGGCCCAAGTTGTGCCAGGGGAAGATTAGACTGGATATTAGGAAAAATGTTTTCATGAAGAGGGTGGTCAGGCATTGGAACAGGCTGGCCAGGGAAGGGGTAGAGTCACCATCCCTGGAAGTGTTCAAAAAATTTATGGATGTGGCACTTGGGGACATGGTTTAGTGGTGGACTTGGCAGTGCTGGGTTAATGGCTGGACACAATGGTCTTGAAGGTCCTTTCCGACTCTGTGATTCTACATTCAATGACAAAGCATAAGACTTACATTTTCTGTGCCCTGTGCCACCCCCTCATCCCTCCAAGCCCCTCATCCCTTTTGAATATTGCCATCAGTAACCACCAATCCCGTAAACCCTTTTACTGCTGCACTCATCTTTCCAAAACACCAATGGCACAAACAGCCATTTTCAGTGGAGCGTGGGGAACTGAGACTTGCTTTTATGATCCACAAGCAGCTTCACCCATCAGTAGGGCAGTGCCTGCAGATGTTGTTCACACAGGTGGTACTTCCTGCTCCATCTCAGAAAGCAACAAGAGGCCAAGGCTCATCCTCACAGGGCTGACAAACCCTTTCCGACCTAGTGCTGTAACACACAAGCAGCAGGTGGGCTGAGCAAGAATACATGGGAAGTCAGGGGGTGTAGCTGCAGTGGGGTGCACAAAATCATTTCTCCACTTTCCTTCCTTCTGGGTTTTCCTCACTCAAATGAAGCTGCAGAGTTTTGCTGCAAATCAAGCACAACAAACCCTGGCCTTTGCAAGATCTTGGTGGCAAATGAGAAACCTCTGACATAATTTCGCCAAATCTTTGGCACAAACCCAGGTTCAGAATTGAATTTTGCATCTGGACTCTCTGTAACAGGCCATAGGTGCAGGCAGTTTCGTGGAATCATAGAAATCATAGAATTAACATTGAGTTAAAAGGGACCATAAAGACCATCCAGTTTCTACTCCCCTGCCACAGGCAGGGACACCTTCTGCTAGACCAGGTTGCTCAGAGGCCCACCCAGCCTGGCCTTGAACACTCCCAGGGATGGGGCAGCCACAGCTTCTCTGGGAAACCTGTTCCAGTGACTCACCACCCTCACAGTGAGGAATTTCTCCCTAACACCTAATCTCCCCTCTCTTAGTTTGAAACTGTTACTCCTAGTAACAGATAGTCCTGTCACTATCTGTCCATGTTCCATCATATCGATCTTAGACACTGAAACTTGAGTGTGTTTTCTGATTTGACTCAAATCACAGTACATTTTTATTCCTGAGGCTGATGTTCAAGGAGCTGCATACAAGCAGTCAGACCAAGAAGCAGAGACTAAATCCTACATGGCATCTCGATGCCTGATCAGTCCTCTGGTGATCTCCCACTTCCTTCATTCAGACAGAATGGTTTCAAGGTGTGATTTAAATTAAAAGCTCAGGCTTTACTTCTTTGACAAGCACTCTGCTGCCTCCATCTTACTGCTGCAGAGCTGTCAGTCCAAACTCAACCCGGATCATATCCCAGGCCTGTGGATAGCTCTTTGTTCCTACCTTGCCAGTACAAAGTACAGGGCCTCCTCCCCTCCCACCCACTCATTTGCAGTCAGCTGGTGCAACTGTGACTCATCCCATTCTAGTACAGACTTCAGAAACCTGTTCAAGGCATTTATTAGCTCATCTCACAGGAGCTGTAGCCTTCATAATTTAGTTGTGACCATTTAGAGAGGAACAATTTTAAATATTGCCATTTTCTCTCACTTCTTTCCCTCTCTTAGGAGAGGATAGGGTCCTTCCAGAAGACAGCTGGCAGCAGAGATAAAGAATGTGATCCTGCCTAGGAAAATTGGTCCCCTCCTCAGTACAGAATCCAGAATCAATCACAGAATGGGACATGATTGAAGGGACCACAGTGGCTCATCTGGTCCAACCTCCCTGCTCAAGCAGGGTCATCCCAGAGCACACGGCACAGGATTGTGTCCAGACACTTCTGGAATATCTCCAGTGAAGGAGACTCCACACGCTCTCTGGACAATCCGTTCAGTGCTCAGTCACTTCGCAGTAAAGAAATTATTCCCCATGTTCAGGTGGAACTTCCTGGGCATCAGTTCCTGTCTGTTGCCTCTTGTCCCATTGCTGGGCACCTCCGAGCAGAGCCTGGTCCACTCTCTGACCCCTCCCTGCAGACACTGACAGACAGGGATGAGGGTCCCTCTCAGTTGTCTTTTCTCGAGGCTGAACAGCCCCAGCTCTCTCAGCCTTTCCTCATAAGAGAGATGCTCCAGTCCCTTCATCATCTCTGCTGGATCTGCTCCAGTAGCTTCATTGCCTCTCTTGTTCTGAGGAGCCCAGAATGGGCACAGCACTCTGGATGTGCCTCACTGGGGCTGAGCAGAGGGGCAGGATCACCTCCCCAGCCTGCTGGCAATGCTATTCCCAATGCACCCCAGGATACCATTGGCTCCAGGGGGTCTGGATGGTTAGAACTCTACAGTGTAGAGAAGAGGGAGATGGGAAAGAAAGCCCCCTTCCTAAGGAAAGATAATGAGATTTCGGAGAAACACAGATTGGTTACACGTTGGAAGGTAAGGGAATGAAGGTATGGAGAGAGAAGCCAGTGAATGAAAGGAAGAACATGGACAATCCAGCTCCTTTTTCCAGAAAATACAGCAATCTCAAGCACACCTAAGATGAAGGGGCTACAGCTTTCAGTAAAGATATATTTATTTCTGCATCACTTCAGACCTGTTCAGCACTCAGAGCTGAACAAGCTGACAGAGACAGACACATCAACCAACAGAAGAAGGAGTTGAGCATCAATTATAACACAAAGAGGCACAGGGATAGACCCGCCTGAAGAACATCCTTCCCAAACTGGACGAAAGGGGAGAAGGAGATTTTATTTTGACAGGGAGGAACTAGCCTCCAAAACCAGGGACAGCTCATCACAGCTTTCTGTCTTGCCTAATGGGAAGGAGGACAAAAGAAAAGGCAAATCCCTGGGAGCCATTACCTGGCAGTCAGCACTGTGGTTTGCTGGGACTGACAGTGAGTTGTAACAGGAATGAGGCAGCTTCCCAAGCAGGGAACAGGGACAGCAGAGACAAGGACAGAGGAGACGAGTGCAAGGCAGCAGGAGGAAATGGTCAGCACATGTCCATGAAACTGGAGACTGGCAGGACAAACCTGCTGAAGCACCACCGAAGTCAGGACCTGTTCCAGTCAGGAATTATGCCTGGGGAGATTAACACAGAGCAGTAATGGCACAACACAATTTCAGGGAAGTGGCTACAAAACAATTCACTTGTTTCTGCAGCAATCTCTTCATGGGATATGGGGATAAGAACTGGCCCAAGCAATACAAGAAGTCCATTATATCAAGAGCTATTTTTCACAACTCTGCCTCCATTTCACATGTGACCTAGGGGAGGCCATGGGAGATGCTGGCAAAGAGGGCAAAGAGGGAGGACAAGCTGTGAAGTGGGGTTTCTAAGCTGAAAGGTAAAAAAAGAAAGAAAAATTCCCACTGGAGCTTTGCTACCTTTAGCCTTCCTGTTCTAAACATATTCTCATAAACACTGAGGCTTTTAACAACTACCTTTTACAGTCACAGCCACACGATGATGGAAAATATTAAATCCTATTAGGGCACAATGGGGGTTTTTCTTGAGAGAGACACTGAATGTTTTAATCTACTGTGGTAATGCAGATGGGTCTCTTTTGATTCCTGGAGAAGAGATTGCTAATAATTGATTTATTATAGGACAACTTCACCATGCAGACAGAGGAGAAAAAAAAAATGTTTCCAGTTTTGTTCTTCATTGTCACAAATATCTTATTTGTCTGTGTATATAGTGAGCCCTGGCGTTCTGCAGTACCTTTGTATTTCCTCCCCTCCATTTTTCATATGGAGTTCAACATTCTTATTTCTTGCACATTAAATAAATAGAACTTCAATTTTCATGAAAAGAAAAAAAAAGTCCCCCAAAAAATCGTAAGGAAGTTAATTAACAGGTTGGGTTGAGTTTTTCTTTTTTTTTTTTCCTAATCTTGCATAACACAGTATGCAGCACCAAACCCAGGCTTTCTGAATGCTTTTAGCAAGGAAGGCACTGTGGCATTTAAAAAGCAAAGCAGAATACAGATAGTGTTCTGTGTACTGCAGCCTCGTGTTATGTGCACTATGACCCAAGAATTTCAGTACTGATAGGAACAAACATGAAAAAAAAAAAAAGAACTAGAAACATTTCTACATATGGATAGGGGTTTATGACCCAAGAAATAGATGCTGGAGTTCACCTTTTCACTTCAGAATAGTGGAGACAAATACAATATGCAGTACCAATGACAGAGGTTCAGTGAAAAGTGAAACTCATCCTGAAATGTCAAATTAGACAAACTGCATTTTTGGGACAAACTGGCAAGATACAGACTGGAGGGGTGGTCTGCAAGATGGGGAGGAAATTGGCTAAATGGCTGCACTCAGAGAGTGGTGATGAGAGTGTGTCCAACTCTGGTCCCCGCCGTTCAAGAAAGACACAGAGAGACTGGAGAGGGTCCAAAGGAGTGCCATGGCCTGAGCTCTGAGGAATGACAGAAGGAGATCTCTTCCCTGGTGAAGAGAAGGCTCGGGGGAATCTCATCACATTATTCCAGTAAGTATTCCCAGGTAACTACAAAGAGGACAGGTTGTCTCTTCACGAGGAACCACATGGAGAAGGCAAAGGGCAATGGTTACGATTTACACCAGAAGAGGTTTTATCCCTTCTATCTATAAGATAGAAAGCTTTTACAGGGAGAAAAATCATTCCCTGGAACAACCTCAGGGGTTGGGTTATGGAAGAATCCCCATCTTTGGATGTTTTTCAGGTGTGACTGGACAGGTTGCTGGATGATCCCCTCCTGGCTCCCCTTCACGCAAAAGGTTGGGCTGAATGAACTTCTGACATCTCTTCCAATTTGAGCTATTCTATGATAATGAAAAGTTATAAAATGTATTTCCCAGCAGGTACATTTTGTTATAATTTCCCTCAGATACTGCTTGATGGAAAAAATGAATCAGGTGGAAATCTTTCTGTTTTTTCAGCCTCTGTGACCTCAGTCTCTTTAAAACCTGATTTTAAACCCATCCTCTCATCCTCTAACTACAAATGTAGCACTTTTCCCTCTCTTCCCCAATTTCTTTCTTTAAATTTTCCTCTGACATTTTTTTTACTACTTTTAGTGATTTTCTTTTGGTTTAATTTGATTTGGTTTGGTTTTTTTTGAGTTACATGGTTTAAAAGTGGGGTTTTTTTAACCTACAATCAATGTAATGCCTTTGACTTTCACAGAATGCTAACTTTCTCCTATATTTTAGAAAATAAAAGAGGCAAATGTAAATTGTTTCACCTTCTGTTACTCTATGTACTCAGCAGTTACTTCTGCAGAGCACCCAGCTTGGCATATGGACTACCTTGTTGATATCAAAACCATACGATGGAAAGTTTTTCCCATCCAAGGCGAAGTTTTTCCATTAACTTTGTAGGAGCTGAGAACATGAGTGTCTCACCCTTCAGCTAAGGGGTTTCCTTAATTCTCAGCTGAAGTAACATATTCATTTCACTCAAATCCAAAGCATATAAATCAGTATGAATCCTGGTCACCTGCTCCTGGAGCCTCCTGCTTGTGACAGGGACACATAGGAGAAAATAACCAAATTAAAAAGCACCACTTTAGGAAAGGACATGCTTCTAGTGAGACATTGTAATGTTTTGGAGACCCATGGGACCCATAGCAAGAATTTTTCTGACTGTGAGTGAGTGGGTGTTTGTGTCCGAAATAAAAATATTTTGATGGATCAGAAACACTGTGTCTCAGTGAATCAACAATTTTCATTCAAGATTTTTTTTTAATGTAAATAGATTCTTTTTCTAAAACAATTGCATTCTGACATTTTAAAAAGGCACTTCAAAACAAAACAAACCCTGAACTTTCCAATTGGATCCCTTAATTTCCAGATTTTTCCCTAAATAAATTCTAGATCAATACTTCCCACAGGCTGATGTTAATTGAAGTGAAAACATTTTCAATTGCCAAATATTTCACTGTAGAGAAAATAAAAAAGCATGATTAATTTTTCTATTCACAAATAATCTTCATCCTAGTTCTTATGCACCAAATATTCTATTTACTCAAAGAGGATTTTATTTCCTGAGATAACCATACACACAGAAAGGTTTTCCTCAGGCTTTCCTCTCAAGTACTTAGAATTTATTTTTAAGTCAGCAAGGGCTATGAATCATTTAAGTTCTTTCCATTGTACATTACTTGTATTCATGAACAGAGAATTTCATCTTCTTTCAGACAGCTTTGTTAAGTTGCCACAAGTCTCACCTAAGCATAAGACTTCTGCATTTTCTACCATCTTTATTGCTTTGTTGATCATTAAATCAATGATCTGAAAAAAAAGGATGTATTCAACACTGATTTGGGGCTTACAGTAGATTTGCTGAGACTTGACAAAGATTCATAAACAAAACAAGACAAATATTGCCCTTAAAATTAGAAGGGAGAAGATAGTCTTCTGCCTCAGCAGTTCCAGTGCTACAGACTGGAGAGACAAAAATGTTTAAATGAATAGTTTGGGCTCCTGGTGATAATCCACCCTCCTGACCTGCAGATCCTGAGCAACCTGGTCTAGTGGAAGTTGTCCCTGCCTGTGACAGGGCGGTTGGAATGAGATGAGATGAACCCAGACTGTTCTAGGAGTCTATGACTGATCCTATCAACACAACCACAGGAATCAAGTGAACAGCAGTTGTGCAACTTTGGGCAGTACATTGCACAGTGGTGGGGAGAGAAGAAAACAACCATTTAAGTTGTCTTCTTAACATATTTGTCAGCAAGCTCTAAGAGGACACAGGAATGAAAATATCTGGACCAAGTTTCCAGAACACATCATCCTCCACAGAGAGGAACCACTGGATGACCGGCAGCATCAGCACAGTCGTGCAGCAGGACTGTGCAATCACAGGCTGGAGAAAGGTCACACATTTCACTGGCAGCTACAGCCACTCATGTCAGCATCTGCAGCAGCAGAGCATCTCAGCACCCCTCTGCACTGCCAGCCACAGCCACTGAGGGCACCAAGGCTGGGCTGGCACAGGACATTCCCAGCTGGGGAGGTGCTGGAGTGTGGCACTCAGGAGCTGGAGACAGAGGCACATTGACTGTATCCTGCATACATCATCCAGGGGGACAGGTCTGTGTGTGTGGAGTGGGGGAAGACAGCCATAGGGCAGGGGCTTAGTTTATTGCCTGAATTTTTCAATTTTTTTCCTCAATTCTACATGCCCTGGGCTTTAGGTATTCACCTGGCATCATACTGCTGCTCTCCTTGACTCCAACCAGAATCAGAAGGACTTGCAGAGAGACAGGATAAATCTGCAACCACATTGAAAGTTCGGGCTCCAACAAAAGGAAAAGTCCAGCAGAGTCCTGATGGAGACAATGATGGCTAAACCTCGCAGAGGCATAGAATCGTAGAATATCCTGACTCGAAAGAGACCCACAAGGACCATCAAGTCCAACTCCTGGTCCTGCACAGGACACCACAAGGTTCACACCGTGTGCCTGACAGCATACTTGAAACATATCTTGAGCTCTGTCAGGCTTGGGGCTGTGACCACTTCCCAGTGCCCAACCACCCTCTGAGTGAAAAACCTTTTCCTAATATCCTACCTAACCCCACCCTGACACAGCTTCATGCTGTTCCCTTGGGTCTTACTGCTGGTCAGCAGAGAGGAGAGATCAGCGTCTACCCCTCTGCTTCCCCTCACGAGGAAGCTGAATGCAGCAATGAGGTCTCCCCTCAGTCTCCTCTTTTTCATCCTGAACAAGCCAAGAGACCTCAGCCACTCCTTGTATGGCTTCCCCTCTAGGCCCTCACCATCTCCACGGCTCTCCAATGGACACTTTCCAATAGCTTTTATTCCCTTAGATCCTCAGCCCTGCCTATTGCCACTCCAATAGCAGTTGTAGGGATCAGACCTTCAGGTGAGATTCTTTTCACAAGGTTGTTGATTTGCTAAGTACCAGACACACTTCACCCTGTCGGAAATCAGCTTCCAACTCCTCTTCCCACACAGAACAAGCTATTAAAGTACAAATAATAACTGCTGGTGAACAATGGAAATTTCCTCCACCAAATGTGGTTGTTTTTTTTTTCTTTTTTTCTCTTAATGTGCAGCCATAACCTCTGCAAATACCAGAAGCGTGTCTATTGCTTTAAGAGGATCTGTGTGTTCCCATAAATGCACCCACGCAAAGCACTAAATTACTCCTCCAAACAAAGGGTGCTGCATCTCTGAACCACTGCAGAGGTGTGCATGAGCTGTCTCTGAACCAGCTCTCTCAGGGGCAAGGAGCAGATGCTGCTCTGCTTGGGCTAAAGCATCCTTCCCAACAGCTGTGGATCCCAGGGATGTCCCGGTGCAGCTGGGCACCAGGCTAAGGAATTTACAGTGCCTCTGTTATCCAAGCTGGCTCACGGGTTTTGCAACTTCGACGTTCAAATGCCCTTTCCAAACAGGCTACAATTTTCACCAATTATGCCATTTATTCCCAGATTATATCTTAGAACCAAAATCCTTTAATATACATCATGTGAAGCAATGTTAGGGTTCGTTCAGCATTCTTTCCCTGTGCTAGTCCAGCAAGCAGCCAGGAGTCCAAAGTGGGACATCACACAGAGGAACATGATGGCAGATCAGAGGAAAGGTGATCTTGTCATACGAAATCCATAAGAGACTGGAAACCTGAATGGCAAATGCAGGAGGACTGGGTATGATCCCTTCTGCAAAAAGAGATCACTATGCCATAAATACAAGTACGAAGGGTGTCTGAAAAAGAGGGATAAGGCTCAGGATGTTTGTCCTCTGTTCCATATTTTGACAGTAAATAAGTTTGGATAAAGTTTGGTAAAATGACAGACACCTACAGTGTAAATGGCTGTTCCTCAACTATTTGTCCAGGCTCCTGCTCAGATGGTGGAGACAAAGTTTGAGCATGATTTTTCTGTCCTAAAGCATGCATTTTAAAAAAGTAATCTGTGTAATGCCTTAGAAATATCTGTTTCTCTGCTACATCTACAAAAATAAAGCTGGCAGCTACTTTGGATGAAGTTGACTCTACTGCAGATCACTAAAGTAAAGCAAATAAATTCCACTCATGATCAGGATCTCAGATAAAATGCATTCCTAGGTCTGCACATTACTGTAGAAGAATTATCAATGGCATTTCTGCACGGAGATCCTTGTGTAAAAAGGTGAGGGGGGATGAGCAAACTTCACTGCAGTTCAAAGAACCCCAAGATTATGTGAGTGGTCCCCAAAACTGAGGGGACTGGGAAGGGGCATGCCATTTATCCTCTGATGATCTGGCTGCACAAACCAATGGCTCACAGGATGAATTAGAATCAATATCCCTCTAATTTTGTACCTGTGCAACCATCAGAGGAAATATTCTCACCCAATGCAAGCCTCCACAGAGGGAGCAAAAGGAGAAGCATCACCTCCAGACAGTCTAACACCAAAGGTGGGATGAAGTCAGCCAAGAGGACTTCTGATAAGACCACTATGCCCATCACAAATGCACCACAGCTGAATAACCACCTCTGTGTGTAAGATGTATTGGAATGGAAAGTACTTGTAACCAAGATACACTTCAGCACTCACACTGTATAGCTGGTGGTATATACAGAGTTTAGATCATGTGGTTGTCTTAAGACTAAGAAATACCGTTCTTTCTAGCCAGAACAGGCTACAGGGATTCTGTTGCCAACCATAACATATAAAAGAACCTATAAAATTACAGTCACACACTAAGGCATATGTCTCACATTTAACTGAATGTTTATCTTGTCAGGAAATTCAGCTAGACCATGCCAACATTTTGTTTCATTCATGCTGTCTTGAAAATCATCTGTTGTTGAGGGAGAGAAAGGAAGGGGAGAGAAAAGAAAATGCAATAGAATTATCCAAATAGGTATATATATATAAGGAACAAAGTTCAAATTAATCTCACAGCTGAGGCTCTAAAGCGAAAGCATCGTGCAAAGGGCTCCACAGTAACAGCAGTCACCTTTACTTTACTTTACGTAGATTGAAGTTGCCATCCCCAATTTCCTCTGGAAAATAAACAATGATTCTAAAATTCTAAGTTCTAAAATGTGCCCTTTGCACATCTGTAACAGGAAGTGGACTCCTTGATTTCTGATAAGCTTTATTTTGCTGAAAGGCTTTGTCATTTTTGGTGCTTAGGAAGTCACCTTGACACACTACAGACCTGGTATCAGCCACTCCTGAAGAACACACTCATAACAAATATCAATTGCAACACAAACAAAAGCCAAAGAGTGAAATGGCAGCTGCTTCTTTCAAAATTATCTAAGATATCTTTATTTCCCTCCTATTAGGAAAAAATATTTCCTTACTTAAAATACAGCTTACACAACTAAATAATTCATCATGATGAATTATTTAGAGATATGTGGACTTAACATGTTTACAAGTCCCAAGCTGTTTTACAAAAGAGGAAACATTTATATAATTGGCCCTCAAACTCTTTTCAAAATGTTCCTGTGATGAGAGGTTTCTGATTATCAGTGGCACTGGTCCTGAAAGCAAAGCTTTTATAAACAGAGCGTTTGGTGGGAAGATGGGAGCAGCGGGAAATGACTAAGTAAGGTGATCTTTTCTTGGTAATTGGTGATTATTGCTGCTGAACAAGATGAATCTTCCAAACACCACCCTGTAAGCCTTGAGTTATCTCAGGTATGGTAAAAGGTCTCCAAACCAGATGTAATTAAATCACTGACCTGAGGCATTATCTCCCAGAACAGTCATCCACCATGTACAGGCACAGGGCAAGCCAGACCCATTTCGCTAGGAACGTCAGCACTTTCCCCCCGGCAACGCGTATTCCACAGGTCCCCAGAGGAAACCACTTATGCTGAGGAATAAACCTGCCCTTGACAGCCCAAGGAGGCTTTTGATAAGTTCATTTTCACCTCTGCCATGCTCTGCACACTGCTCTCCTCTCAGAGTCTCTGCCAGTTTCCCCTGGATATCTCCACGGTCAGAAGTCCTCATGGAAATGCTCTTTGCATGTGCTGTCAGACCTCCTGTCTCTCTCCCAAAACTCCCTCTGAAAGCTCCTGATGACCCTAATCCTGACAATTCAGAAAATTTTAGAGGCCACTCACTTTTTGTTATAGATGGATAAAAAGCTGGACTAGAGAAAACCCTGAGAAAGCTGGTCTGACCCCACAGGTGACCCTGATTCCAGCAGGTGATTGGAAAAGATGTTCCTTCCAACTGGAATTATGCTAGGAAACTATTCTGTGAACAAAAATGGCTTTTTTGCTATTCACTTCATCAGAGAGTAAGTACAATAGCAGTCCCAGAAAGAAGCTAAGACTGGCTAAAAAAGACATGCAAGGAAGCTTGTCATTCCTGGTGCTCCCTTTATTTAGGATAACCTCAAACCAGAGAAGTCCACACAAGAAACACCTATCCCAAGAGAAACAACCTCTGTGCTTTGCCTGGTCTGTCTCCAGCTGAACCCTAAAACTCCAAAGAGTCCCAGGTGAGACACAATGGAGATTGATGTCCTTGGATCTCCTGGTTGTTATATGGCAAAAAAAGGAAAATAGGCAGAAGAAAAGCTCAGGTGCATTGAGGAAAGGGCTTACCCCTGCATTGGAACTTACAAAACCAGTTCTGTTGCTGACATGTCTTCATTAAATATCCTGACACGTTCTGCTCTGAGGGAAGCACCTATGCTTGTGCAGCAAGCAGGCACCTGACTTTGGGAGGGGAAGGAAGGCAGGAGTAGGGATGCAGCCCCCTGTATTCCCCCATGTAGACCAAAGTAGCTACAGCCATATCCCCCCCCACTCCTGTCCCAGCCACAGGTCTCGCTGCACTCAGACAAGTGAAGGAAAGGAGTCCCACCACAGCTGGCTTTTATTACACATAATGCAGGAATTTCGAATTAGACCACTCAGGCCTTGCTTCTTGTCTTCATTCTCTCAGCACTGTGTTGTGCTTGTGTCCCTTATCCAGGGACAATGTCTCATCACTTGAGCCCAACACAGTCAATTAACTCCCTCTTTTCACTGAGCGTTTTTCTTCCTCTCGGCAGCTCTGGGTTAGAGGTTGGACTTGATGATCTTAAAGGTCTTTTCCCACTTAAGTGATTCTATGATTCATCTACAAGGCATTCCTCACCTTTGATCTACCCTCTGACAATGCAGCAGAGATCCATGTTGCACTGCTGATTCTGGCATTAGATGTGTCCTAATTTCATCTAACTAACCTATTTCAGGGTACCCCACCACCACTATATCTGGGCCACTTTTAGCTTATTGTCATGGAGATTTCGAAGATCATAGCAGAAAAACTTGTACGTGCTAAA
The DNA here is from genome assembly GCA_013397565.1 of Ptilonorhynchus violaceus. Lineage (NCBI taxonomy): Eukaryota > Metazoa > Chordata > Aves > Passeriformes > Ptilonorhynchidae > Ptilonorhynchus > Ptilonorhynchus violaceus. The sequence goes on along the minus strand of VZRJ01012713.1, from coordinate 114,030 downwards.
CTGAATTTCACCCTTGCAAAGCCCAAGAGGAGAGGCTGGGTAAACCCTGGGAGGCTGCAGGAAAAAATCAGATAAATCTCTCTGGCCACAAACAACCCTTGTGCAGCAATAAGTCCAAGGCTCATAATTCAGCGGAGATCCTGACATCTGCTGTTTGTCCCCAAGCAGGAGCAGGGAGCAGAGGAACAGAGTAGCCATGGTTACATCTCAGTCCCTGATGCAGGTCACTCCCATGTCGTTGGCTGATTCCAGGATGCAAAGTCCCACCCTGGGACAAACTGGCTCCCAAGTCCTCTGATGCAGCCTGTTTCACCCTATACAGTCTGTTTATGACTCTGGATAATGATTAACTTGCCAAGGATATTAATTAACTTGCTCTGAGGGGCCTTGTACATGTAAGGCAGTGTTAGGCGGTCACACAGAGGAATCACCACGGAGCACTGCCGATCCAGCAGCTGCCAAAAACAAGGGGAAGCCATTCCCCCCACTGCCAGCCCCCAATGCCTGTTCAGCATGTGCTGCTGTAGGCAAGAGGGTTGTGCTGTTGTGTATTTTTAGTTCAACCAGCAGCGACTATTTCTGCATTCCAATTTCTGATGCTGAGCTATCCCACCTTCTGTTTCTCCATCAGGGTATTATTATTAGCTACACTGAACCCGTGAGCTCCTCAGCACGGCGAGTTGAATAAAGCACTAATGTCACCCACTACCAACGCAAGGCACCTAAAGAAAACAAGGCCTAATTTACAGTGCTACTAAAAATTAGCAAGAGTCTGCTGATCATTCCTCACTAGTTCTTTCACTGTTTTCTTTTTCTTTTTTTCTCAACAATCATTCTTCCCTCTTCAGACAAAAGAATTGATGCAATCCAAAGGAATTGATGCAATCCAAAAGAACTGATGCAATCCAAAGTCTATTCCTCCCTTCCCGGCCATAACAGAAAGAACACATCTGAGGGCTTTTCACGTAACCTTCCGGAATTATTATTCATCTCCATTTCATCCATTCCTCCACGTGGACTTATTACAAAAAAGAGTAGCCTTGCTGAAATAATGTTTCTCTGCCTTGTCCCTCTTCTGCCTCTCATCCCCCCTGGCTTTGCTGCTTGGTTCCCCAAGCAAAGACAAGGGATGCTCTGGTGGTTGTGACATCCCAGGCTAAAACAGAAGCATGACTTTGATCCATCCATGGCAGACAACAAAAGCTTCTCCACCGGCAGCGTTCAGGCTTCCACGCCTTTCTCAAACAACAGTCTCTTCACAGCCTTGTGCATTTTCTCTCCTTCTGAAAAGACTTTTGTGCGTGGGGATGGCTCCTGCTGTTCCTGAGGACAGTGGCAAGCATCCCACAGCCTCCAGTGGCGCAAGGGCTGGGTGGCTGCAGAGCAAAGTGCTCCAGAACATCACACAATGCGACTTTATTTCCTCTAACATCTACCCTGGCAAACTGTACCCTCACACAGCTCAGCCTAAACACAGCTGCAAAGGGAGAGGGCAACAGAGAGAAAACAATGAGGAACGAACAGAAAAGAGAAGTTGTCAGCTGAGATTTGAAACCAAGACAGGCAGGAAAAGAAAATAAACAGTGCTGTGCTGCTGCGGGGTGTGGAATAGGTTCATGCAGGGCAGTGTACTCTGTAAGCACCTGTAAGAAGGGTCACTTGCAGCAGCAGACGCTGCCCAGCTCTAACGAAATCCATCTGCCTTGTCCCACTGAGATCCTCGTGTCGTATGACGTGGGATAGTTGGGTCCTGATGGAGCAGAAGAGCTGTGCAGATGTGAGCCAGTACCTGCAGAGCCCAGGTGATCAATCACACAGAGGGTGAGCACTTGCTACAGGTACTGGCAGCTTGCAAGCTCACAACCTGTAGCCCAGAGTCCTCTGCAGAAACCAAAATACCAGTAAGAACCCAGATTTTGTTACACCACACAAATCCAAAGAGGTGGCATACAAAGGGACGTGATCTTCCAAAAATGTGGGTTGCTCCATGCTTTCCCATCACCTCTAAAACAAACAGGAGACTATTTTATGCAAAAAACATTAGTTGTTTCATGCAGATGTCTCAAAGTTGACACTCCCAAGCCAAGGGCCTATTAGCACAAATATGAGGCTACATCATCTACAGGCATCATCTGCCCACAATGAGGGGCACTGAGAAGAACAAGAGGCTATGAGTGGAAAGGAGGAGACAATTTAATAGAGATGGAAGTTTTTGTCCTGAAACACCCCACTCGTCCAGGATTCAGTGGATGGAAATGCTGGTCCTTCTGCTCTGTTCTTTAACAAATCATTCTCATACAACAGGATTGCTTTTCCTGCTGCCACAGTGGTTTTGGCAGCATGGGTTGACAAATTGACAGAGATACAAGCAACATTTCACTCAAGCCTCATCCTCCAAGTAATACTCATGTTCTTTTGGGCCATAAAAAAGTAATTGGACAGTGCTTTCCAGCCTCAGGAATAAATGCAATGTTAGCACAGAGAGAAACCAAAATTACACATTAGAAGATGCTGCAGAGCCGGATTCCTTCCCAGTCACACAGATCTGCATAGCAATACAACAGGAGAGATTTGTTTGCCCAGCTATCTGGACCAAGACAGAGCCTTGTCCTCCCCAAGCTGATAAATGGTGGCATCAGGGTCTTCATAGCACAGGCAGTCCCTGCCAAGCCGAGTTACAATAAGGAAGTCCCACTCGTCATTGTGCTGCATTCTGCGAATCCTTAAAAGTCACGCTGTGACGAGAGTTTGAAATTTCCATGCAAATAAGACAAACATCAACTTCCTGTCACATCACTGCTATGCATTTGCAGTATAAGTCTGTTTTTAACAACTGCAATTTCACCTCTAAATTCCAATAAGGTGCACAAGGCCTTACCTATCCATGACAACACAACATAGCTAAGAGCAAATAAAAGATGATGAATATGACTACTAGATATACACCTACTATATATATGTGTGTGTATATATATATATATATACACACACTAGATATACTACTACAAAAGCAAGAATTTGGTAGATATATGTACCAGGAAAAGGTCAAACTACTGCTTTGGTTGTCTTGTTCCCATGATCCTAAGGATAAGCAAACACAACAGGTTGGAAAAGCATGTCAGGATATTGCATTTACCTACAGTGCCTCGTGTGCAGAAAGAGAAGCAAACTTTGTGGGTCCCTCTGTGTCCAGTGAAGATGATCTTAGTACTGAAAAATACCCAGGCCTGAGGTGTGGGGCTACAGAAACAAAGAAACCCCACCAAGGCACATCTGAACCTGAGAGAGAAGCAGAAATGCCATGGAATTTCTGGCAGATGTGTAGGAGTACCAGGGACAGCACCCACCCCCCTCCAAGGTGTTCTCTTTCAGCTGGGACAGCACATGGATGTCAGCAGCATCTGAGTGTGCAAAAGAAAGAAATTCTTCCTTTTACACTCTGTTTGGATGCTCCGTTTGCTGCAGTGAAACCAGGAAGAAATAAAACTGCTGAATAACAGAGTCCTTAACATTGCAGGCACTAATAATAGGATTAGAGAGGGAATAAAATCATATCCTCTTGGATTTGGAACATTTGGAGGAAGCCAGCTTCTGACTCACTCTCCCAACAAGTTGAGATCAGGCATGTCATGGTGCTGACCTTCTGAAGAAGGACTCGGACGAGCCCAGCAGCCACAGCTGCTCAGGTGGTTTCAGCCCTTCCCTCTTGGAGCAGTGCTAGCAGAGGTCATGCCACATCGCAGGCCCCGAGGTTCTTGCAGCTTGCCAGGCACTGCCAGTGTGCAGGGAAGGGAACCGGGCACAGGGGAGACCAGGAGGGACACACACAAAGTGAGACAGCTGCGCTTGTTGTGCCCATGGACACACTTCTGTCAGGGATGGGCTGGGGGGAAGCGCAGACATTCAGTCTGTCCCTCCAAAGGGGGGAGAAGGTTTCAACCCCTGAGCAAGGAAGCTGATGGACCCCAGGGGTTGCAGAGCAAAGAGACCAAAAGCTTAAACTACCTGAGCCAATAGACTAGGAAGGAATTATAACCCTTCCATGGGGCTATCTGCTCAGTGGACACAAAGGTTCCTATTGCATGACCATGGGTATTATTTAGACTAAGACAACTTGTCAAGACCAGTCTGACTCTGCAAGAAGATGAAAATTGGCAAAAAAAGGGTTATTTCTGTATCAAGTGGGGATTGGCTACATAATTTTAAGGGAACCAAACAGAGAGTGCCCAGTTTTTAATGTAAAGATCTCATCGTCCCCCTGCTCCCTGGGAAAACTTTTCCATGGTTAAGTGTCTGTCACATTAAACAGTGGATCTAACAATCACCACACAGTATAAAAGCAAAAACCATAATATTGCAAGGGGGAAAATCAGAGTGTCATTACTGAATAGAATAATAAAGAGCAGTTTACACATAGGCTCAAAATAAAATGAATAGCATAATTAAACTAAAGGCAAGGTACAACATCCATCTTCAAATCATCTCTTGCCTCAGGTTAATACAGAGCAGGATCTGAAAAAAGCAGCTTCCTTATTTAAAGAAAAAAAAAAAGAAATCCAAAACCCTGGCTGCAGCATTTCCGAATTTCCTGCCTCAACCTGTTGGCAAATGCTGACTTTAGAACAGCAACTATTTATAAGTCTTCTTTTGTTCTGAGCTCCGAGAGCCACAGTGGGTGACTAATGAAAATAAGGAGCGAGATTTTAAAAGATACTTAGTTATATCATGAGACATAGAATTTTTTCTCCTTGGAATGGTGTTAGTGAACAACAAGTGAGCATTGAGGGAGCAGCTCTTCACAGCCATGCACAAAACAAAAGAAAGACCGTGTTCCCTTCTATTACTAAACCAATAAAATATAATAGAAAAAGCCATGAGGCAAAATGAAAAAATCTCTCCTAAGGTTTCCAGTTTGAGCAATGGAAAGAGCTGCGGGAGTGGGAGACACTGCACATTAGAAGGCGGTTATCTGAGGTGGGGAACATCCTTGCTGTTTCCAGTGATATCAGCTCCAGTGCCCTGAATTTCCATGAACAGCCCTCCGCAGAGGGTTTCTATGGCCAAGCAGTGCTCATGAAAACATCAAGCTCCCCTGCCTTTCCCAGAGTCATTTCCAACAGAAGTTTTGCAGCCCTGCAGCAATGAAAAGTCCCTGTATGAATTCTGGCTTCTCTGTAACCACCTGCCCAGAGCTAGCAGCAAAACAGGACTGTGCAGGAACACTTACAGGGTTTAAATGTGCAATACCCAGAGCCCTTTGACCTTCAGTCATCTGCTTGTGCTGATGAGAGGGTCGCTGCTCTGTGCCTCAGTGAGAGGCACTTTACATCTCTGCAACACATATAAACAGGATTTTGGTTCTGTTACCGGTCTCTCAGTGTCAGAAGCACGATGAGGTTTGTGCTCTTTTTACAGGCATTCTGACAGGCACTTTTATTCCCTCTCTGTTATTACAAAGAAGTCTCAAGATTTAAATATTCTCTAGATTTGAAGCCAACAGCAAATCTTATGCAGAAACACACCATGTAATGTGCCCAGTCTCTTATAGACTGTAGCTCTACAGTGCCTTAGTTTAATTAATATAAGTATCAAAAATCACCCTCTTCAGTTAAACTTGGTGTCTGTGAGCACTGTTATTAACATGGATCAAAGAGCCCCTTGTAGGGAAGACCTGTTGTGATGAGGTCAAGCTCCTCAGGAAATTATTTTGCAAACCAAAGCACCGATTCCAAATAACTGCCTATCTTTTTCTATCCCTCAGCCTATCGATTTCCCTTGGGATGGAACACAATTCCCAGGTAATTTTTACAGCACTTCTGCATAAGAACTGGACATGAGGTCCTGCCTACCCAAACTCCTTGTTCTGTAGCTTGCAGGAGGAGCATGTTTATAAACATAGAGATGAGGTGGGCGCAATTCTGCCATCTGTTCTGTACCTATAAACTTATATTCCAGGTCCTACTGATTTTAGGAGGATCTACAGACGTAACAAAATATAAGATTGGATCCAAAAACCACTCTGATTTTCAAATCAGGTTGAACATGAGAGACAGGTGCTTCTTAACCTTTACTATATACAAGGATATACATATATATAAATATATATATATATACACACAAGTATACCAATACTTGTGTTGGGTCATACCCAGACTGTCCCCATGTTATAATTAGTAAGCATTTCCAGCCACACAGACAAGGATGATTTGGGGAGGACAAGGGACACCAGAGAGGAAGAACAAGGTTTTAGAGAAGGAGATGGAGACAGCAGCAGCAGCAGATTTCTTTCTCCTTACTGCTGACAGTAACAAACAAACAAATAAATAAAAATAGTTCCGTGGAAGTGGAAAGAGCTCTCCGCAGTCATTACATAGCAAACACTCACAGCTTAAACACTTGGCTTAAACTTCTTATCCTCCCCCCTTCATGCTCCTCAGACATACGCACTCATCCACATCTATTTGCCTGCACAAGGACACTCCACGGCTTTGTATCTCTTCTCTTTATAAAATCACAAGGACTTTCCTCATGTGTCTTTGGATTAGAACTATTCTTCCTGCCTTTTGAAATGTGCCCAGTACCTGCTTTCTCACAACAGATGAAGCGAGCATCTTTGACTGTCTGGCCATCAGACCCACATCTTTTATTTTTTTTTTTTTTTTTTGTACTTCTTAGAAGGTGTAAATGTTTAAAAGCAGTATTTTTGCAATTATATATATACATATATTCTCAGGTATGATTGCATTGATATTGTGATAATTTAATCTGGGCTTAAAGCACTTCAGGTAAATCTGACAGTTGTGGACTACAGTGAGGTTTCTAGTCCTGACTATTCATACACCCCTCTGCTTTACAGCTCTCTGCTGAATATGATGAGAGAGATTTATTTGTAGAGTGGGTAGAAACAGAAGTGCGTTGTCGCATAATTTTTTTTTCTTTAAGGGTTATTAATTACCACGTCAACCTTTGCTCCGCTGCTGCTGCCCACTTTTATTTCAGAAGCGCCGCTGTTCCCCACTCTGATCACATCGGGCCCCCCCGGCATCCCATTTTCTAGCAACCTTTGAGAACATTATTTATTATTCTTTATGTATCTGGGTGGAGGGGAGAGAGAGGGACGGCATGGCAGAGACAGGGAACATGAGCCGGAAAACATGCTTGCCTGGAATTGTCATCACACGGCTGTTGGAAGGAGCGAGCCGGAAAACTCGCAGCCAACACTCGCACGCAAGCACACGCCAGGCACACAGCACATCGATCCCGGGGAGTTTGCGAGCAGCCCCACAGCTCTTACCTGGGTTGTCTGGGATCCCTCTGCAGTGCAGCTCCCTCAGCTCCCTCTGCCCTATTCCCGCCGGGAGCAGCGGGGCCGAGGCTGTGACCGGGAGCCGGTGCGGGCAGGGGATGGCAGCAGCTGGCTGCAGCCTCGGCTGCCGGGCTCTGGCTCCTGCCAGGGCTGCTGCTGCTGCTGCTGCTCCTGATGATGCCGAGGAGGAGGAGAGCCGAGTGAGGAGGAGGAGGAGGATGCTGGCGGTGATGCTGTTGCCATGGTTACCCAACTCGGCGGCGGCACCGCTCAGAGCAACAGCTGCCCCAGCACCCAGATCTGCTCAAACCCATCGCTGCCGAGTAGCCCCTGATGTACAGGCACAGGGATGTCACCCCAGAGCCCCTCTCCACAGGGAAAGTGGCAGCCAGGAGGATGGAGGTCACTCCTTGGCACGGTTTTGGGGCTTTGGGAAAACAGATGGAGTGATGCATCTGAAATGTTTGCATTCTGCACTTGTCGGCAAAGAGCTCGCTGCTCTGCAAAGGTCAAACACCGGCTTCCAGAAGGGAAAAGTTTCATTTTTTTCAGGGGGTTCTTGCATTTTTATAAGGAACTGAACAAATCAGCAAAGCTGAGGAAGGGAATGATTTTCAAAGTTGCTGTTGTGATGCAATTTTAAACTTTTTCTCTTTTAAACTAAAGGCCAACCCTCTACCCTTAAAGCAGGACTTAAATTGGGATTTTACTGTCTTATTGTGTAAAAGGTTTTTTGCATAGAGAAAACCCCTTATAAGTGAGTTCCCTGTGTGACAGAGAACTGCCTCTCACCACCAAACAGTGAGAAAAAAACCTTCCAGAAAGAAACCCTCTTACACAGCACAGGACTCTAACTCTTTCATGCAGGAAGCAAACAAGCTGAACTTTGCCTTTATCTAATGATCTGAAAATAAGAAAGGAAAAAAGACCTCAGGTGAATGGACTGCCACATGATCAAAATACAGAGTATTAACTGAGAGAGACGTGAAATCAAGGCATTCAGTTACCATTTATCTATCAAAGACACATGTCGTGAGGCTCTCGTTTTGCACTGGAACACCACAAGACACAACAAGGTCACAACAATCAAATGTCACTTCCATCCAAAAACGTCAGTGCAAAGCTACGTAATGCTCATAGGCCATGACAGTTCTTTCAGGAGCTGGTACTGTTTGCAGGACATTGTGAAACCCTTTCTAAAGCATACTGAAAAAAAAAAAAAGAAAAATGGAAACTTTCTAAAGGGATTTGCTTCCTGCTGCCAGATCTCTGCTTTCAACCTGCGTGCTGCAGATGAAATGAATCTATGAGCTTGAGGCACCAAGGAAATGCACTGGGTTGTATTTCCTATTAAAGTATCAAACCTGGATAAATGGTTATAGAAGAGGGGAGCCTACAAGAAAGATGGAAAGGGACTTTTTACAAGAACATGTAGTGACAGGACAAGAGGGAACGGCTTCAAACTGAAAGAGAGTAGGTTTGGATTAGATATTGGGTAAAGGTTCTTTCCCTAGAGGGTGAGAGTGGTAAGGCACTGGAAGAGGTTGCCCAGAGAAGTTGTGGATGCCCCATTCCCAGAACTGTTCAAGGCCAGATTGGATGGAGCTTGGAGCAACTCGGTCTAGTGGAAAGCTGTTTCTGTCCACAGCAGGGAGGTTGAAACGAGATTATTCTTTAAGGTCCCTTCAAACCCAAGCAATTCTATGATTTCATGATGTGCTGTTGGCACAATTTCTCAAGATATTCCAGAAGACAGTGTCTCCACACCATGTTCATTTGCAGAGTCATAATGTGGTTCATATAAAAGCATTTTCTATATAACTCATTACTTTGGGAGAACCTTGAACTACCTGAACTGAGGAGGAAAAGTGCCAGCCAGCACACACTGTCAGACCTCCTTGGAGTAACTTCCCATTTCACAGCCTCCATGTATCTTATAAACCATTATCCCCAAAGATTTTTAAATTAATCTCCTTTTAGGCAACAATTTTGATGTCTATTCAGAGATTATATGGAATAGTTGACTCAAAGGGACTTTTTAGCACCCTAAAAAGAAATAAGAAATATGTTATCCATTTTAATCTTTAAAAATGTAATGCACGTAAAATTAGACAGTACCCTGAAACCCCTCTCAAGAGCTAAAAAATATTTGCTGCATATGTGGCCCAGGAGATTCCTCGCTGTAATTTTGAATGCAGGGCAAGAAGATCTCATTGCAGTAATGATGGTGAGCACATCTAAATCACCCACTCCATTATTAACTATCTGACAGCGAAACCCATGGTTCTGAATAGATCACTGAGACCACAGACAGATCTTATTTCTGCTAAATCAGGATGTTTACTGCAAAATGTACATGCTGAGGTGTGTGTAATCAGCTTCTAAGCTCATATTTTCCAACTTTGCTTATTGGGGCTATTTTTTGAAAGCTGCATCTCTGATTTCAAGAGCACACATAAGAATAGCAGGAGAGACTTGGCCTCTAGCTTCAGGTTCTTTGACTCAGCATGGCTGTGTTATACCTCTGAGGAACTGCCCACCTTAATTCTCTTGTTGGTGCTAATCTGCAACACTGGGGAAAATTCCACCTTGAAGGAGACGCAGAGCCCACTAAAACCAATGGCTCTGATACCTCCCTGCCTGTACGCTGCAGAGTGGGCATGTTCAACTGTGTCAAGTGAGGACAAAGTGGATATAAAGCTCTAACAAAGCACAAAAAAAACCTGCAATCGACTAAAAATAATAAAAGGTAAAATATTTTCATTTGCCCTCAGTCATGCCAGGAGGGCCTGCATGGTGGGATCGATGACTGGCATCGATAAGTGGTGTTACAGTATGTAAAGCATGCAGATTTCATAAGCAGATATGATTCAATACAGAAAGGACACGTCACAGCTGTATTTGACAGAGCCAAGAGGAAAGGCTGCACTTTTAACCACAGCATTATTTTTTAAGGATAGAACCTATGTCACATCGTGCCAACCTGCTAAGGAATTACAGACCCCCTAGGGCATCTCAGATGGTACTAGGCACTTATGTTTAAGCACCTTAGTCATGTCTAGATTATTTTCTTGTTTTAAATACTAAAGACAGGCAAATCAACTCAGCCTAACACAGATTTCTAAAACAAATCAGTTAAATTCTCCCTTGTGCCTCTTTTTCTCTCCCTGTTGTTAGGAAAACACGAGGGCTGACTAACTTAGCTGTATTTATCTACAACATCCTGAGGCAAAGGCGAATCCCACCCCTAACTCCAGTTCAGAAGAACTATCCCACCAAATGAGCCATCTGAGTTCTGATGCCTGTCAACAAAGTTTAAAACCAAAACATACCTTCTGGAAATGTCTCTTAACTGCAGCCTTAGCCCCACAGCAGACTGAGGTTTCAGCAATGAAGATGCCTCAGTGCCTGTTTAGCTGCTGAATGTTCCCAGACTGGCTGCAGTCCCTAACAGCACAGACATCCTTGGACATGCTTGGTGTCCTATATCCCATCACAGGCAGAAAATTTTTTATTCTGGATTCTTTGTGTAGAGCCTTTGGGTTATTTAATAATAATCTGAAATAGATATTCCCATTAGGTAGCAGGATAACTAATAGATGTTCAGTGGAGCAGTTCATGCTGCAGGGCACACACTGGGCTGGTAAACATTTCTACAGGTTGTAGACTCCACTTCAGTCTGCTACTGTACACTGCTGGAGTTGTAGTGTAACAGTAACTGTACCAATTCTCGTAAGAGCAGGATTAAATAAAAAAAAAGTCTTAAAATAATTGAAATAAGCTTAGAAATACAAATTCTTACTGGCTGTTCATGCCTGACCAGTTTGGTGACCTAATATGAAAGGACTACAGCGTTGGTGGGTGGGGCAGAGCAACTGACCTCGTCTGCCTGGACTTATGCAAAGCGTTTGACACCGTCCCACACGACATCCTTGTCTCAGATTGGACTGACATGGATTGGATGGATGCTCCCCTCGGTGGATAAAGGACTGGCTGGATGGTGCACACAGAGTTGTGCTCAATGGCTCACTGTCTGTGTGGAAAGCAGTGGTGAGTGGGGTCCCTCAGGGCGAGTCCTGGGGCCGATGCTGTTCAACAGCTTTGTCAGTGACATGGACAGTGGGACTGAGGCACCCTCAGCAAATCTGCTGATGACACAGAGCTCTGTGGTGCAGTCACATGCTGCAGGGAAGGGAGGGCATCCAGAGGGACCTGGACAGGCTCCAGAGGTGGGGCTGTGTGAACCTCATGAAGTTCTACAAAGCAAAGTGTGAAGTCCTACACCTGGGTCGTGGCAATCCCAGACACACTCACAGGTTGGGTGGAGAAGTGACTCAGAGCAGCCCTGAGAAGGACTTGGGGCGATGGTTGATGAAAAACCAACGCAATCCTGGGCTGCATCCAAAGGAGCATGGCCAGCAGGTCAAAGGAGGTGATTCTGCCCCTCTACTCTGCTCTAGTAGGACCCCCCCGTGGAGTGCTGAGTACAGCTCTTGTGCTCCCAGCACCAGCAGGACATGGAACTGTTGGAGCAAGTCCAGAGGAGGCCCCAGAGTTGGTAAGAGGATTGGATTACCTCTCCCACAAAGACAGGCTGAGAAAGGTGGGGCTGTTCAGCCTGGAGAAGAGAAGGTTGCATGGAGAACTCATAACAACCTTCCAGTATCTGAAAGGGGCTACAGGGAAGTCAGAGAGGGGCTCTTCACGAGGAACTGTACTGATAGGACAGGAAGCAATGGGTACAAATTGAAAGAGGGTAAATTTAGATTAGATATTAGGAAGAAATTCTTTACTGTGAGGGTGGCCAGTGGGATATCCAGGGAGGTTGTGGATGCCCCAACCCCGGCAATGTTCAAAGTCAGGTTGGATAAGGCCTTGAGCAAGCTGGTCTAGTGGGAGGTGTTCCTGCCCATGGCAGGAGAGGTTGGGACTGGATGATTTTTAAGGGCCATTCCAACCCCTTAACATTCTATGATTCCTCAGACAGTTCAAGTCAGCCCATAAAACCTTACATGAGGAGGCACAAGCTTGTGAGGCAAACACACACACACAGGGCAAGGAAGTGAGCGTGTCTCAGACACGCTGTCTCATGTGGCAAGGAAAGACCACAACCCTCAGCTTCCATCTGGAGCATCCAGTGAGTGGCAGCACGCAGAGAGCTCATCCTGGCTGCAGCAGCTTTGTTCAAGCTCTGGGACACAGCCTGCAGCAGGAAACCCCTGGGAAAGCTCCCCATGGATGAGTAACAGGTCACACCCCAGCTGGGGAGCAGAAGGTAGGGCTAAATGTGTGCTCCAGGTCACAGCAGGAAACCCAGCAGCTCCGTAGGTAATGGATAGAGAAAGTTAAGCTTCTCTTTTAATGAACTGAGAAGCTGAATTTACCTTTTGATTCCAATGCAGTTTCCAGGGACTGTTTCTTTCTACTTTATAATTTCAGGAAAAGGTGAGGTCCAAAGGGAAAGTCAGACACACAGAAACAAACAGAACTCTCAGCCTTGGGGCTTTGATTTCTTCCGGATCCCCCATATGCTCTAGGAGCATTCAGATGGAAAGACCCTTTCAGGAAGCAGTGCACCATATTGTTATAGCTGGATTTGAAACACCCTCTGATGTGAATTACACAGTCTCACATAATCCAGTTTCATGCTATGCAACAGAGAAGCAGTTGAGCAAAAGAAGGAGAAAAACAGCAGAGTGGATCAAAAGATGCCTTTCACAGAGCTATTTAAGAAAAATATAACCAGAAGTGTTAACTAAAATATATCAATATCTATTTTGATGCAGCTGGTGACAGTCAAATCTCCATCATTCATGCCCCATCATTGGAAGCATTCAAAGTCAGATTGGATGGGGTGCTGGCCAACTTGATCTAGTGAAAGGTGTTGCTTCCCATGGCAAGGGGTTGGAAACCACATTTAACTAGACTTTAAGGTCTCTTCCAACCCAAACCATTCTATGATTCTAATAAATATAACAGATTCATGGGGAGCACCACAGTATAAAGGTGTTTTTAAAATAATGCAGGGTTTTTTTATTATGTGCAGCATTTAAAATCAGGCAGTATTTTCACATATCATAGTGCAGCATTAAAGTCTACAGCACTAGAAAAAGTATAATTTATCATTTTGCTAAGTATGTATTACCCACAGAAACAACATAGGATAATATAAAAAGGATCACAAAGACTTGGTTTATTTTAATGTTTGTATCCAAGAAAAGCTTACAATTCTCCTTGCAAGTCCTTACACTTATCCTGTCCTCAAGCCACAGAGTTCTCATTCAGCTGCCACGCATTTAATATTTCATTCATTCTACCACTCAGCTTTTGTCCAGCATCTTGTTACAGCCAACCTGCCAAGCAAACAGCCTTGCTTTAAGTAAGAAAAAGCTACTTTTACCCACCCGTGCTTCCCTTACCTGGAAGGCAGTGGGAAATCTCAGGTTACAGTCTTCTCATTCAGGGCTCTGGAAGATTGTACACTGGATAGAAAACAGAGAGTAAATAAACTAAACACATTTCCAATGTTTAACATGATACAAAAATCTGATAGGACTTGGAGGAACTACTTTAGTATTAGAAGTTTAAAAAAAAAAAAGAAAGAAAGAAGGATTTTGGGAATAACACAGCCCAGGCCCAAAACATCATTTTACAGACAGCCTTAGGAGCTGCAGAGCACTGCTCACTACTGCAGTACCTCACAGAATCACAATCAATATTTTTCTAAACACTCCTATGCAAAAAGGGCTTCCACTGCCATTTATTTTGTGCATGGAAAACAAGTCCTGGACTTTTTCAGAGGCACCTACACAAGCAGCTGAGATTTTCTGGAGGTCAATGCTGAACTCCCCGAACACTGGAACAGGTTGTCCAGGCAAGTTGTGGAGTCTCCATCACTGGAAATATTCAAAACGTGGTTGGATGTTGTCCTCTACAACCTGCTCTAGCTGATCCTGCTTTGGGCAGGGCCAGGAATGATGTGATCTCAAGAGGTGGCATCAAACATTCTATGAAACCACGAACAAGTCCCATACGCCACTGCTCCCAGCATTCATTCCACAGATTCCTAGTCTCTGCCCCCTTAGTTCACCAACTCCTAACCTCTTCCTTGGTTTTGCACAGAGCCTCCTTTTCCCTCCACACACAAACATTTTGCCATACACCTGTAGTCACACCTTGCTCTCATCCATCCCATTCAACCTACAACATCCTAAACCTAAATCACTTGGTCTCTTCCTAGACCCCTCGTTACCTCCTAGACCTCCCCCTGCCAATTTTGTGCCATAAATCATAGGGGCAACTTCCTCCCCCGTTCAGCTTGGGCGCAGTGCAAGCTTTCCTCTCACCTTCAGTGTTGCATCTCCCACCTTGTGTCCCACCTTAGACCTGGCCTAACCTACAGTAACAAGGAAAAAGGAAGGAGAGTTGCAGAAAAATTCTGTTTTGACACAGGCTGGAAAACACCCAGTGCATTCAAGATGTCAGAGGAACTTAGCTGTTTATGTCTACTTGCTGTTGAGAACCCAAAACCTGTGTTTATTCAAAGATTTATGGGCTGTCTTATAGAAGTTCTGAGAGACGGACACAACAGAAAGATCATTTCTTATCTTTTCTCTTTGGAGTATCTGCTCCTAAGCACATAAGAGCAAGTCTTCCAAAGAAGAGCATAGGATTCATTTCTAATGTAGGCAAAACTGATTATTTCTCCTAGATTCCTCTATGGAAATATCTAAACTATTTTGGCTGCAGTTTTCTCAGATTAATTCAGTGCAAGGAAAATGTCCCTGCATAAAATGTTTCAGCCCAAGCAATTAAGATACAGCAAAATGATAAGCAATAAAAGCTAGAGTGTTACTATAAGAAATACTGGACAACCTTAACAACACTCACTGGTATCACTCCCACCTAAAACACATATTAATTCACTAAACAGCCAGATGGGCCTGTTTGTTTAAGACTCTTCCCTAGAGGTTTTCAGCTTCTTTTTTTTTATATATATGTCTTTTATAATGCAAAATACCAGCTGGCAGGCAGTACTAGTAGTACCTAACTACTAACTGGAGTTTGCATATAAAGATTATTTTAAAATATCAGAACCAAACACTTGTCTAACATTTCTTACCATAAGCATAATGTTGCAGCCTTGCAAGGAGAGGAGAAACATCATCCTCATTTGTGTCTGGGTAAACCATGGTACAGAGCAGCTAAATGTGCCTGAGGAAGGGTGTATTACAGGTGGGAAAAGGACAGGGTAGCAGGCAGCTTGCTCCAAGATATTCCCGAATGCCACAAGTTACTCAGCCACTGGATGGCAATTTGTTGGCAATTCCCAAGAGAGTGGCAAACCCAACACTTTCAGCAGGGAGGGAGGTTTTGTGTTTGAGATTTGAACACCTACTCAAAGTTGCTCTAAGTGCTGACCTGTAACTTCCAACCACTGCATCGCTTTCTAGGTCAACGACACTCCGAAGCCCATTTAAATGGGAATGATGGAGACTGCTAGAGACATTACAGTCTTCCCTGGGTCAAGGTTGAAGTGCAATGGTATGAAGGAATAAGATGAGGGAAAATTCAAGCTCTAAACAGTTTTTTAAAGTCGAGGCGAAGCAAATTAAGAAGTCATTATTCAGGTTAATGAATCCCACCTTTTACTACAGCTCTATGGCCTCCATTACAACAAAACCAGAGTAGGATATTTTTCAGCATTCCCACCACCCCAACTAATGACGGAAGTTGCTGGTGGACACTTCCTCACCTCACATTCACAGCTGCTTTCATCAAATAGGTCATTCATGAGAAGGAAGGAGCTTAGTGTAGAACCTTTTGAGACATGTCTACACTGCTTTGGAAAGAATTGCAGTCTTACTGACCTCTGAAATCCCACAGATCGTGGCTGCATAGCACCAGTCCTCACCCATCCTCTGGGTGGGTGGAAAAATTAATAAATCAACCAACCAGCTTGGTAGACTTAATGCCAAAAACCCCTCTTCTCTCTTTGAATGAAAGGCCAAACACTGTTTATAAATACACAGTTGTAACTTTAAAATAACCTGAACATTAAGGGTTTTCATAAAGGGGACTATGCCAGCTATACAATGGCCTTTGGTCTATGGTAGTTCAGAAAAAGGTGTAAGATACTATATTGCATAAGAAATCACAGAACCCTGTCTTAGTGACCGTGTAGACATCTGCTGTTCTTCTTAAAGCTCATTATTTATTGAAGAGACAATGAGTACTGCTACATGTCTAAAGAGGTGAACCACAGGTGCAGAGAGCAACTGCAGGACTTCAGGGATTTGCCATAGAACAGGATTTATCTTGAAGTCCACAGGTAAATAATTCAAAAGCATTTCCTCCTCTTAATGCTTTGATTGAGCATGTGACAACAGAAATCAGTGATAGTAAAAGCCACCAAATGGTTTATCTGAATGGGGAGGAAAAAGACTGAGCTGATGTGGAGTTAGAGCTGATCTGGGAGGGTGACAATGTACTCCCCTCTTACTGCATATCCCAGCCATGTAGGCATGTCTGTAACACTGATATGTGTTACAGCCAGGATATTGACAGCTAAAGATACCTGAATGCCTAGAGATGGAAGGATTTGAGTCTTTATGTTTAGTAGTTTCTCAGCTGGAGACTTGACAGGAACAGAGAGAGATTTGATTTCCCAGCGAACTGACCCCCCCCAGCAAAACTCCCTTTCAGTGTTCAGTCAAAGCAGAATGTCCTTCTACATGCTATTACCAAAAATATTGAGAAAAGGTGTTATCCATCTCCAAAGGAAATAAAACTGTTGAGGATTTTCCCTGTAGGCTGCCCCTGTTATTCTTGAGGAACAGTTGCAGAGCACCTTATATAATTTAGCATGGTCAGAGTCCAGGGAACAACTGCAAAGGCTGGATGTACATGTGACAGAAAGAAAGACACTTTCCTTTTCCTTCTCAGCTTGCTAGGTCTGGGGGAAGGGAGGGGAAACATATTTTTGTTTCCCCTCTCCCAGCCCACCGTTGCAGGAAAAATTCCCCCCCACACAATCAGCAACAGAGCCTTGAACAGAGCCAAAGCCCTGGGCACAGCTCCATCACCAGGGTGTATTTCATGGTCTTCCCTGCCACCTAAGTGCTAAAAGAAAACTCCACGTGCACACACCACAGCCCACACAGATGGTGCAGATGGAAGCAGGAGGCACCTGGCACTACCCACAGCAACATCATGGCAAAACATCCAGAATATTGTTATATATAGATCCAGCAACCATTGAGAACTGCAAAATGTGGCTCTGACAAACACTGCTGTGTCCTTTGAATCCCTGATTCAGTTTAGGGGGGTGGGAAGGAAGAAATGCTGGAAACACTGAGGCTGATGGACTGCAGAAAAGGCTCTGGAGGTCTTGGTGGAGAGTGAGCTGGATGCAAAATTTGGCAGCAAAGGCAAACGGCCTCATGGGCTGTACCAACAACGCTACAGCCTGTACATAAAGGGAAGAGATTATCCCTCTCCACCTCAGTGCTCTTCAGACAACACCTAAACACTGAATCCAGTTTTGGTCTCACCAATGCAAGAAGAACCTGGATAAATCAGAGCAGAGAGGACCACTGAGAAGATGAGATCTGAAGCACTTGCCCAGTAAGGAGAGGATGGAGAACCAGGGCTTCTTCAGCCTAGGTAAAACACTGCTTTGGACGGACTGTTAAGCGGTCAGCAGCCCTCCAATACCTACAGTGAGATGTCATCCAGAAGATGGAAAATTTTCTTCATGATGGTGCATGGCAGGGGAACCAGAGACAGCAGGCATAAACTTAAATGAGAGAGATTCAAACCTTTTCCCCATGAGGACAGTCAAGCAGTGGAGCCCAATGTCCAGAGAGGTTGTGTGGTGTCCATCCTTGGAAATTTTCAAGACTGGCCTGGATTAAGCCCTGTTTATGGGCTGTCGGCCCCACAGATAACTTGAGTTATCTGACTCTGCTTGGAGTAGGGAAGTGAGCTAAAGACCCTCTGGATTATTCCATGATACCTGTGACTTGTCTCACTACAGAAGTCACTTTCCCAGTTTTGCACATCTTCCCTTAGCAGCCTGCCTTGCACTCCGTCTGTGAAAGGAAAAGCAGAGATTATATATTTGTGTACTTCTCAGTGACGACATCCTGGCTAACAGATTGGCACAGCAGGTACATGTCAAGCCAATAAAAAGGAAGAGCAAAGGAGGCTAAAGATAATAATGGAATTTATCAGAGCATTACATCACATTCTTTTTATTATCCTTTCTTCTCCAGTCACAAACACAGCAATGGCATTGACTTCATTACCCAGCTCTGAAATTAAATGGGGCAAGAGAGAAACTCAGTCTCTTCAACACAAAGGGAAAAGTAAACATTTCCCTCTGCCTTGAAACCTGCATGACCCAGTTGCCTGCCAACACCCAGATATGAGAGATATGAAAGACAAAGGAGGGATAGATTGAGGTGAAAAGCAGCAGAAGTTCTTCTCACAGTCTGCCTCTTGAGAAGAGATAAACCCTTATCTGTTGTTATCTGTCAAGTCCAGTTCCCATCCCTTGTTTGCCCTTCTTGCATGGGACAAGAGAAGGTAATAGCCTGTCTATGTTAATTAGGCTTTAGCATCATCCTCTGCAATCTACAGAAACAACCCAAACCAGCACATGGTATTTGGATTTTAACAGAGATTTTACGCTGGAGTGGCCACAGCACAGACCCATGATAGTCACTGCCTCCCAACAGGAATCACCACAACCGGTGTGCTGCATCTCACTGCACATAAGGTGGGCAAAGCCTTGAGAGATCACTCCAGCCCTGGCTGTCTTGTTATGAGCAACATGGGCTCCTCCAGGATCCCAGTCCTCGGAAGGTAGCTCTACCTTTCCCTTCCAGGCAAAAGCAAGTTCATTTGTTAATGTGGCCAGGTACCACCACCTGTATTTTTGTTTGAAATGGAGAACAAAGCGGGATCATTTTGTTTTGCTTTGTTCTGTCACCAAGCGCCACCATTACTCATTTAGGGGTGAAGTTTCATAAATCCTCTGCTGGGGTATAGCTGTGGCATAAGAACAGAGAGGGTCAGGGTGGGTGCAGAATGTGTCACCCACACGAAGTTGGAAGTGGCTCTGCACAGTCATAAAGAGATTGAAACGCAAGACTTTGTCAATACTGGCCTTGGACAACAGGACTGTGTGCTGTGGATAGTCCTGCTGCAGGATCGTCACTGCAGCCCTGGGGAAAGTAAAACCCAGCAGAGAATTCAGTCTGCTTAGACAGGAGAGCTCTCTCTCTCTCCTGCAGAGACCTGGGGGTCTCCAAAATGTCACTCAAATGACACTCATTTGAGTTTATCTCCAGCCTACTCAGCAGTAGCTAGGCAAAGTATCAGAACTGAGCTAAGAACCAATTTGAGCTACTTCATCACAGGGAGACAGTGGACTGAATCCCCCCTGGAGGCCTGTGAGAGCTCCCAGTTTCCAGGAGATTCTCCTGGAGACCAAAGCCAGTGTTTACCCAAGACAGTGATCTCTCTGCCTATTCAGTGAATCTCTGGCTGGGCAGGCTGCAGGCAGGAGGGATGGAGGCATTGTAGGCGCCTAAATGTCTCCCCCAGAATAGAGAGAGTAGCATTGCACATCTCAGCTTCCAGGAGGTGCTGAGAGTCAATCAAATATTATTAAATATTATTTAAGTGGCATAGTGGGAAACTCATCTGAGCACCCTGCTCCAGATCCTGCAGCTCCTCCAAAAACAATGCAGAAGTCCCAGTGTTCTCACTTCTTATGTTTTAATGACCTAGAGTCACACATGAATATATGCATATATATACATTCATACATACATCTGCAAATACACTCTTTTATAAATATATATGAATTTATACAAATGCATTACATATGTGAGTACACACACACAATATGATTTGATCCATAATCAAGTATTGACAAGTTATTATACAAGTGTGAGTGTGTGCTTTTGCACATACAGGTGCAAAAACGATTTTGGGTCTTACAGAACTAATCCATTTACACACAGGTTTAGTGCACATTTAGCATAAATAAGGTTCAATCCTAGTCCATAGAATAAGTTAATAATTTTTTATGCAAAACCTCTTTTCCTCTTGAATTTGAAATTTAAAAAATATTTTGGGAAGATGACTGATACAATGCTGGCTCCAAGGGATAAGCTCAGTTTCAAAAAAAAAGTTGTTTTCTAAAATATTCTCATATTTGTATTTTTCAAGTTCAAAATTACCATAAATTAACATTTTCAGTTACCCGAAAAGCATTCCTATGAAAGTTCAACAAATCTGTTTCAATCACAAGGAAAATGATCTCTGATTATATCAATCTTTCCACAGTTTCACAGACTTGCAAAGACTTCGTCAGCTTCTAAAAAAGACTAAGAAATTTGAGATGAGATTGGAGTGGTTGATTACTTATTTTTCCT
This sequence comes from Ptilonorhynchus violaceus, assembly GCA_013397565.1. Lineage (NCBI taxonomy): Eukaryota > Metazoa > Chordata > Aves > Passeriformes > Ptilonorhynchidae > Ptilonorhynchus > Ptilonorhynchus violaceus. The sequence continues at coordinate 93,276 of VZRJ01012713.1, read as the reverse complement.
CCTGTTTCTCTAATATGACAAATCAATTAAATAGACTGAATCCTTTGAACTCAAAGGGTGAAGGACATTAGAAAGTTTTTTCCCACTAATTCAATTATTTTGCCATTTTCTTTTTTTTTTCCCACTTCCCATGCTCTAAGAACTCCTTGGACATGAGCATGCACCAGAGGAAAAGGAGTCCTGAACACTAGAGGGCAGATAAGAAACAAACCATCGAGTTTATCCCTCATCGTTCAGTCCCTGAAATAAATTTTTTTCCTAGTCATTTATACTCTTTCTTTTTTTTTTATTCCACGAGCAGCTTGTGATTATTTTCACTTTAAATATCTGTGCCAATGGTCATAATTGCATAGCATTTTATTTTCTCCTAAATACTCCTTGAGAAGCAAAAAGGAAACTTCATGCAAAGAAAAATCACATTGAGACTTCGAGGTTGAAGGACTGCTACTGCAGCCAGTGGGAAATAACCCATGGCCAAAATATATTCCCTATATGGAGCAATTTCTAGTGCAAATCAAACTGGTAGTGGTGGTGCAAGCACATCTGAGTTACAGTGCCCAACATCCAGGGCTACATATTTGCACATTAAAAAGGACATTCACTTCCTTGGCACTTATTTCATTGCACTCTTCCTCACTCCAGTCTTGTTCTTTGTTCCTTCCATCCCTGTAAACACCCTGTGCAATTAAATGTCCCCTCTCCTATAATCTCATAAACCGAGGTTCCTGCATTTAGGTGAAAAAGATGAGATTTTTGTCACTCCCAGGCACTGGCAGTCTCTGGTAGAGAGGCAGAACTCACATGCACAGCAGCAGTGACACACACATTTACAAACACAAGATGGGTTATCATAGAATCACGAAATAACAGAAGGACCCAGGTTGGAAGGGACCTTAAAGATCATTTAGTTTCAAACCTCCTGCCATGGGTAGGGACACCTTCCACTAGACCAGCTTGCTCAGGGCCCACCCAGCCTTACCTTGAACACTTCCAGGGATGGAGCATCCACAGCTTCTCTGGGCACTCTGGTCCAGTGCCTCACCACCCTCACAGAAAAGGATTTCTTCCCAACAGCTCATCTAAATCTCTCCTCTTTTAGTTTAAAACCATTCCCCCTTGTCCCATCATTATCTGCTCATGTAAAAAATCTTTGTCTCTCTATTTTATAAGCCCCCAGCCCTCTGATCATCATCTCTCATGCTGCCACAAACAGGCAGGCTCTAAACATTTGAGACAATTCACCTCATATCTCAGGACAGCTCGAGCAAATACTTCTTTTAAAAGTCAGCCACGGCCTCACATAAACCTCTGAATCACACCTGGGGTTTTGCATGTCCTTAGCATGTCTCTTCTCACCACCAGGAGCCTGGCAGACTGCTGTAATTCAGAGGGATGCTTCAGAACTATTTACAAACACACCTCCTTGTGCAGCACTGCTCTCTCAGCATAAATGCAAATACAGCCTCTGCAGTACCTCACACACACAACATTTACTGCTATGCAGATCATGCCTAGATGTTTTGGGAAGCTGCCTTCTTCTAAATGCTGAGATAGAAACCAAATCTGCTATTGTTCAAGCCATTTTTTTTCCTGGCAAACCTCAGTCTAGGGTCACCCAGAATGTATCTTGTGGATTTTTGTTTCCCTCTTGGCAGGGAAAACAAAAATAGCCAGGCTCTGCTGCCTGAGTGTATAGACAGAGACATGCAGCTGCATTAGTGGGGCTCAAAGCCTGGGCTGATACACATCAAGGGCTCTCAGGACTTACTAACTTAGGGTGCAGACACATGCATCCACATTATATAGCCTCTGGCTCAGGCTGGGCTCTTAAAAATGTAAGACTGGTGACCACAACCTTCATGCGTCCACTGTTCTGGAGAGCCAAGACACTTCTCTCAACCATTCAAAATGGACTTTGAGATCCTGAAAAAAATCCCTTTGAGAAGCCTTCAAAGAACCAGACAACACAGTCATTCCTGCAGTTCTCTGTGCTGGGTGAACCTTGGCTAAAGGCCCAAAGACCCACCCAGCCGTGCAGTCACTCCCCCTCCTCAGAGAGAGAAGCAGAGAAAGCAGAATGAGAGAGCTCATGGGCTGGGATACAGACAGGGAGATCATTTCCCAGCTTCTGTCATGGGCCAAACAGGATTACATGGAGAAAATTAAATTATAAATTAAAATATATTCTGGTACTGAGAAAGAAAGACAGCACAAAACCACCTACCACACAGCTTTTCCCCAGTGCCCCCTTCCCCACTTCACTCCTGACTGCTCTCCCATGAGAGGGTGGGATGGGCCAGTGGTTGGTCCCTCCCAGCCTCTCCTGCTGCTCCTGCCTGCTCCAGGTCGGGGTTGTCCCCAGGCTGCAGCCCTTCAGGGACAGCTGCTCCTGCCGGGGCTCTCCAGGGCTGTGGGCTTGCTGTGAGCTCAGCAGAGCTGATACTGTGACACGTCTGTGTGGAAAGCAAGAGCTTATCGCATGACCCAAATGCAAGGGGAGAGTAAATCATGTGCTGATAAGGACAAAACTGCATCCCCCAGAGACGAGATGAACCAATTGTGTCTTCACAGTTAACTTATTCCCTTAGTGGCCTCCCTTGTTACCACATTCCAGCGGGCTGCACCTCACCTTCCCTCATCCCCAGTGAGCTCCATTTCTGTGCTTGGGAGAGCTCAGCCCAGGAGTTCTTCACAGCACAATATAAGAAAGATATAAAGCTATCAGAGAGTGTCCCAAGGAGGGCCGTGATGGTGAAGGGTCTAGAGGGGAAGCTGTATGAGTTGTGGCTGAGGTCACTTGGCTTGTTCAGCCTGGAGGAGACTGACGGGAGGCCTCCTTGCGCTCTGCAACTTCCTCAGGAGGGGAAGCAGAGGGGCAGACACTGACTACTTCTCTCTGGTGAACAGTGACAGGACCTGAGGGATTGGCAATGAAGCTGTACCAGGTTTAGGTTGGATATTAGATAAAGGATCTTCACCCAGAGGGTGGTTGGGCACTGGACAGGCTCCCCAGGGAAATGGTCCCAGCACCAAGCCTGACAGAGCTCAAGTATTTGGACAACACTCAGACACTTGGGGTGATTCTTGAGGCTGCCCTGCACAGAGCCAAGAGTTGGACTGGATGATCATTCAAACTCAGGATATTCTATGAACCTATGGACACAGTACAGGTACAAATGGCAAAATATTCTGAATTTGGTTTAGTACAGGTAAGGAATTACCCATACAGTTGTAAAAAACGCCTGGTTGTAGCATCAGATGGAATTGTGTTTAGCATTTCTAAGCAGCTGTTTTCAACAGAAAAGAAGGGAAATGGAAGGAGGAACTAAAAAGGTGACTACGATCATCGTGGACAAGGATACACAAAAAGCTCAACTTGGTATAGGAATATAAAGGTTGTGGGAGGATATAGTGACTCATGCTTGTAAAGGCTGAATGTCAAGATAGTGGAAGAGTTAGCTAACTTTAGGTATGATACTGGCACAAGATCAATGAGATATATAATGTTCAGAAATAGACTTAGGTTGGAAAATTACAAGATGATTTCTAGCAATCCAGGGATGGTGGTTTTGCCCAGGTAAGATTGATAAGGTTTGTCATGGACTGAAGAAAGAAACATATTGCTTCTTTTTATCCTACTCGACTTCGTCTTCTTCCTCAGATCTCAGAGGGGATTTGTTGGATTGAATTTCTACTGCTGCAGGGGGATGGGATATGTGCTAACAGCCATGTCTCCTGCTTCTTGAGGAATCATATCACAGCAGCTCTGGGTTTCACACTGGGAGGTGGAGAAGCTAGTCTTATTTATCAGGCATCAAATTATCCCAGTGATTGTGCTAAAAGATGGGTTTGTTTTGAATGGGTATTGACAAACTTAAGGGCATTTTATGCCTCTAGCCAAAACCTGGTATAATTTTTTTTTTTTTAGATGCCACTGTCAGCCAGTCTTTTAAGCAGCAATTTGGCTCTTAATTCACATTCATTTAAATGAAACTGAGCCAACCAAACACCTCAGTAAAACTGGCCCTATATTTTTTTCCGTACTTAAATCCCTGGTCAATAAATATAACATAGAAAACCTGTGCTGCTGCTCTTTGGCTTTTCTCTAGACTCAGTTGTGAGCTCTGTTGTTCACTGAAGACACCTTAGTCAGAGTACGTGCTTGCACTTTATTGTGAGATAAATAACAACAGGAGCTGGGAATGCAGAATAATTCACATGTGCCAGCAGGTGTGAATCCTTCACCCTCTTTAACAAAAGAACACTCTGCAAAAGTATCTCTAAACCTCTGAAAGACACTATATGGAGGGCGGAAAATAAATCCCAGCACATTCATTTGTCCTGGTTTTTTTACACCCAGGCAAATCTTGCCCATCTATTAATTTTGCATGCATTATGCACTGGGGCTAAGTACTAACTGCACATTTGTACTTGCCTAGAAGAAAGGAGGTCAAGGCTAGAAGTGTCCTGGATGGCAAACTGCTTTGCTTTAAACTTAATCAAACAGTGAAAGAATTAAAAGTAATAATGAACCTACAATAAAGCAAGCAAATGTTACATGATCAGGCTCACTTGTAAAAATGGATCTGAAATTCCTGCTTATTTAACGTTTTAAGTTTCCTCTGTTGAATAATACATAGCCTATTGAACGATTTAAGTTAGAACATGGAGCTGAATGTTACATATTAAATATTAAGTGTATAGCAAGGAAAACAGTTGAGTTCCTTGCAGGCATACAACTCTGGGCTTAGTGGTTCAGAGGGAAGGAGGAGGACATAGGCCCCATGTGGGGAACCCTGCTGGAAAACAAGGATGGAAGGAAGCAAAGGGAAGATTTCTGTGACTGGCAGGCCTTCTTTCTGCAATTTTAATGAATCTATACTGATGTGTGTCATAAAAATAAGATGTAACTAAATCTCCTCACATTTCTCCTACTCTACAGAATATTTTTCATGGAACAGTTCCTTTAGCAGCAAAAGGAGTTGTAAGAGACTGATAAATCACATCAGTCATGCTGGTTGCATAATGTTAGAGTGTAGTGCAGTATTTTTCATTCTTGTCATTATTTATTTAAAGTTTTCAATAGGAAAAAAGACCTTTTTATGGACTATTATCCCTTGAAATACAGAACTTCGCCAAGCTGAAAGGATTCTGACAAGACAAACTAAATTGAATTGATGCAATTATTTTGGTACAAAAATTTACTTGACTACATTGCCCTCCTCTGACCCCCTAAAGAAGGAGCCACAGGAGCAGATGTTCAAGAACACAGTGAACTTTGGAAATTTGTGAACTACTCAAAACAGCCAAAGAAACTGGACAGCATATGATGTACTACAAAGCAGGGACATCTTATTTAAGTGAACGGCTAAAAATAGTAGATGGTTGAAGGACCAACCCAAATCAGGGCTATAAATGAGAAGTTTGGAAACTTCTTATAAAGTTTGTGCCTTTAAATAGTTTTGATTGGTGTTTAAATGCTTAACAGTGCATAGAGCACCTGATGTGGTCTAGTTGGACAAATTCAATTAGTTATTCTGAACACTCTGGTCATCTCAACTGGAAGAAAGTTGGCTAATACCTGGAGACAAGTCAGAGATCCATTTTTCTGAGATCTGGTCATGGTAAATCTCATGTTCCTGTGTCATTGCAGTTGAAATTTCAGCTAGCTTTAGGACCGAGCACAGTCTGACTGTGTGACACTTAGCAGTTGTACTAAAAAGTGCGGGGATCTATTTCAACCTTAATTTTCTCAAGTGGAGACTGCACTGCTTGCTTTGTATGAAACGTGTGACCTGCTGTTACGCTGAGAGCGAGCAGTGATGGATGTTTGTCTGGGCAACGTGAGAAATGGGGCCCTCATTCTTTTATCTGAAGCAACTGTTCTTTCTTTCATAAACCTAATTACTATTCACTGTGGCGATGACTTTCATTGAATTATTTATCAAGATTTAGACGCTGGGAAAGGCTGAAACAACACTGCTACTATCCCTTTATGAATCCATTATAAAGGGAGCACACACCTTGCTCTTGAGCGAAACCACATCAAGGATTTTTTTTTTTTTTTGTCCAGAGTATTTACCTGTAGTTGAAATTAAACAATAAAATATCAGAGAAATTAATTGTGCATCCAGAAATATGTTTTCAACACACACAACATCTCTCATGTGTTGTCTCTTCTCCATACGTTTCTAGAGAAAAGATAGAGGTGTACTTGTACATTCTTGCAGCTGTATGAACAGGAAAAGAAACCCCATGTCTCTCAAAAGGCACGAATCAACTGAGTGCAGTTTAAACTGTTCTTTACTGCCCCACAGAATCCACACAGCACCAAACTCCAGGTGCCAGGTTAATTGAAAACCTGAGCTTTCTCATTGTTCATTGATATTTACATAAAGGCAACACTCATAGAAATAGAGGTGGGTCAGCAGGACTAAGAACAGCTAACCAGACACACAAAAAAACCACCTTAGATTAAGTTTGCCAGGTTTTAATTGCAATCAGAAGAGCAAGAGGTATTCACAAGTCACTTGAAGGGGTTTTCTTTGGTACAGATATAATGCCCAACTTGGGCAGATCTGGTTAGAATGTAGCTCCTGAATTTGAGGATCATTGTGATAAAAAAGGAATTAAACATACAGCCAGCCAGTTGTGATGGAGAGGCCATTGCAGCAGTGAAAACATTTTACTAAGCAGAAGAAACTTGAGGCCTGCCTGAAATATTCTCTAAAAGCATTAGGGCTGAATATGCACTTTAAGACATTCAGTGGAAAACTTCAATTTCATGCTGACTTCGTTCATTTTTTTACAACTTCCTCGTATAGCATTTTATGAAGAGGAAGATTTTCTTGGCAGTAAACATTCCTATGCAACAACACATTTGGATAAGTGTTTAATTTCAAGTATATACTTATTTCCTGTGGTTTGCTGAATCACGTGCAAACTCAGCTGGAAGCCTAAGGTACTGCATTGAGGTTGGGTGGGCAGGTTTGGGGCAAAGGGGGACTCTGGGGGTGGTTTCTGAGAGAAGCTGACAGAAGTTCCCCGTGTCCAACAGGGCAGGACAGAGTCGCTGCTGGCCAAGGCTGAGCCCATCAGTGATGGTGGAAGAGCCTCTGGGATGATGTATTTAAGAAAGGGAACAAAACTGCACAACAGCAGTTACAAATGGAGAGAGAGTGGGAATATGAGAGTGAAACAGCCCTGCAGACACTCAGGTCAGTGAAGAAGGAGGGGCAGGAGGTGCTCCAGGAACCAGAGCAGAGATTCCCCTGCAGGCCCTGGTGCAGCCCATGGTGAGGCAGCTGTGCCCCTGCAGCCCGTGGGGATCCATGGGGATGCAGAGATCCACCTGCAGCCCAGGGAGGACCCCACAAGGGAGCAGGGGGATGCCTGAAGGAGGCTGTGACCACGTGGGAAGCCCACACTGGAGCAGATTCCTGGCATGTTCTCCATGGAGCACACACATTGGAGCAGCCTGTTCCTGCAGGACTGCACCCTGTGGAAGCTGGAGCAGTTCATGCAGAACTGCAGCCAGTGGGGAGGGCTCAGGCTAGAGAAGTTCATGGATCCCAGGCTGGAGCAGGGGAAGAGTGTGAGGAGTCCTCCTCCTTAGAAGGAAGGAACAGCATTGACAGCCTGTTATGAACTTACCATAACCCCCATTCCCTGTCCACCTGTGCCACTGGAGGGGAGGAGATAGAGAAATGGGGAGTAAAATTAAGCCCAGGAAGAAGGGAGGAGTGGGTAGAAGGTATCATTGAGATTTGGGGCAATTTTTCATTACCATACTCTGTTGAATGATAATAAACTAATTTCACCAAGTCAAGTTTGTTTGCCTGTGATGGTAACTGGTGAGTGATCTCTCCCTGCCCTTATCTTGTCCCATGAGCCTTTTGCCATATTTTCTCTCCACTGGCCAACTGAGTGGGGGAGTGATAGAGCAGCTTTGCTGGGCACCTGAACTCTATCCAGGGTCACCCCACCACGGTGCTTTGACCTGCTATCCCAGATTGCCATCCTGGATCACAGAAGTCACCCATTTATTGCAATATGTTATTGCATTAGAGGCATCAAGGGATGGCACACTTAAGACTCCCAAAGGGAGTATTTGATCCATCTCACTTGGTCTTTATCAGTCATCTGCATGCCGAAGCACAAGATTTAGGATCCACTTCAAAAAATTTACCAGCAACATTACTGAGTCTCTTGTTATCCCTGTATAAATCTCTAAGCACTTTCTAATTCACTTTCACTGTTGTTCTCAAGACTTTGCGCACCTTAATCACAAATTTTGGGGGAAAGAACATTTTTGTTGGTTGAATTTGTACTCCTCACTGTTTAGTTTCAGTGACTGTGCTTAGTTCCAAATGTTCAGATACAAGGAAAACACAGAAACTCTTGATCTACTTCCTCAGAAGTACTGGTATTTTTTTAAAATAGTATTAAAATTCATAGTTTTGCTTCAAAGAAGACCTCTCACACTACTTTATTAGAGTCATCACCCTTCTTTGCACTCATCTGAGGTCTAAAATATCCTTTCTGAGATAAGGCATCAGTTCTACACATAGTACCTCAAGAAAAGATGCACTTTTTTTCTCAGAAGTCTCTAGCACACTCCATACATATCACAATGCATTTATTTAACACTGCAGATGACCAAACCAGAAGTAGTTGGGGCTTTTAGTTCAATTAAATTTAATCTGAAGAGGTTAAAACTGTAACATTTTTCTCTCCAAATAATGATAACTATTCCACTTTGGACCAAGTGATTGTTTGAGATGTTTTTCAAGAAAGTAAAAGATATTGTTTATACATGTATATCGATATAAAAGTTGATTTTCAATGCTCCCAACCAACACCAACTGTGATTCCAGTTGCAGTGGACATAAAAGGAAACTGTTTAAAATTCAGCTTCCTTGAAAAAAAAGTTCTACACTCTGAGTTCTACTTCTGTTTGCACATTCTCTCTGCTACTCTTTATGCTTTCCTAATCATATTATCTGGCTTTTGAAATACCTTCCCCCTTCTGTATGAAAGCCTGAGCTATTGCAAAAGAAGCCAATCTGCCACTCATCAGTGTATGCTGAACGTGAATAATGGAAACCAATGGAAGAAAAGAAGTTATTTTCCCCCCTCCGTCTTGTCTTTTCTAATCTCTTAGGTTTGTATTTTAGACAGAGCCTTTATACAGCACTGAGAGAAAGGTGGGAAGCAGAGGCCAACTGCCAGGAGTAGAGCACAAAATTAGTCTTGATTTCTTTTTATTTCCTCGCTGGGTAGATCTAAACATAATTTTTTTTCTTTTTTTTTTTTTTTTCCCCAAGTGTAAAGTAGCAATAGCTAGTGTGGATGCAATAGAGGTGCTTTTGGAGATGTGAGGGGGTTCATTTGTGGAATTGAAAGGAAACAGTGAAGAATTACTCAAAACTCGAAATAAATTTAGAGTATTCAGAGCATCTACATTGCAATGGTGTAGCAACATTTGGTAGTATCTCCTGCTTGATGGTAATGATATTGGCATATCTTGAATGGCACTTCTAGTTAAGTCTGCCTCAAAAATCTTTCAGAGATCCCAAACACTCCACATCAATTAGTTCAATGACAGAAATTTGAACACCGACATGATCTGCCACAGAGTAAAGAAAAAGATCTCCATCAATAAAGAAATAAAGAAACCACAGCTTTTATTTTTATTTTTTACTATTATTTTTTGTTATATTGTTTTCTCCTTTGCTCATTTCAAGTGGAAATTGATGGGAAATTCCTAGAAGTACTGGACTTTTGGGATGTGCCAAAGGTCTCTGCAGCAGGGCACTAGCTGTAAGTCTTACCCTATGCTCAGCAGAATTTGTCTTTATGGGAAAAGACAAACCCTCCAACATGGTTGTAAGCCCATTAGAAGCAATAGTAAGAGCCATGGGAGGGATGGATAGTTTTTGATGTAAGCCAGAAGAGCTAAATTGTAATTATGGAAGTTCTGCTACATAATTAGACAGAAACATGCCCTTCTCATCACCAAAAAGTACCAAGAGAAATTAATTTTCATATGAAAGAAAATGAAAATTTAATCTCTTCTCCTGGCTCTTTTTTTTTTTTTATCAGTCCAATTAAATGGCAAATACATCCCTATTACAAGTATGGCCTGCAAGCCAGACTGTCCTTAGGAAGCTGCACAGTCCCACAACTGTCCTGAGCCTTCAGGCACTGCACAAAAACAAAACTGATGAGCAGTATGGTCTTGCTAAAAAATAAAATTTTTTCTTACCCACTTGTTAGATAAGAACATGATCAAACACTTGGGCAAATTCACAGAATTCAAGTTTGAAGCCCAGGTTGTTGAAAGTTGCTAACATGGTTTGTGGTGCTGCCGGGATATTCAGGGCTGAGAGACAATAAATTAACACAGAGAACTGGATGTCCTTGGGCACCACATTTCATCAGGAATAGAAAACATCACTAAGATGGGAGATGAGTAGGAGGGCATGGAAAACTCCCTAAGGAACCTTCAAGACAACATATTTCATCAGCAAATATGAAAATAAAGATGCCACAGTGAACACGAGGAGGTAGCCAAAGTAGAAGTTCACAAAAGCCACAGGATATTGTGTGAAGCAAACCAGGGGAACCACATACCACAGAAATTAAACCAATCATCTTCCATCTACGGACAGGTACGAGCAAACAATTTAGAAGATGGAAAAGCTGGACCAGGATATTCCAAAAGAGCCACCTTCCAGCAATGGAATGCTAAACAGGAGAGAAGTCTGACTTTGCCTCTTTTCGCATTTTTCTCATGTGGTTGTTTCTCTGTTTTTATCATAGTAGAGCCTGAAATGAGAAGCATCATCCTTCATGTTTGCAGTCCCACCATCAGCAAAGATCGGGATCCCTTTCCCTAATGTTGCCATGAGAAGCTGTGGATGCCCCATCCCTCGAAGTGTTCAAGGCCATGTTGGATGGGGATCTGAGGAACCTGGTCTAGTGGAAGGTGTTCCTGCCCATGGCAGGGGACTTGGAACAAGATGATCTTTAAGATCCCTTCCACTCCAAGACTTTCTTTGATTTTAATGTTTTTAACTTCTCAGATTACCTGGGTTATTAATTTGTATTCTACCTCAGTAAGCATGTTCAATCCCGATATATATTTTATTCTTTTCTAGAAAGAAAATGCACACAAGTACAAATATTTGAGACAATACAAACCTATAATGTTAGGGTTTCAGAGGTGTGTGGCAGAGAAGAAGGTCAGAGAAATATCAAAGAGAAAAATCTTAAGATTTATTTTAAATAGAAGTTTCAAAAGTTCCAAATAAAATTGGTAGAGGATACATCTTAATTTTAAAATTCCCATTAAAAATGTAGTTTAAACAGTAACTAAATGCAAATTTTATCTTCTTACAACATCGCCACAACATTTTCCCCATGATGTTTTTTCCCCATTCTGGATGTAAAAATATTTATCACTAATTCTGTTTCCCATAATCTTCTCTGAAAGACCCTGAAATCTTGTTAAGAGTGAAGAATTGCATGGATTTTGATCTCTCTTACAGTAGATAAGCATTTGCATTTTCTGGAGCTGTGCAGTGAGAGCACAAAACCAAGCCTACCAAAAGGTCAGTGAGAGCTGGGTAGACAAAGACCATCTGCAGCAGAGTGCCTTTGGTGCAGCCAGCCTCCCAAATCCAATATTGACACATTTCCAGTTTGATAAGAGGGAGACTGGTCAGTCTTCCCAGAGCACATCTTTATGGAATAGCAAAGGAAAAGGAAGAAGGGAAGGGATGTAACTGCTAAAATCCACCTGCTTCCGTTATAAAGAGAAAAGTTCTCCCGCAGCTGACTCATAAGTATTCAGCCTCGCGGGAGCCTGTAAATGTTTTCCTGAAAAAGTTTGCATCCCGGAGGATTGATTTTTCGAATATCAAGCGTAATAAGTGCTTCCTGCAGAGCCAGGACCAGGATCTTTGCCTGGACTTATCTTTTCTGAGCTAACTTACTCTACAAATAAAACTGAGTGGCTTTGTCCCACACCACCTTTCTGCATTCTTCCCAAGTCTGTACTAACACCACTATCAGCTCAACACAACACTAGCCAGAGATAAGAAAAACAAAGCGATTGTAAACATATTCCCCTTACAAAAATGCGATTGTCCTGATCATCTGAGAGACAAAAGCTGCTTTTTCAGAGCAATGGCAGAGCATTTAACACTGCCAGCTGCAGAGGAAACTGTTCAGTACAGCTCAGGCCACTGCTAAATTGCAAAATGCGCCCGTGGCAGCTTTGAACACAATCCATCTGGGAGAGCTCGTGCCAGCCAGTGTTCGTGGGGTGTAATAAAAAAGCTATTAAACACTTCTTGAGTTGCATTCTCAACCCTGAGCTCCTTTTCAAGGGATTTAATTCAGCAACAATGTCTTGCCTGAAAATGCGTTCAAAGAATCATTATGGATCTTTCGCAGGTATTTCAGCTAGCAGAGGAATGTTATTTGGGAAGGTCATCTTGGCTTTGTGTCTGTAAATGAGATCTTTACGTGGAAATCTTTGCAGCCCCAGCACCACCACTTTAAGTTTTAGTTTTTTCTTCTATAACATGTCTGGTTATAGTCTGATTCCAATTGCTTTGAAAGAAATAGAAGCGTCAAGGTATTTTTAGTTTCCTGACATATAAAGCACTTCTATTGACTGATTAGAAGATCCCTGCCCTGAACCTAGTGCTCTCCATGACTTCTAGGCAATGTTTTGTGAAAGCTACCATTTTTCTTTTCCTATTACATGCTCCCCTCAAATCAAATTACTGTTGATTTAAACTGGTAGGAAAAAACAGTTATTGTAAAAGGCTGTGTTTGATTATATGATAATTAGGAGGGGTTGTTTGATTTTTACTGTTTTTAATTATAAATCTCATGTTTGAAAACATTTAATGATTTTTTTTTTTTTTTTCTGTATATACCACTTTATATTAAATTAACAGTGTGACAAGACATATCGACAACCCTAAAGCTTCTGCTGATTTATGGCCAAGCTCTCCCTAAAAGTTTGACCTCCTTTGCTCTCTTCATCACTACGGATTTAATAATTTCTCTGCCTGCAACACAAGGCAAGGTCTTAAATTTAAATGCAAACATTTACGTCCTTACCTTTAGTCTGTATGTTGGCAGGTTCATTTCACAGGGACTGTGTTATCCCTGCACATACCTAAAACTCATCCCCTGCCTCCCCTCATCCCATTCCGACTTGGAACAGCCTTTTCCCTGGCCTAGATGAATGCAGTCTTGCATTGTTCCCTGTCTGCTTGGGCATGGTATTTTAAAGGCCATTTTCCTGGCCTGCCATGGGGTTGTCTTCTATTTCAGAAACCCTTTACCCGCCCTCCTTTGCCAAAACCAGTTTGAACACCAACCTTTCACCTCACTTTGTGCACTTCCCTCACTTCATTCCTCATTCAGAACTAGTGAGAATTAATAAAGTTTTCAAATGTTTTCTCATCTTGCCATTGAGTTCCTGCCATCAAGGAAACTTTCAGAAATACGAAATGGGCTACCTTATTATTCTTCTTCAAATGCCTCCTTTGCCATCAGGCACTTCACGAACATTGCATGGTTTATAAGAAAAAGCATAGGACTTACAGACACCTGAATCCTAAAAGACTTGGAGACTTACACAAAAATGGACTCTAATACAAACATGGTACAAAATTCTGCCATCTGCCCTTTGGAAAACGTTGGGTTAAATAGGTGTGATGAACCTTTACAGCCCTATTGTTCGTTGATCAGAGGCTTCACATCTTCCCAGCTTTCCTCCTTCCTAAACCACAGAAAACACAAGAGTAATCCACTTTGCCATGACAGTCTTTACCCTAACAAGCCTATGTCACATTGGCTACAGTCACACTTTATGCTTTTCCAATTAACCTTGAAGTCTTTCCCTCCAAGGAAAATTTCTATTTTGCAGGACATAGCAAAACACCTGAATTTCTTGATAAATAGGAGTCATGTGGAATAAGTGAGGTTGGCTCTCTAGAGAATTCCCTTTTAGCCATTTGAAAAACAAAAGAGGGGAACTAAAGAGACAAATTCAACCCAAAAATATCCTGAATTATATTCAAAGTATAGTATGACACACTATCTTGTTTTAGTACCAAGTATGACCAAACCCTGCCATTTTTAGGCACACTGGTTTAGTTTAAACTTTAGTAAGCATTTATCAGGAGAACAGGTTTCCATCTCACTGGGAAAAGCTAACAAGGTTTGTTGTTTCTGGTTAGGCAACAAACCCTGGATGTAGAATCCTAATGCCACATTTCCTCCTCTAAAATAATTTTGAGCATGGATTGCTGGAGAAGGAAAATAAGCAGTGAGGGGGTTTTAACACAAAAACACAGCTACTGTTGTAATAAAGTTCTTCTATGTCCAATGAAGCAGACAAATGAATGGGTGTTCTCCCCATGGAATTTTCCAGGATAGCAAAGCTTGTGTTGATCTGCAGTCAACACTTCCTACCATTTTACTCAAACATTGAATCAAACAAGGATGGAATTAAATCATGCATTTTCACTTCATCACCCACTGAATATACTTTCACATACAGAATCCTTCCAAGTATATCACTGAGAGCCAGACACCATCTACCCCACACTGAGTCTATGCAATCAAGTCTCCATTGAAAGCACAAATATAGATCTGGCTGAGCGACTGATAGGCAAATTATATGAGGTAAGCCCTGCAGGATAGGCTTAGCAAAGTTAAGAGAGCGTTTGATATTTTCTAGAAAACCAAGGAAAAGAAAAATACAGAAAAAGAAAAATAGAGAAAGCTCACAATTCAAGAATTACAGCTTCATACTACCTTTCAGTAAATACAGATGTCAGAAATAGAAGGTTGCCTTGATGTCTTTGCCAGAGAAGGCGAGAAGCCATATTCATTTTTTTGAAAGACAAGGACTACAGCTCTTTTTGTTTTTGCACAGAGAGTCTTCATTGTGTTTTCATAGAGCTAAGGTGCCTTCTAAACTATTTGGCTTACTAAAGGTTTAGTGCTCTTAAAAATGTACAAGAAACAGATCTCCAAGAAACCCAGACCCACAGCTTTAACCCAGCCTTCAGATATGTGCTGGTCTCATCAGCTCTCATTGAGTTCATCCTCTGTACCTTTGGCTCACTGTAAAGGCTGACAAAATCTTTCAGAGCCTGTTCCTGAAAGTGCACTGAACACAGAGCTATGGTTCATACATCACTAGTTTGAAAACCAGAAAGAATCAAGCAACACCTCCACCAGATACTTTTTTAAAAAAGCTACATCATCATTATCAATTCAATGAAACAAAGTAGGTAGGAAATGGAGTAATTCAAATTTGCTATGTGATTGGACAACTTGGTGTTGGCACAGTTGAAGTTTTGGTTTATTTAATATAGTAGAAACCTCTAAGGTCAGATGAGAACAAAGTATGATTCACCAGCCTCCCGTAGATTTGAAGTATCACCAATCTTAGCCACTTAACTATCAATGTACTTTCTTTCTTTATGTGTAATTGAGATTAAGAGACAAACTTGCTAATTGAGCATCCAGCTCTTGCATCCAGATCACTGATAGTTACATAGAACAGGACTGGCTCTAGGACTGAACTCAGAGAAATACCTCTGCTGTCTGGTCACCAACCAGATGTAGCCGCAGTCACTGCAACCCCTGAGCTCTGCCCTTCAGCCAATTCACTGTGAACCCACTCATCCCAAAGCTAGGCAACTTGTCCCAAAGGATGCTATGAGTGACAGTATCAAAAGCCTTACTGAAACCCCAAAACCACCACCTTTTCCTTACCCACTTGGAGGGTGACTAACAAAGAAAGATATCAAATTAGTTAAACAGGATTTTTTCCTTTTGTGAACCCATGTTGACTGTGCCTGATGACCATATTATTCTTTAAAAGCCTTTCAACTGTACTCAGTATGATCTTCTCCATACTTTTTTTCCAGAAACTGAGGTTAGACAAACATATCTGTAGTTCCCTGGATCTTTCCTCATTTCTTTTTGTGGATTGGAATATCACTGATGAGTGTCCAGTCAGCAGGGACTCTCTGGATTCCCAAGACCTTTCATAGATGGAAGAGATGGGTCCTGCCATAGCATTTGTTAGCTCCTTCAGAACTCTGGGATGAATCTCATCAGGCCCCATGGACTTGTGAACATTCAGCTGATACAGCTGGTCCCTTACAATTTCAGTGTCCACAAAAGAAAAGTCTCTGTTCCACACTCGTGGTCCTCCAACTCAGGGGACCAGGCAGCTCAGTAAGGAATAGTGACCAAATGGTATGTGAAGGTTTCATTTTGCCTTTGCTGGTCTCTTGAACATTTCACAGTTATCTTGTGATGTGACAACAAAAACTCGGGAAGTTTCATCAATTTCAAAAGTACAAAAAACAATTCCAGAGAAAGAGAAACTAACAACACAGTGTGGAAGAGATGGTAAGGCTGGAAAAGGTGCAAAGCAGGTGGAAAATATCTCCATGCAAGTGGAGTGAAACCAGCTTGTACAAATGCTTTTGTTTTGGAGCAGTACCACAGGATCCCAAGTGCCATCCCAAGGCTTGACTTCAGGAAGCTGGTGAGAAACAACAGAAGAGCTCTCAAGAGAGTAAAAGATAAGCAACTACTTAAAAATTCCTGAGAATACTATGATTTTCAAAAATCTTTGAAACAAAATGGAGAAGGATTTTGGAGATGCTGATTTTGTTTCAGCCCATTTGATTACTTGATACTTTTCTTGAGGGATCACTGAGACAAAAATCTCTTCCACTGGAATCAAGTTCTTCGGTCAAAAAAGTCATGGAGTCAATTAGATCTTACCAGTACCTCCTTCTCACTCATAATATTTGTTGGGGGCTTTTTTTAATGCTCTATGTGTGTCAGAATAGTTAGAACATTCCTGGCTAAGTGTATGTGGGAAGTTAGCACAGACCTACCTACAACTTTGCTAAGGAACTGTCAAATTAGTCAAATCTTGACAGAGAGGTACAATTCCTTCTGATCCTACAAAAAGTATTCTGCTACTGCCACAGTTCCTTATCAATGAAGAAATTTTATCCCATCTTCCTTGGTATCTGTGGCCATGTAGGCCACTAAATGGAAAAGACAAAGCTTCACCAAACCTTGCTCTCTTGGCATTCAGCTGAGTGGTGCTGGAGCCTCTTCCATGCTCTGTTTGAAATGGAAAAGATTTGTTTCTTCTTACTCTTTGCTATTTGCTAAAACAACCCAATGGGGACAGCTAAGTGAACATCTCTCTCCTTGGCCACCATCAGCCTTTTGGTTCCGAGAAACAAAGCAGGGGGGGAACACAGCATCAATAGACATTTTGTAATATATCACCTCCTACCCCTTAAGTAAACAGCTCCTGGAAGTTGCCAAGGTGTTGATTTAAAACACTACAGCTCTAAAGACTTCTTTTTTCATGAAAAGCCCTCCTGGGTTGCAACAGTCCAGGTTTTATAGACTTCAGTTAGGAAACATGTTGCTTTACTTTGTGCAAAGAAATGTGGGTTTGGGATTTGGGGTTTTGGTTTGCTGTTTTCTGGGGGGAGTTTGTTTGAGGGTTTGGCTTTTGGTTTGTTTTTTTCTGTGGGATAGTGCTGAATTAGGACTGAACAGGGGCACTGGGCTCTGCGAAGAAAGAATGGGTAATTTTGAGTGCACAAGTCTGCATGGTGTCAAAGTGAGATAAGTTCATTGAAGAGAAATGCACTGAGGAAGCACAGCAACAAATTGTGACTCAGGAAGTCTCTGAAGGGGAAAGCAGTAGAACACTGGGAGAGAAACCTCAGGGAAAAACTTCACAAGGATACTCACCCCTTTTTGTTCTCCCTTGGATATCCACTTCAAACCCAGGGCCAGTAGAACCTTTGGTCTTGCAGAGTTTGACTGTGAGGGTCTAGTGAATGGCTGATACTTCAAGACACGGCATGAAAAAACAGGGCTGATGTACCGACTGAAAAAAACTTGGTTCTGGTTGAACCATTCACAAAAGAGGGTGGATCACTGAAGGTGTGTTTGAACTTTCTCTTGAGCCAACTGGTAGCATAGAAAGGCCTTTTGGAATAAAGGGACATGGCCCTTTTTGTTCTGTGCCAGTCTCCACCGATCTGATCTTCCAGGACTTTCAGTACTTTTGCCAGTGAGGAGGTAAAACCCCCTCTGCACTGTCAAAGGCAAGCAGGTTGTACAGTGCATTGCTGGGTCACTTGAGTGCTATTACAACTGATAGAAAGGCATGGACCCCTTTTCCAGGGCTTGGGTGATGCCCTAAAGACATCCCTAAGGGTCCTTGCTTAGCCATAAAAGAGCCTCATTATGTTGAGTCCATTGTCCGATTCCAATACATTTACTCACTTGTATCCTCACAGCTCAGCAGGAAACTCCTTGGCACAAGTAGATGTTTAGTCTCCTATTAAAAGGATTTCTGTGCCTGGAGGGCTGTCTATCTTGATAAGTAATATTAATTCATCTCTCTTTATCCAAAATATTTTCCAACATTAGAAAGGAATTTCCACAGCAGAACCATAATCTAAATAAATAACGTCATTATAAAGATCACTCTTAGAATCATTTAGGTTGAAAAAGACCTTTAAGATCAATGAGTTCAACTGTTAACCCAGAAATGCCAAGACCAGCATTAAACCATGTCCCTAACAGCTTCATAAATGCACACAGTTCATTCCTAGCTATAAAGTAGGACAGTCATTCTCTGTTCTGACACAAAAAATGTTTGTGTTTAATAAATGTTGCTTTATGTTTGTTGTCTGGATGGGGAACAACCCATCCTCCATGAGAAATCAACCCCCTAAAGTTGAGTTTGAACAAGCCCTTGGCAGTGGTTTTAGCTCTGAGTACTTTCTTTTAATATGAACACTTCAATATAATCTCTCTGTTGTTACCTGGCTGAGCTTCAAGAGTGGGGCAGCCACTTAACAAATGAGATATTTCTAAAGAGAAAGAAAGAGGGAGCAAGAAATCAGTTATCAGAGATAGCTCTGCATTGCCTTGGGAATTAAAAAACTAATGACCCCATAGCTGGAGCCAAAATACTTTATTGTCTTCTCCTATTATAAATCAGCCAAGCCAAATTCAGTCCAACTAATTATTATGCCAGCAACCTACAGCAGAATGGGCCTTATGAAGTTACTGGCAAGGGAAGGTAATCAGTCACTCTTTGGAGCCTCACACTGGAGCTCGGAATTGGACTTTGCAAATCTTCCTTTCAGCCATGTCGGATTATGAACCTATAGATCTGGGCTAGCAGGCAGATCTAGAGGTCCTGGCCAAAGTCTGGTGTCATCATGGAAGGGTTATGAATCAGAAGTGGGCTCAACAGGGAATGTGAGCTGCAAAATGATGTCAAGAATGCAGACAGTAACAAGCAGAGGAAGCAGAGGAATCTTCACTGATTCTGCCTCTACAGACTCACCTAAGCCTTCATCCTGAATTGTCCCCTCTTTACCAATGTTTCCAACGATTGGTATTACTTGACCAGTTTATTCTCAGCCCCCTATTGAGCCATTCTGCAGTGCTGCTGTCATCTTCCATTCAGTGACACGTGAACAGAAACCACCCTCCACCAATCTTGCATCAGCCCAAAGCCTGTTGGAAAGGTTCACCCCCTTTTAAGAAAGCCCAGCTACCTCTTCAGCCTTTCTGATATGGAATTGCCCACAGAGTTTCTTTGCCATGGAGATCAGATACTGACCCTGTAGGAATGGCATTAAAATAGAAATACTTATTCCAGTCTCACTGTACACTCCAACCTTTCCTATACAGTGAATTTTTCCATTAAAACTTTTTGCAATCCCATTCAACAGATATATGTCTATCTGTCAAAATAAGAACCTTCATATCGTTCTAAAAATTTACCTTTTACTCACACAAAATTTGCCAAAGACAAAAATCTTAGTATTTTTCCCCAGGGTCTTAACTTTTCAGTATTTTTTTTTAAATCCAATTGTGGCAGCTTTGTCAAAATGTCTGCAAGAGGCAAGGGGGAGATGTGCAGAAGGAGACTTACTGCTGACACCATCCCTTCAATCAATTCCTGTGAGATCTCTTTGCTATCACAGAGCACTCCCTAGGGAAACACCTCCTGAGGAAGTGGACTTCTGTGGGTTCAGGAAAACTGAGAGGAAAACAAATTTTGTAGTGACCTACACAGCCATGCAGACATGCCAGCCTGGACCTTAATGAGCTGCTGTAAAAGTCCCTCAAAACTGTTCTGGCCACAGTGTCCAGAGTTCCAATTTCAGGAAAAAAACATGTCTCACTCCTGCCCTTAACCTGAGCAGAGATGAGGGTGAGAGACAGCAATTGCTGCTTCCTTCACCCCACAGCTTCCAGGACTGACCCTGCTGTCTCCCCTTACCTCACTTGAGTTTGCAAGCGATTCCCCATGCACACTCTCACCCTCCATTTGAGGTTTCAGAGTGACCCAGAGAAAGAAATAAGCTGCACATTAATTAAATCCACATCTGCTACAGCAAATATTGCTGCTGCTAGCACTGCAGAGAAAAGATATAAAAGGACCCCAGGCCATAGGAGAGAAATTCACTTGATTTCCTTCCTGTGCTGCTGACTCAGAGCTGTCTCCCCTGTCCTTGATCTCTATCTCTCTGGCTTGCCCTATTGACCCCATCACTCCAGGGTTTCAGACTGGCTCATTTTCAGCCTAATTCTCTTCTCCTAATTCAATGCCTGTCATATTCATGCCTGTCTCCCAAGTATAGCAGAAACATACTCTTCACCCCATTTTTGACTATATGAGGTCCTTCCAACCTTCGATGGCACGGCCTATTTCACAATTTTAATAGCCTCAGTGTCCTGTTTCATGGGGTGAGATGTGTTAGTACACAAAAACAGGGCCATGACATGGACTTAAATGTTAACTTAAATGTTTAATTGTTAGCACATGCTTGCTGTGGTGTTTTTAGAATATCACTTGGCAGCTTTTCAGGCAGGTTCAGGAAGAGCACTTGCCAGGGACCGTTCCCTGAAGGCAGTGTGAGCTGAGGGAAGGAGAGGAGGAGCAACCCTTTGCCATTTGACCTCTGTGCTGGAGGTGGATGCCTGCCCTGTTTTATTTAGCAATGCAGCAGCACCCTTGCAGTCGAGTTTCTTCTGTTGCCATTGAAAACCATTGATGAATCCATTTGCTGGTGGATGGGTCTTAATTGCCTGTCCTGACAAAGTGTGCTCTTTCCCTTCAGCTGCTGCACTGACCCATCATTCACTTGGTTTGTGTTGAAACTCCTGTGTCTTCTTCAACACATCATCACTGGCCATGTTGCTCCAGGATCTGCCCTCCTTCCAACCCTTTGGCATGTTTGGGCATTCCTTTGATGACTGAAATGCATTCATTTCTGTCTCCCAAACCTGGCAGTTCCCAAAAGCTGAACTGACCTCTGCCAATTTTGCTGTCACATCTCCATGAGACCATTCAGCAGCCAGACCTAACGAGGGGTACATTTTTCATTCATGGCTGGCAGAATAATTTGCAGCCTTGTGTGGCAAAATCAGGGATATCAAATACAATTTTCAGTAGGATTTTCCAACAAGATTGCATAAAAATTAAAAAATTCACGTCTCACAGGTGTTTTCTCCAACCTTCTTTGATCATCAGTTGACATCTCCATCTAAGATGTGTATTGCAGCTCAGACAGGAACTGAGTGCAATAGTTATTGATTAGGAACAAGGGCATTTCTCTGCATGAAGTTTACATTGGTATATTAATGGTCTTTTCCCCCCTAGTAATATCTGTTAATTGATTATCCTTTTTCTTCCACAGCCACTATGTAATATCCTCTGTGTTGCTTTCGAAGTGTCTGAGGCATATCTAAATTCTCTGATTATTTTGCAGTATCTGGCAACATGGACCTTCCATCTTAAGCATTTGCCAGGTGTTCACCACCACTGCTGCTACTGCAGGCTTTGCTTCTTTCTGGGGTTTTAAATCTCAGCTCAATAGTTTTGGAATAATCATTCAGGTAAGAAAGATTTCTCCTGCCCAAAGCTTAATATTTGTCATCCAGACTCTTTAATGACTTTTATGGTCTTCCTTTTGCCTGCATCACCTTTTTATCTTCTTCCACAAACTTTTGCTCCCAGAGATCTGAGCCTGCCTTTGTTTCTTCGCTGCTCCTTCCTGAATCACTCTCATGATATCCCACTCTCTTTTCCCACAGGGAAGTTTTTGGGAGTGTATACCCATCTATCTTCTTCATTAAAAACACAAGACAGCTCATGGAAACACACACTTGATAAACATTGTTATATCGTAAACTGAACCTGATTTGATTGAAAATCAAATCCAGACACACAGCACACTTGATGACTTTTTGTGCCAAAGAAGGTTCATGTTTTATTTTAAAATAAATATATGTTTATATTTCTAAATAAACACCCTGAAACTCACAGTATTCTGACCTTCAGAGCGGTGTCTCCTCTGCATTACAAACTCACATAAAAGCATATTTTAGGCTCTTTCAGAAGTGAAAACACAGGCTTTTATTTTCCCTATATTGCTATTTTCCTATATTAATATATTTCAGAAGCTGCATGCACTAACTTCTCATGGTTCGTGCCTGTTGGTTTTCACTGCATATTATCCTGGTAATTCATATGACACTGCATGGATTGTTTGTGAAAACACAGAATGATTAAGATAAAGCTACTTTCTTTATTAATTGCATCAAACTATTTAATGATGCTCAAAGTGTTTAGGGACAGAAAGGAAACCCACCTTCTGGTGCTGTTATTATTTCAGAAAAGGAGGTATGGTAGGCAATATATGGATTAATACACTCCCATAATCTCCAAGGACTCATATATTTTTTATTCTTCCCATCGCTGCTCTTGTCCTTCAAGGCAATGAAAGTTTCTTCAATGATAAATTCACCATTAAGTTTACACTGTGCTGTTGCTTAATTATATTCAAACATTAATTAAAGAAGAGGTTAGTTATATTGGCACTAGTAACTGCTGAAGGTATGCTAGCCTTGGTATTGCAGTAAATTCAGTTTCCTGAGTATACCTCCAACAAAGGGATTCTTCAATTCTAATACATATGTATAAGTCTCATTTTTAGAAAAGGTAAGCAATTATTCTATCAAAATTCAACTGCTCAATCTTTGCAAAGCCTCTGCTCTTCTGCCCACATTTACTTCACCCTGACATCCTACCTTTGAAGCAATATCCACAATAACAGCAACAAAACATGCCTTCTTTACCTGTTTCAGCAGCAATCAGCATCATTATTACAATCATTCTTGGTATGTACTTAAAAAAATGCTGTGGTGCCATGCAGCAGTGCTGCTTTAGAGAGCTCAGATAAAATGAGCATGGATTTATGCATCAAGGTTAGTTTCATTTCTGGGAACAGTAGGAACTGTTCATACCAAAACTAAATGTAGAAATACCTTGTGGGACACTGGAGGATAGAGCATGGATTAGAGTTTACAATGGCTTCAACTGGAGACACCTCCACATGGACTTCTGGAAAATTTCAACAGAGGAATCACCCTCTGGAAGTGTCAAGAAACCTGGATGCCTGAGGCACATGGCACCACCTGACCAGAGTGGTCTTCTCCTAGGCTTTAGGACATTCTAGCCATCTCTTAAAAATACAGTAATCCTCCAGGTTTTCTACCTATTTTCAATCTCTGTGGATGACAGTGGTACAGTAACATCTTCAGCAGGGACAACCTGTCAGGCACACACCCACAACTATTCTAATTCGGGCGTCATGAAGAGCTGCATCAAATGCTGTGCCTATTTCAGGGATGCACAGTCCCCTCCAACCCTCCAAGATGCATCCGCTCACCATGCCCGAGTTCCTGCTGTGAGCCAGTCTTTTAATAGCTATACAGCACAAGTGAAGTCTGTCTAACACCGTGCTGCTTCTCTCCTCCAAATCACTGCTGCTCAGCAAGTACGTCACCCTCGTTTAAAAGTTGCTTAAAACTTTGAACAAATAGAGAAATAAATATGAATCCTCAGGTGTCCCTGCTCCCCTGTGAGAAAGCCTTCTCCTCAGACAACAAATGACCCAGGGACAATCAGAGCTAGCCTGCAATGCTGCAAAGAGGCTGACACTAATGCAGTTGGATGTTCCCTTTGAACAAAACTTGGCTGCTGGCGTGCATTCTGCTTTGAGACAGCACCAAGAGGACAGTTCTGACAAATGCCTTGAAATTCAGCGCCTGTGGCCCTGCCCTTGCTGTGCTGCAGCGTGCAGCAAAGAGCAGTGACAGTTCAAATGGCTGGCTGGCAGATACATTCACAATACATTAACATTTTGTTAGAATCCTGCCAAGTGTGTCTCTGGTCTCAGTGGGAACTAACCAACTGCTTCAGCTACATTTGGACGGGACAGCTGCTTCATCAAAATATCCCATCTGTGACTGCTTTTGCAGGGTGCACTACACAGCAATAGCCTTTTTCACCCTTTTTAAAAAGCATCTTTCATGTTAGAGAAGTCTGGTTTAGTTTGCGTTTGTGCAGTCTTTGACTGTCTTGTGTCCAGTTCAGAAGAAACAAAAAAAATCTCAATTTCACAAAGTCCAACACAAAGACCATAAACTCTGTTCAACAGTCTGAGGGCAGCTCCAGCAAGCCCTGGTTCATGCCTCCATTCTGCCCCCAGGAGTACATAGGGATTTCATTAATGGAAGGTCAAATTGCCTTGACACATCTAAAGTCCAGCTGCCTTTGTTCACCCAAGCAGAACCTGCGAGGCAGTCCCTGAATTACCCAAAAGGTGAATTATCTCACCTTGACTGGTTGCACAGAAGGTCTCTGTGTGCAGAGAGACTCCTGCTTTCCTGCAGGGACCTCCTGACATGACCTCAGATGTGTGTGGTGTCAGACCATGGCACAAACAGGAAAGTCAACAAGAACTTCAATGCTAAAGTGCATCCTCCTGACTCCCTTGGAGAAACAGTGTAGTCTGGATGTATTTTAAATCAACAGCTCCCTACTCTGTTATGTAGAAACTCTGCTTCCCATTTTACAGTTCTGGGCTGTCCTGTTAGGACTTGTTGACTCAGGGCAGCAATGAAAAGGTTTTGAATTTTAGCCCAACTTCTCTAAACCTCTTGCCAACTAACCAGACTTGTTCAAAGCCACAAAATTTGGTTTTCAATTCTGACATGCAGAAATACGATTACAGGTATTGAAACATCTGTTTCCCACTGTGCAAAGGGTGTTCCTTGGCTTTGGAGCTCCTGTTCTGGAGCTGATACAAGCTGCTCTCTGTAAGCCAAGAGTCCCACTTGTACAGCGCTGTAGCAACCCTAGTTCCAACTTCCATACCATGGGTACGGAAGATGTCCCTGCCCATGGCAGGGGGGTTGGAATTAGATGATCTTTGAAGCCCCTTCTAGTTCAAACCATTATATGATACCACTGTTCTATGGATCCTGTTCCTCTCTAATTCATGCTGCACTGGGTGTAGCTTTCCAGACCTTAAATAGCCCTAGGAAAAGCCAAGAATCAGGCACTAAGTTGCTGTTCACATCAGGGTCCAGGGATCAGAAGTGAAGGTAAATGAAAAAAAAAAAAAACAAAAGAAAAAGAAGATCAGGGTGCAATTGGATGTGCCGTTTTGCCAGGCATCACATCTGCATGGTTGCTTAACACATTTCAGTGTGAGTCCATTCCCACCTAATACATGTTGAACTGAAAACACAGAGAGGAAGAGGAGGGAGGCACAGATTCAGAGATCAGCCTTCAGCTGGAGCCAAGTTCTGTTTGCTTTTGTACAGTATAATTTCAAAGAACAAATCAGATGTCATCTTAGGCAATCAATACAGTAACTCCAAGCATAAATCCAAGTCAGCAAAGCAGCAAGGATTTATGCACCCAGCTATCAGATCCATAGTATTTACTCCAAGTGTAACACAAAGAGCATTTGAGCTTGCTGTCAAGAAGACATAGTATAGGAGAAAGGAGCAAGTTGAATATTACCTTGTCAACTGGAAACCAGTCCTTAACCCTGTAAGGTCCAGTTTCAAAGAGCACTGAATGGACAGAAGCAGCTTGAATGGATCACAGGGTATTACAGATACAACCTTAAAAGCAGTCTATAAGCAAATCAGCAAATTAGTTGTGACAAGAATGGATCATAAAGCAATGTACACATACAAAAGGCTAAAATAAATTAGACTTCACTGAGCAGACGCTGTCTTCTCCACCTCCAACAGTAGCAGGTTATAAATCTGCCCATAACTTGTTCTTAAATACTGTAATGTAAAATCGTAGAATCGTAGAATACAATCGCTCGGGTTGGAAGGGACTTCAAAGAGCATCCAGTTCCAATCTTGTCCCTGCCATGGCAGGGACACCTTCCACTGGGCCAGGTTGCTCAGACCTCCATCCAGCCTGGCCTTAAACATTTCCAGGGACGGGGCATCTGCTGCTTCTCTGGGCAGCCTGTTTGAGTGCCCCACCACCCTTACAGTAACATCTACTCTGAATCTACTTATTTCACTTATCCAAAATCTGCTGTAGCCTGGAGGGCCAGTAGAAGATTTTGTAGAAATTTACCCATTCTAATTTATAAGTGCCTGGTTTTTCCTTTTTTTCCTGATGGCTCTGATTGCCCTTGGCTGAAGGACTCTGCTGTTTGTGAACCAAGACCCAGCTTGGTGCAGAACAGCTACATAACCCTGGTTCTGTTTTCCTGACAAAAGTGTTGGAAGGCAGCAGTGAATATATCCATCCTCATGGTGAGAACACCCAAGAGTTAAAACCATGCAAGACCAGGAAGGTGAAAACAAAGACAAAAAAATAATAGCTATATTAGCTAGCAGTGCTAGCACTCAAGAGGGGAAAAGTATTGACACAAAAAAAGGTGTGAGACCCTAATTAAAAACCCAGGCAATCAGAATATGGCAGCAGCAGGGATCAGGCTGTTCCAGGGAGCAATGGAGATGAGCCCTTCCCCACCTGATTGATGAGCGCCTTGCAAACAGGAGCACTGTGGTGAGCATATTAATGCTTGCCTGCCAGCTCATTAAACAGGTGTCTGCCGTGTATATTAGCCAACAAAGAATTGCTGTGCACTCTTTAAGTAGCCCACAGCCTGCTTGGAGAGTCTCTGTGTGCACACTCAACTTGTCAGAGTCAAATGTGCTGAAAAACGAGAGCCATGGTCCACCAAGAAAATCATCCACACGACCAAGTCTTCACAGTAGGTCAAGAATCCTTTTTCCTGTGCCTTCTCCCACTTGCAATCACTCTTTTCTATGCTCTGACCAAGAGCTCAGCTAATTCTGGCTCTGAAGCAAACCCAAAGCAGGAATGAGTCAAAGCAGCAATGATTTCTTGATCACTGCTGCTGTATTTCCTCCTCCCATCACAGCTCTCATGCTGCTTCTCAGGTATAGTTTGAAAGGGGTAGATCTTCCCTTGGCCTAAAGGATCACTGAGCAGTAAATAACATTCCTGGGTTCTGACACAACTACACACCCTCAAGCATCTTGCAGGAAAATCTCGTATTTTCTATTGGAGTCAAATCTAATCATTTGTTGCTGTACTTCTCAAAAATCTGAGGAAAAAGGAAGAAAAAACCCATCAGGCAGCTTTAGAAAAACAATCACTGTGATGAAAACTGAAAGAATATAAAGCAACACAAAGAAATCTCAAAGTCAGAAAAAAATCTAAAATATAACATGACTAAATAAGAGGCATTGAGACGTCAGATGGTTAAAACACTACTGTAACATCAGTAGTATTGAAACTAATGCTATAAGGCTATCAAAAATTATAAAAAATACGCTTCTTTTTATGTTCCTACTGAAATAAAAGTGCTTAAGCCTGATATAAAGAAAATAATCTTTTAAAATCGCAATCTATCGATTTCTACCTGGCTCTGAATTTCTCCCCTCTCTCTAATTAACAGCCTGTGTCACTGGAAGAGAAGAACATTAATGGCACAAGACAACAGTGTCACCTCCTACTACAGAGTAAGTCTTGAAGGAAAAAATCAAAGCAGTTGTTTAAAATAAATCAACAGCCGTGGCTGAGTTGTCTGCATGGCAGATATTTAGTGCCTTTCACAATCCTTATAGAGGGACAATATCTGTCACCAAATGGTTAAAATAAATTAAGAAAGGTGCTTCCAGTGAAAGAAACAAAGAACACTGTTCAGTTTGGGTTTTTTTTTTTTTTCTGGTTAAGGCTGAGCAGAGGGAGCACAGCATGGAGATGTGTTTAAATCACAGCCCTCAGTTGTGAATTCTACCCTGAGTCAACCCTAGTGACAATTTAACAACATGTATTGCTGCTTCATTTTTATTTCATTCCATGTTTCATGTTATTCAGGAAACACACTATATAATTTAAAAGGGCCAGTCATATGGAAGTCTCCTTTCCAGGCCCAGCTGTGTCTGAACTCCAGTTAGAGACACTTCAGACAGCATCCCACAGTCACCATGACCACTACCAACCAAGCTTTTCTGCCATGAAGCTCAAATCCAAGAGGACAAGTAGCACTTTGGGATACCTCCCAGCTCCTGCTCTTCCCAGAGGAGGCACTGCACTCCCAGAAAGCTCAGATATTTTCCAGTTTAGGCAAAAGTGTCTCCTGCTGCAGGTACCATCTCCCAGCCTAGACTTGCCGGCAAGCACATCTTCAGGGCTGGGCAAACAGACCTGGCAGACACTCCAAAGTCAACCATCTTCCAAACTTTCACATTTAATTTTAAAGTTTAGTGTCCTTGGGTTATCAAAGGCTGCATTTCTAACCTTTACAAGAGTAAACACAGGGATCCTGCAATCTGTTCTGTTAAAAATATATTTTTCATTGACACAGACTTAGTTTTTTGATGAGAATTGAGTGCCATATTAACAAATATGACAGTGTAGTAGCTACTCTCAGGCTCCATTTAAGAGAGGATTACAAAGTTTAGCAAAGGTCACAGATCTCCCACTGCAGGCATATGTGATTTCCAAGATAAGACCAGCAGGAACAATGCACTCATCTATTCTTAGCTACTCCATGACGTTAGACCCTTTCACTTGGTACAGCAGGGAAAACCCTTTTTCTTTAATGTGTTCCTACCTTTGAATTCTTTTAACTGTCATTGAACTAGGTCAAATATTTTCTAAGAGATATGGTACTAACCCTATTTAAGATTGCATCTGGGCCAGCTGAGTCTGGTGTTTCACACAAAGAGCTTTCTAAAATAAATGTTCATGATCTTTTCTTCTCAGTTTGTGTGGCAGTTTTCAGGAAGAATAAAGATCAGGACCTTCAAGCAATGGTATAAAAATTCAGCTTTGTTGTCACAAGATCTTGCCCTGTCTTTGACCAAAATGCCATCTGCTTTCCTTTCTTGAGAAGAATGAGGCTTCTGACTTTTCAAATCTCAGTGCCAAGCATCTCTAACAACAGTCAGAATAATTCTTGATGCCTGTGGTGACTCTTTTCTTCCATGCTGGAAGAGGCTGGAAGACTGAAACAAAGGATTACAGTCTCAGAAATCAGTTCAGATTTCATGGAAGAAGAAAATATACCTTTTTATGGGGTGTTTATATATATATATATATATTTATATATATGAGAGATCTGGATATATAATGTACAGAGACGTGCTTAAATGCACATAACAGGAACTTGTGCTGTATCTCTCACCTGGCAGCTGCTGGGCAGTTGCATCTCATGGTATCCTGGCTAAGTGTGGATACACAGGCTTGTTATCTGCTGGATAAAGAAGCCTGTGACACAAACCTGCTGTTGAAATCTCTGTTTAAATTCTGTTTAAAGGTAATTAAATGAGTGTCCTCAGCAAGAGGGCCTGAGCGACAAGCCAGGGGTCATGACAGAAGCCCATGACACAGAAATGAGTCAAACTCCCATTTTTCCACACAGCACTGGACTGCCTTTCCTATGAAACTCTCCAGAAGGTAGAAAATCAGCAGTGGGCATGAGAACAGAGAAGGTTTAATTTGCTCATGAACCTGGCATGCAGTATTACAACTGAAATTTCTGCATTTTCATTTTCCTTCTGGCTTTGTATTTCTTTTGTTCACCAGCTTTTTCATGTGCATTATTGCAGAGGAACTGCTGACAGTCACTGCTTCAGATGTGGGACTTTATCACAGCAGGATTAACTAAATCACAAAGGCAGAGTCCGTACAGCATCAACCCCCTTCCTCTTCACATCCCAGAAGCAGATGGCAATACAAAATGAATTTTCTCATATTGTTAAAGCTTATGCTTTTTCACCTGTGAGAAGGATTTTTGCTTTGGTTCAAGGAAGGAACTGATTTTACTGTCACAATAGAAAAGATTAATGGGCTCTACAGCAAGGTGACGAATATGTTCTGTAACTTTGTGAAAATCACGGATTTTTTTTCTTTTTTTTTTTAATTAAAGTTTCAAGGCCTCTTTTCTTTTCATACAGCCTTGTGTTAAGATACTTGTAGGTTATTAGTGTGAGTTCTTGCAACACAAATGTATAATGATACATTCCCATACTGGTTCTGCTCTTTATCCCACACACAGACTTGGAACTCCCATGATATTTGGATATGTTAGGCTGGTGCATGACAGATTTATGAATTTCAGGCTATCACAGGATTATTGCCTGTGGCAAGGCACTGAACATGATACAGCCAGAACCAACTTTCTCAAGACCTTTGAGACAGAGTAGTAAAAGAACCCCTGCCAGAACAATGCAATGAAAGAATTGTGCAAGAAGATATCAGTTCTTTCCAAAGATTTCCCCCTGCAAAGATGCTCCTTTGGAGTGAAAGGGTATATCACAGGAAAGCCATTAGTGTGAGGGTGAGGTTAAACCCACTGTTATTTCACTAAGGATACACCACACAGGTGAATGATTTCAAATAGGCCCCAAAAATGCAGAAACCCCATTTTTAGTTCTGATGAATATAGAAACAAATGAGGTTCTTGCTACCTTCAGATACAATGCAGTGACTCAGAA
Organism: Ptilonorhynchus violaceus; assembly: GCA_013397565.1. Taxonomy (NCBI): domain Eukaryota; kingdom Metazoa; phylum Chordata; class Aves; order Passeriformes; family Ptilonorhynchidae; genus Ptilonorhynchus; species Ptilonorhynchus violaceus. The sequence goes on along the minus strand of VZRJ01012713.1, from coordinate 62,295 downwards.
GATTGCAGGTTGTTGTCCAGAGAAGTTGTGGACACTCTCCCCGAGGAAGTGTTCAAGGCCAGGCTGGATGGGGCTTTGACCAACCTGGCCTGGTGGAAGGTGTCCCTGCCCAGGGCAGGGGGGTTGGAATGAGAGGATATTTAAGGCCCCTTCCAACCCAAACCATTCCATGAACAGAACAGGAAAACTGCATCCTTCTTGTGCCTGCAATGGTAAAAGCAAATTTCTCCCAGACAAGCAACTTTCATCCACGGTCAGACCTTGGGCAGTACAGGAAAGTGATTTCAAGGTGAAACTCAGCATGGACAGCCAGGACATCGCTCCCAACCTCCTCCATTGATGCTCTTCCTGCTCCAAATGACCTTTTGAGGCTTCTCCAAGTTCAGTCCTAAACAGACGTGTGTTACCTTACACAAAAACAGTGTTCTGAAGAAATTCCATGGGGAAAAGACATTCCAGACAACTTCCCGAGACAGATAAATTCTGGAAAAGATACTTAGTCAGCATTTTCCTTAGTCTTTGAGCTTTGTATAATAATGTTTTTAAGGGAATGTTGTGGCTGTACTAATAACTTCTTCCCACAAACTATTTAACAAAGACAAGGGGTCAAGTTTTGGTGCCTCTTTATGGTATCTCCTGGAACTGAACTGTGATCTGCACTCTTCTTCCTCACAGATATAACACAATAAAACCTCTTCCCCCCTCAAAAATGAGGCTGGGTTTAAATGAGGAATGACTGACTATAGAACAGTAAGAGTCCCAAGGCATATTCAAATCCCTCAAGTAATATTTTTTTTCTATTTATTTTTCTCTAGAGAACTCTGAAGGATGCTCCACATGATACATTGAAATCTGATCACACAAAATAAATGGACACCTGCAATCTCCATCTTTCTAGGTATTTTTTTTCATTAACATAGTCATTAATAATTGATCTGCTTTTACTGTACTTCATATTGATTATGTACTAGATCTTCATAGCAGTAATGGGAATGTGGAAATCACCTTCCATTATTGAGATATTTAATATAAAAGGATGTCTGGAACAGATTAGATAGCCATATCAAACTAGTATGAAGGTGTAGCTATTAAAAAAGTATTATTGTTTACATTGCTTTTTAAATTATTTTTATTTTCATTAAATTCTGAACTGGTGCCTTTATCACACTGGCAGATTATATGAAGAATACTGTCTTCCTCTTTCACACACTTTTTCACATAGTCAAACAAATAACCAAGCTTTAAGCTTCTGACTTGCTTTTCTACCATGATAAATCTGTAGCAATTATTGCTATTTAAATGCAGGTTGGGCTCACCACAGGCACAACACGTGTGTTGGTCATTACTATGACTGTTCTCCAGGGCACATGGCTGTACATGCACATACTCTCTTTGAGAGCTACTCCTCTACAGCATTAACAGCTGGCATTGAGGAAACATATAGTTTACCTTTATTTAGCAATTATTTTCTTGAAATTCAAACAAACTGCAGTACTACTATCATGTTAGCCATATTCTTTTTGGACCTGACAATATTTGCTGTTTTTCTTAAAATACCCTACTGTACAAACAGATTTGAAGTGGAAATACTGTTTTCATGTAGCACATTTAATACTTATTGTTAGAGAGAAATCCTTCAAATGTAGTCCTTAAAAAATTAGACAGAAAAAGACCCCAGAATAATTTGGCTCTGAGAACTTTTAACACCTTAGATTGACAACTCTGAAATTAGAGCATTTGATTATAGCTGCTTCTAAAAGAAATCCCCCCAGACAAACACAGGTATCTCTACATTCATTGACTTCTGTCCCTTTTCAATGTGTCTACCTTCATCTTTACTAGTTTATCTTTGTTACTAATGAACTCTCAAGAACAACTCTCAATTTTTTCTTTAAATGGTTTGAGTTCAGTCCCAAATTCAGGATGCACAACACACCACGGAAAGCATTTTTATAAGATCCATCTCTTTACAAAATATACTTCAGTTAGAGTGTAAACAGGCTGAATTGAACACAAAGATAAAGAGGAAAGAGATTTAGAAATAAATGTTTGAAGTGAAAGACTCAAAGAGCTTAAAAATTTGGTTTATTACATCTGTCAAAAAGGTTGCTTTCTACAAACACTCAGACTAGAAGAAAAATAAGTCTCTTTATGCATGTCTCACAAAAAGATTCATCTCTGGTAACCACTCATGGTGCACACCACTGGAATATTTCTACATCCCAGATGGGAAAAAGAAACTCTCAGTCAAGTGGTTCCCAGTTTTTTTAGAGCAAACCTTGCAGACAGCCCATTATTCCCCTCAGTCTGAGGTCCGTCCATCCCAATTCCTCCCACCATCTCTGTCTCAGCAGGTTCATCTCCTGATCTATGTCCTCTCCCCAGAACACCAACTCTCTTCACACTTTGTTTTCTTCTCACCTCCAAAACGTGTAGGTGATCCTGGAAATCAATGGAGATCAGGGCAGAGGAACAGAAGGCACGGACCTGCAGGTATCACCAGCTCACCTGGTTTGGGCTGACTCTAACTGTGTTTGGCTAAGCGGAGGTGGAAGGCTTCATGAGGACATGGCACAACTACCACATCAAATCATTCCCATTCCAGTCCCACCTCCTTCCTGGAGAAATGAAGACATCAGTGGTGGCAGAACAGGAAGAAGGGAGAAGCAAGCAGAGCTATTGAGCCACGCAAGCCTACATTTTACCTGCAAGATTTCTTGCTCTTTTGGTTGGGTACTCTGGATTAGACACATTTTAGTGAAGAAAGTGGAAAATTAAGGCCGGGGTAGAAGAACAAATCACCACAATTCCAAATGCGTCCAAAAGCACCGATGTTTTTAACACCTATTCACATGAATTATAATTGTCTTCTTGGAGTAACACCAAGAGCAATGCTGTAAGTGCTATTTAAGATACTTTGACTGCACTGAAAATATTTACAGCTTCTGCATTAGTGCATATATTAATTGCTTTTGTAACTTTATTGCCCTATAAAAGTGTTCAGTACTGATAGAGCCAACAGTGGCAGATGTTTTGTTTTGAAGTTCTAATAAAACTCAATCAGAATTAATTTAATAAGCTCAATTTTCAGTAAACATCAGGAAGCTTCCCCATTAAAATCAAGTCTCCCTCAGGAAGGTTGTGCTGGACAAACAGGTGCTCAGCATCAGTGATCACCGGTTACATCAGATCTTAATGCTTTTCTGCCTCTCCCAACTAGGCCAAGTCTTCTTCCCCCTAACAGAGCCCACCATTTTAGCCATTCTCTTCCCACTACTGATTTAACAACTCCAGTCTTTCAGCACCACTTTCACCTTCTCCAATGCCATCTGCCAGCTCTGCAGTAACTTCCCAAAAATGTGCACTATATAGCTCCCCCTTGGACAGGAAAAAGGGAACATTTTCCCAGTAAGATATTTTATGCTCTAATGTTTCATTTAATGCCTTCTGAGTAACATGAACCTGTTGGTTTCTATACCTTAAAGATATTAAAGATCAAAACAAGCATTACTGTCCCAGCAAGAGAACATGAGATATGCCTCAAATGATCCTCACTTCACCTGCCCCAGTGTCCCATCATGATGCCTGTAATCTGTTCTCAGATAGCACTGTGACAGATAGCACTACCTACAGCTCTAATTCCAGATTGTTGCTAATAAAAACAAGAGTGGTAATAATATCTAGAGTTTTCCCACTGGCTGTGATTGTGCTGGAGTACAAATGACGCCTGGAGACTGTGCAGAAGGAGATGGGAATTTTATTTTCTTCTTATGATTCACACTATCTTCTTTTGCCTTTAGGATTGCTCCCCTCTGGTGATAGCAGAGACAAGCGTAGCTGATTTTCTTTATGGCTACCACTTAGTGGCACATAAGTGCCAGTTGCTTCACCCAGAGAAGGATATCAAATGCAAAACAAGTCACAGCACAGAGAGAGAATGAACAAGCAGAATCCGTGGGTCTCATCCTTAGCAAGCTGAGCAGTTTGCTGATGTGATACACAACAACTGAAGATCTCCATCAGCAGAAAAAAAAACCCCACCACTATCTGAGCAGCATACTGATGTCCACCTCGTGTTCTGGGTGACAAGTTCTGTGCAAGTAATTTTCAGGCTCCGTGGCTGAGATAAGGATAGCTTCATGGCCTCAGCATGAGCCAGATTTCATCTTTGTTCAAGATATTTTGACATGCTGGAGCACTTCAGATACATTCTACAAATACCCTTCTACAGCATGTTGGCTGACTGGATCCAAATTTCCAGACACACATTGTTTAGATATGTAAAGTGTAGATATACAAATACAATTAAAAGCCTAAACTTTTCTATTTATAATCTATGCCAAAACTCATATTGCTCTAAAAAAAGAGCCTAAACCGGCCAGGGGCATTGTGGCAAAAGAATTCATTTATCTGCCCTGGCTAAAAAGAGAGGTTAACTGTATAACTCATATCTTGAGCACAACAAAGTAAGCATTCAAAACAAACAAAAACCAGAAACAAACAAAATAAAGCAGAATTATCCCAACTTTCTGGCTTTGTATCTGTCTAACTCACAATTTACTCGCTTTGTGTGAGACAGCTTCTTGCATCAAGAAAGGACCTGCCTTTGGGGAGAATCTCTTAGAGTTCATGAGTTACACTGTGCTTGCAGAGTGCAACAGAAACTGATTGTACCAGACTCGGCTTTTTTTTTTTTTTTTAACTGTAGCACACATCTTTCCAGATTGTGATAGACTTTTTATTTGTAATAATATTCTGCCTTCTGCAGCACCTTGCCTCTCAGCATGGCAGAATACATTGCAAGCATTTAATTAAGCCTTATGATGTCCCATTGAGGTTGGCAGGTAGGTGTTTCATAATGGCCTCAGATATTTAAAATGACTTACACAGACACACAGAAACTGATCATTAGGTTAGGGGCATCAGTGGGACCATGGAAATGTTATTGCCACTTCTCCAGCATGACTGCCTGAGAACCGTCTGACTTTGAAGTGTCTTGTGTGCTATGTCAGGCAGCAGTAAAGCTGACAGCTAGAAAGGAAGATGAAAAAGAGTGTGTTATGGCAACCTTCCCAGGATTTCAGGTGACAGAAGTCAGTGTCTAGCCTTTGGCTTCATCCACGGAAGGACAGAAGGGTATATGATCATCCTCCATCTCGGAAGAGGCTGTGGATGATCACAGTGTCCAAGTGTTCTGTCCTGGCATCCAGAATGGCATCCCAAAACAGAAGGTCAAACCCTCGCCCACACGAGCTGGCAGTGCTGGCTGTGGAGCTGTAAGTTGGTATTTTACATGCAATTCTAAGACTCTCCTTAGGCTGCCACAATCTATGGCAGCACAACACCTATCAGTAAATTACAGAGATATGTTCATCCTCAGACAACAGCAAGAAGGAAGAAAAGAACAGAAGTCAACACTGAGATCTTACATATGCTCTATAGTGAAGTCTCAGCCCACTGGCTAATGAAATAAAAACTCCTCTGGGGATTTATCCACACATCCCATTCATCATAACCTTTGTGTCTGAAACTAACTCTTCAAATCCTGCCTGAACCTGTTCTTTTTCTTCTGCTCCAGATTTCTGGTAAGTCACTGGTTTGCAGAGGTGGCTTAAGAGAGCCACAGGATTTGTGTCTGCTCGCAGTGGGTTTCTAAGCATCTTTGGCTGGTACCTTTAGCTTTGTTTGCCATATTCCACGACATGAAGTCAGAGCTGGCAATTTGCTAGGTGGCAGTTTCCTGTTCACTGCTCAAGAGACAGCTCTGAATCCCAGCCCAGGCCAGACTTCTTCACTCATACGAGCCAAGCCACTTCTCTGTCACATACTATGACATCCAATCTCTAAAAATGTGGAAACAGAACTTCTCTTTCTTGTAGACATGCTCTGAAGTAGAGCATACATCAAATTAATGAGCTTTGCATAGGTACTGATGAGCTAAATGTTACCTAAATTTTATATTGAGATAAAAAATTCTGAGTGTGAAGTAATCCTTTAATTGAATTGTTGTGGTCTTAATTTCTCCACCTCAGCTTTCCTATCTAGCAAGGAATCCAGCAGCATATGAAGGAGGGGTCAGATGTTCAGGGCTCCTTGTATACCTTCCACACCGCTGTGCTGGGAGAGAATGCTCAAGAATCTTATTCATTTCTTTTATTTATTCCCTTTTTTCCATAAGCCTTGATTGAGTAGCAGAACAGAGAACAACAAGTGCAAAGGACAGAGAGGAAAGGAACACCTGCCAAATAAATAGAGCTGGTACATACACACCCATCTGAGCCAAGCAGGATGGGCAATTAACAAAATCATTTAATCCATCCTTCCCAAGCTCTTTGCAGGCAAAAGCACTTGGGACATTCTAGTCAATAACTACATACAAGAGATTTAAAGATCTCTTAAAGAAATAGATTGCTGCAGGATTTTAGACATTTTAAGGGGGTTTTATCTCTGCTTGTAGAGCAATGTTGTTAGGGGTTATGAAATATCTCTGCCTATTCCACAAGCACACTTTGCATCAGTAGGATAATTCAGCTAAGGTGCTGCATTTGAAGAAGTCCAACAAGGGCCAGGCAAAGAGCTACAAGAGGCAGCTTTTCTGCCACTTCTTAAAAGCTGCAGTCTGCTTCAACATGTCTGTATTTTACAAATGTGTATGCTGGCATTTCTAAGTAAGATTCATGGCAGGTTGCTAAATGCAGAAGTTTGCTTAAAATAACCATCAAGCACTTGGCCCAGCCTGGCTTTTCTGAGACCTAGAAGCATTTTAGTGGGACTAAGCACCTGCAACACATTTGAAATCCACATCATTTAAAATCAGGATACCTTTTTCAACGGTATCATGTCAAAAGGACTTAAATAATCTGCCTAGGATCTTGCACTGAGACCGTAACCCATTGCTATGGTGTCTCTTGTTGCTGTATACCTGGTTCTTTGGCTTTGGGAAAACCACTGCCTTAGACATGTCACAGCAAAGCAGCAACTGAAACACTTTCTGCTGGAAAATCCCTGCATATATCACAAAAAAAAATAAAATAAAGGCATAAAAGTTTTTGCATCCTACTACTGAGAGAACACACAGTACTTGGGTTGCTCTTTGGTTACTCTTGAGAAGAAATGCCAGGATCTATCCTCTGTAGGAGCTGTTGCTACCTCAGAGCACAACACACTTGCAGGTCAGGACAGATGTCAAATACTTCCCTTCCTACCTCATTGTATTCCTTGAAGCTGAACACTGATGTAAAAATGTATGGGATGAGGCTCTTCAGCAGAACACAACATTCTCTGGGATCTGTTCCCAGGGAATGTAAATTGACAGGTATCTGCTGACTTAAGCTGGGAGAAGCCAAGGTGATCTACAAAAGCAATTGGTGTGGCAGTTTAGACCTGACTCTCCTTCCCATCAAATTCTCTAGGAATTTGATGCCATTTCAAACTGTGTGTGGGAATAACAGCAGCAGATCCCAGAAGACTTAATAGCAATTTGTCAGTTCCTGGGAGATTCTCAAGTCAAGATTCAAGGATGGCAGGGTCTTCCTAGATCCTTATGTTAAGGATGATGTTTCCCTCAGCGTTGTCAATGCATCCAGCACGATGGGATGAAGCTTAGAAGGAATCACAAAATGTATCATCCCTTTAGCAGGAAAAATTTAACCTTTTTTCCTCAGCTCTGGATAGTGAAGATTTGGGTGCTGCTTCAACCACAGCAATCACAACCAACCCACAAAGAACTCAGCCTCCCCTTCACATGATGTTGTGTCTGGGGTACTGGGGTGATCCAAAGGAGGACTGAAGCATTTGGGGAGATGTTTGAAAGAGACTAGAAAGCAAAAAAGGCAGGGAGAAGCCTTTGACCACTGGGGAACCTTTTATCTCCCTACAATCAGTTGGGGCTTTGTTTTATTCCAATTTTTTAACATGGAAGAAAACATTCAGAAGGAGAAAGCAAAGATATTTTTCTACCAAGTAGATAAAATCCAAATTGTAACCCCTGTTGTTGTTCCCTGAAACAGGGGCATGGGGAGCGTCTTATCTGAGTCCTGAGATCAATTGACTTGGAAAAATGTGATGAAGATGTGTACTGACAATTCACAACAACCCAGAAACATTTTGATTTGCCTCTAGGTGAGGACAGGGAAAAAAGAAACAAAGAAACAACAACAACAAAACCCCAACCCTCCAAAAAAAAAAAAGGGCAGTCATAGGGACAAACAGTTCTTTCAGGACATCAGCCTGAAATAGGTTTCACGTAATCTTTGTATCCTACAAAGGTTAAATAAATCTGAGGGACAGCAGACAGGACACAGCAACCCAGACAACCAGAGGTCCATTTTCTACCCACACTGTCTGTCTGAAATAGCCTTGTGAGGGCTTCGTGTCATTTGTCACCTCCACCTACACATACTTTCCAGGGAAGGGCACAGAGAGAGATTGGCACCCCTGCAAATTCTTCATAACTGTCTGATACCAGCAGCATCTGATAACCTCTATGGTTTCATGCAGAAGGGAGATGACAGGCAAAACAAAGACAAAGAGGCAAGAGCATCATGAAGGTCTGATGGTGTGTGGGGCTGGAGCAGGGAAAGCAAGGGATGAAGTGGGGAAAGATCAATGAATTCCCAAAAATGAATTTTGGGGTGGCTGTCACAGCAGCGTTGAGCTGAGGAGGGTTGGAAAGTGAAGAGACAAGTCAGAGAAAAAATCACGTTTGGAAGCTGCCTGTGGAAGTTAGATGGTGATTTTCTCTTAAACCCTTTTAGGGGGGCAGCTGCCTGAGGCCAGCCCTGCAGACACGGGAGTAAAATCCATTTTGCCGTGTAACTGCAGGGCAAACCCCATCTGAGGAAGAGGCAGGCAGAGAGCAGAGAAAGCCCAATACACACAAACCGCTTTGCAACAGAATGCATTTAAATTCCTCATTTCCAATGTCAGCTGGAGATCCTACGGACACAGTGCTGAATCGGGAATCACTACAGAGAGAAATAATGGTGCTATTCAGGTTTTATCTTAGACATCATATATCCAGTGTCTGGATGATTTTTCCCGAGGCTCTGGGCAGTCAGCGCCACATGACAGAGCAAAGAGCCAACCAGGTTTCTGACCGTGGCAGTGTAGCTTTCTTCCTTCCTCAAACTGGAGTCCTTCTGTAGGCTTTTCTCAGGGCCATAAATCCCTCTTCACACTAATTTATTGTGCTGTGAATCCACGTCAAGACAGCTTCACAAAAGAACATGCAACCACTCTAACGCCTGCAATGGCATAAACAAGATTTAGTGTAAACAAGGATGAGGACCGAAGGCACAGAACCAGTGGGAAGTCAGGTCTCGTGACTAAATTAGTACAACGACAGCCACTCTGAAATTTGTCTTTTCCAGCAAAATGATGAGGTAACCTGAAAGTCTCCATGACAACACAGCCCAACCTTGCATTACAAGATGCTTATGCAAGAAAGCATCTAAAAGTACAGTGCCTGGGGAAAGCCTTCCAACAAACAAATCCCACCGGGTTTCAGCTGCTTCCTCTACCTTATTAGTTTTATTTTCCACGTGTTTGTTTTTTTTTTTCCAAAACTTCACATAAGAAAGTAATTTTACAATCTCCTGATTATATGGTTGCTTGTTATTCTAAATTAAAAAGGCATGCACAGAAATGTCAAATAACAGAATCATAGAATCATCATAGAATGGTTTGGGTTGGAAGGAACCTTAAGGACCATCTAGTTTCAAATCCCTGCCAGAGGCAGGGATGCCACTCATTACACCAGGTTGCTCAGGGCCCCATCCAGCCTGGCCTTGGACACTTCCAGGGACAGGGCAATGTCTTGGGGGGACTTTATGATGCTATATATTCCAATCGCCTGCTTAATGCAAAATATTAACTCTGTGTCTTTAAGCTGGCTCAAGAAGCCAGGTGCTGTGTTTTGATTTTCTTCAAGGTGTTTACATTCCTGGTTTTTATCACTAGCTGTTGTTGTGGTTCTCAGGCAAGAACTCTTGCCGGCCGCTTTTCTGCAGTTGAATGCAAAGGGAACACTTTCTTTACTTTTTTATCGTTTTTTCCCTGTGAGCTTTTGCCCTACTTTTACTCGGCTGAGGGATATTGGAGGGAGTTAAAACTTACTCTTGGCTTTTCCCCTCCGCTGCCTGAGGTAAGGAAAGAAGACAGCTTTTTCCTGGGGTCGTGTTTTTTTCTCTCCTTCTTCCTCTGGAACTTTATAACAGGCCACTCAACTCTGGGGCCTGCACCCTGGGCCTGGGGAGAGAGGCCTGCACCATCCTAGGCCCGGAGGGGCTTGACTTCATACTCTAGCAACCTTCAGGAGACAGAGCAGAAAACTACACCCAGGAAACAAAGGACTCTGAATTCATACAGATTGTCTTCACCAGAAGAGGTTTATTAGNTGTCTTTTGCAGAGGAGACTCTGAGTCTTCCTCCTAAGTTCGTCCAAACCGTGACAGCCACAGCTTCTCTGGGCAACCCATGCCAGTGCCCCACCACCCTTAAAGAACTTCCTCCTAATATCTTATCTAAACCTCTCCTCTTCTAGTTTAAAACCAACCTCCCTTGTCCTATCACTATCTGCCTGTCTACAAAGTCACTCTCCCTCCTTTTTGTAAGCCCCTTTTAAATACTGGAACATAACAGATTTTACTCCAGTCAAAGTATTAAACCCTAACTTCTTAATACATTTTTGTTTCCGGAGGAGCTGTGTTGGTTATTAGCCACCATAGCAGAGGACGTCAGTGACAAACATCAGAAGCACTGTTCTTCACAGTGTATGCTATCTAAATTATGAGCTATCAAATTTAGATAGAATTTGCTTTAATACAAAATTCTTCTACGGCAAAAGAGGGCATCAGAGGGGTTCTCACCCATGGCAGGATACAGCTGCCTACAGGAAGATGTCTGATGCCACTGAAGATCCACCAGTCTTCCCTGCTGGCCTCCAGCTGTTACTCCAGAGGAAACCAGGGTTCCTACAGCTCTTGTGTTCACATCCAGCTCCGTGTGAATAACTCAGACAGCAGAACAATCAATGCCCAAGTCAGAATCCTGAGAGCTAGTGGTATCTGCCACTACCAGAGTCAATAAATAGTCTTCAGACGCCAGGATTTCATCCCATAAATCTTATCTAGTGCATATCCTGAATAAAAATAAGCAATTTAAAAAAGTAACCAAGTGCTTAGCTTAGATCCCATCTCTAGGAAGCACCTGGACCTTTCCAATTTCAGGGTCCACTCCACTGATTTCGGTGTTAATAGGAAGTTGCAGAAGGTCTGAAACAAGTGCAAAAATTGGGGGCTCAAAGCAGTCTCTTTGCCTACAGGTTGGCGGAGTCTCCCAGCAAAGCCTTCCACGAGGATCACAGAAACACAGGAGGAGCAGAATATTAAAAGATGTCTTATTAAGTTAACATGACTGGAGAATCAGCCTGCAAACAAATAAGCCATGCAGGGATTATATAAGCTTTAATACAATCTTCTATCAGAGCTGAGGAGTCCCCAATCAAACTAACTATGGAAAATAATACTTAATGAATCTGTAAATAAATATCAGCAGGAGAGAAGGCAGACCTAAAGAATACCTCATCATGGAAGCCCTGCTCTCCAGAGGAGAGCAAAAAGAAGCAAGGCAAGATTAGAACTGCTAGAGCATCCCAGCTCACTAATGGACATCCCAAACATCCAGGAAGACACCCACAGCCTTCTACCTTCCTTCACGAGCTCTTAGCATGCACCTTCATCTCTGGCAGTTACTACGGAGTGTAACACCAGTAAACATTCAAAACATTCACCAGTTCAAACGTCCTTTGAAGTCTCTCCTTTCACACACCACATTTCACTGTGTCTAAACCACCACAGACACTCCAGCAAGTTCTCCCTGGCATTGCCTTTGATTCAAAGGGTGTGTGCCAAGCCCAACAGACAAGAGCTGTGCAACAAACATTGAAGGGTCTGTGGAAGACTTACCTGAGTTCACAACAGCAAGGAGGTCACCCAGAATGAGTGAACCACTAAACTCCAGCCAAGTCAGATAAAGGGTATGCAAAAGCTCTACAGAGGCCAAGACTTCAGGTGAGTCAAACAGGATGTAAAGTTCAGTCATTCTGCTGCGGGGTAAGGTGAGCAGATGCTCTCCCCTGGGAGCAGAATTGGTCATCTTTCCCTTGTGGGACATCTCTCCACTATAGAAACATTTTAATGGTCTGGTTTGGAGGCCACCCCTCCCTCTGCTCACATCCTGTTACTCTGTGAGTACTGCTGACACAACCAGCCTGCACAACCATTCAAAAACCTGCCCTCAACTTCTGCTCCTTCCGAAAATGATTCTGCCACAGTTGTCCCAGCATCAGTCCAGGAAATTCAAATGAGCCATAAAAAAACCACCCTAAAATACCCCAACCACCAAGCCAAACAATCTACACTTCCAAAGACTGTATCTTTATTCCTCCCTTAGCTCTTCACTACAACAATCTACCACTACAGCAATCCTCCTTTTCCAGCTATTCTTTGGAATAACTTCTGCTACTCCAGAAGCAGCAGACAAATAGATAATTTTCCCAGCAAGAGGGGAAAAAAATGCCCAAACCAAATCTGAATAATCTCACATTAGAAAATCTAATTCCATTTCTATGATTTGCATAATACAACTGTGTACAAACCCATAACTTACAGGACAACTTTACACAAGCCACTGAGCTGGAAAGTCAAGAAGGGAATCAGCAAATAAACAAACAGATTACTCTTTTCATTTTGTTTGAATAATTTGTTTCAACAAGGCTTTATTACATCACGCCTCATTATGGATACTAATATACCAAGGTCCTCAAGGAAAGCTCTTAGACTAACATTCCAATTTCCACACACAGTACAAAAGACAGAATATTTTGGAAACTCCATACAACCCTAATTTATCAGTAAATATCTTAAACTGTTACCTTTGTCTCAGCTAGACAGCTAAAACAATATGATGGTGAGAACACAGTGCCATCATCATGGGGAAGACAATACATTAATGAAGTTACAGATTATGTGGTATTTCACCTCCTTTTTGTCAGCTTTTGACAGCTGATCTTGACACCTCACTCAAAGAGGAGTCTTCAATGCATTTCAATTACAGGAAGACAATAACCAAAATTCTGCACAATAATGAGCTAATGTCAAGACTGACAGACAGCCTGGAGATTTGAGATGTCTCCTTGCACAGAGAACAATATTGATCTGCGACATCTATTTCCAACCCTTAATTTATCCCTTTATGCTACTCTAATGCAAAATAACTTTTTCTTTCCCCTTTCTAAATCTGTTTTTCTCAATCTTCATCCTTTCCTAGTCCAAATAACTCACCAGTTCCAGCGAGCTTGCTCTTCTGGGTGGCGTCTTTTAAAAATAAAAATACGTGCCTTAGGAGGCAGAGTGTTTATAGGAGAAGCTCCACCACAATCTAGATTATGTTAAGTGGTGGGAAGGACTAAGATCCCAAACATGTGCATACATATTCATCTACACCCACAGCCTCACTGACAGCATCAGGTGAGCTTGTCTTGCTGCAGGTGCTGGCTCACGTCAAAGCATTTGGTTTACGTGTATCATATTGAAGCTTGGTTTTGTTTTGTTTCTTCTTCTGAAATCAGAGGGATGGGGATAGCAGCTGAATAAATTTTTATTTGAGATAACTACATTTTGCAATAATGAGATTTTGGTATAACATATAAATGACCACGGTGACTGTCAGCCTGAGTTAGACCTGGAAAAATGGCATTCAAGTGTTAGGGTTTTTTCTTCTTTCTTTTATGTGAATTAGAACTATTATGTTTTCTGTTTGTATATCAGACCTGATATTTGAGAAACTGAGAGTCTAACATCTGAAGTTGGAGTTATAAGTGATTAAATCCTCTGGACAAGCAAAAAAACAACAAAACCCAACAAACAGACAATACAGTGGGCTTTGGGTGTCTTTTATGATATTTTTTTATTTTCACCACTGTGCAGCCGTTTGGGGAAATAAAACAAGCATAAGGGCTGCTTGCTCCACCTGAATCTGGAGAGCTGCTGTGAGTGTTTCCTGAAATCAAAGGGATGTGATACTTTTTGCCAGCTGAAGTCCTTTCTAATTCAGAAATCTTCTGTTTAGGGATAAAAATAGCCCTGTGGTGACAGGGCTGTGTCCAGCCCTTCTCTCCAGCCCTGAAACACGACAGCACCTGGCAAGAACCTGCTGGTGTTAATGAGGTGCTGTGCAAACACCGATGGTATCAGCTGCTCTGCTCCCGGCCAATGTGACTTTTCCTCTTGCCCTCCCCGCACAGAACCACGCAAGTGCCTCATGTCAGGACTTGCCATTTGTTGTGTTTCTCCTGCATTTTCCAATCTGAGGTGCTGAGCTTTTCCTTTCTGCTCCCTGCTGTGAGGGCAGGTCGTATTTCCAAAGAAATGCACTTCAAACTTTTTTTGTTTTTAACCTTTAGCTCTTCTTTCTATTTTTGCTTCTGAAACAATTTCCAAGCGTTCCTGTCCCCTACTCATTATCCCTGTCCGAGATTTTCAAGTTTCAGACACATAGAAGCAGATTGGTTTGGGTTTTTTTTTTGTTTGTTTGTTTGGTTGGTTTGGTTTTTTTTACAACCAGAAGGACAGAGAAAATGAATCCGTCAATTTTTATCTCTCTGCAGGATTTAATTTCTTCCTTACTATACTATTCTGGGTCATTTCAGAGAGGGTTACCTGTGTGCACTTTCAGTGGTTAAAAAAAAAAGAAAAAATCCTTCTAACCTTCAACATCTATTTACTAATGTCTGTTATTACTCAGCTTAAATACCTCTGTTCCCTCTGTGGTGCTACCTTTCTTTTCTTCCAAGCATATTTATAGGCAGTTATCTCTACACTAATTTCATTAAGCAAGGTCTCAGACTCCCAATTGTCTTAATGTATTTGCACATCCTATTCTTCATAGCTCCATAATTGAGGGCTGAGGCATGGCTCTCCATCTAACATGAGACCTGAGAAGAGCATGGAAGAGCTCTCCCTTTTTCAGAGAGCAGCCATGCATGTCTCCTTCTCATGTTCTTTATCCTTCAGCAGGCACAGCCCAGACCCACAATATCTGCTCTCAAAGGAAAGCACAAAACTGATGCTCTGAATCCCACAGCTGCAGGACCACAGAAATTCCACTCACAGTTCCAAATCAGCTGGTGACAGCTCAATACTCCAACACAGAGCAGCATCTTTTTATTGGGAATACACCTACATAGTTTCAAACCTTCACCTACATAAAAGAAGAGCTTGAATCATAGACTCACAGAATCATGGAATGGTTTGGATTTGAAGGGACCTCAAAGATCACCTTGTTCCAACCCCCCCTGCCAAAAGCAGAGATCCCTTTCACGAGACCAGGTTGCTCAGAGCCCCATCCAACCCGGCCTTGAACACTTCCAGGTGTGTGTGTGAAGGAAGTTATGGATCTTATGCTTGCTTTAAAAGAAATTCCTGGGTCATGGGCTTTACTTAAAGTTTTCTCAGTCATATGGAAGCAGAGCCAGGAAGGAGAGAAACAGTTAAATCATCTGCCCTGCTTAAGATTTTTGGTCAATTTTGGTGTGGGCATTGCTGTGTAGGGGAGGTCTGTGTCAGAAAAGATCCCTACACACAAAAACAAATAACTAGGAAACTCTTATTTCTGCTCTTGGAGAAGCCTGAGGTATAGCAAGTTGCAGTGAGCAGATTAGGCAAGATGAACCAGGAAATGACCGCCAACGTCTAAATCAGAGAGAATCTCAGCCTCAGTGTTGCTGTAGGTCAGCACCTATATCCCTTCCAACCAAATGACCCAGATGAGTGAGAGACATGAAGATTAAAGCAAAGCAGCATTCAAATATGTGTAGTAGCTCACTGCTGAATGTAACAGCAGTTGCTGTGCATGGGAAAAAGATTCCAAGTGCGAGTGATCCATTTTTTTCAAAGGACATTGCAGACTACTCTAAATTCTAACCCCTGGAAGGCTGCAATTTTGTATTTAAGGAAGCAGATGGCTAGGACGGGATGTGGTAAAAGAATATAGGATAATGAATGCTCTGGAGAAGATTCTTCCTTTCTCATGAGTCCAGATAGTTGTTCAAAGAAATTAAGAGGTGAGGAATGAAAGGCAGATCAAAGGAATGTCATTTTTAATTCACCCATGTGATTAAACTGTAATTAATTGCTATAGGATGGGGGTGAGGCCAAAAAATAGCAGAATTTTAAATGGGACAGAATATCTACATAGATATCCGGAGCATCCACAGTTATTTTTATTGATGATTAAAAATTTTAATTAAAATAATTCACCCTGTCAAAATATTAAGAAAGGATGCTAAATCTAATGCTGTAGGGCTTAAGAGAATTTCCAAATATTAAGGGCTCTGGACGAGTCCCAGCTCACAGAGCCGATTATTCACATCTTTCAATTGTTAATTCTGACATTTCCATCCTACCCCATGGTTTCAAAGGTATGGGGCTGGGCCTCTGCTTCTCTTGGGCTAATTGGAATTTCTGAGCCCTAAACCATACTGTCCTTGTGCCCAGAGCATCCGAGAACTGCAGGGGCTCAGGACACGTTGCTACTCATTACTTCAAAATATATTTCCATGAGCAGTTGTATATGACTATTTGTCAGCCCAAAGTCCAGAGTAGAAGATAAATTACATCCAATTATTTCTTGTTGGCCTCTCTGATATAAGAATTTCTAGCTTCTCTTTAAAATAGCTTCTCTTCAAAACTTCTCACCTTCCTGGTTTCCCATTAGCTTGCTACTGACTTGGTAAAAAAAATAAAAAAATATTTCTAAGCAGCTTACCATGGAGACATGACTGTATATAGAACTAGTATGACGTGTGGGAACCAAGGACTCGATGCAGAGATATTATCTTTTTTTGGATCAATTCATGGGAACTCCAGAAGTGGTTTCTGTCTCACGTGTATCTTTGACCCGGTGCTGTTAACTCAAACTTCTTCATATCCTCAGCTAAGTGCTGGGGCTAATGACTTTAACATTCAGATCAATAATACCTTGAAACAGATTGGAGTGAATTTAGGGCAGGGCAAATTAATATACTGAATCCCTGGGGACCCACCCTGTAGCTCTTCAAAACAGGTACAGCACAGGCATTGTACAGCCTGCCTCGGTCACGCTGCTCTGCCAGCAGGGTCTGCTCTGATTCTGGGGGAACTGCTCCCAGGCATGACAGAATCAACCTCCTCCCTCTTTAATTTGACTCTTTAGGGTGCCAATTAGCACAGGTTGATAGGAACTCCAGTATGGTGGGAAATCAATTGTATGCCCACAGGTAGAGCAAAAAACTCATTTCCTGCCAGGACAAAAAAAAAAATTCATGCAACTCTGTTATTGCAAAAATTAGAAACCCCAGTGAAACACACAAACTTGAACACAGCTAACTTTAGTTCTTGAACTTTAAGGAGATTCGTTTTTTAGCTGCTATTAAACTTCATAAAGATCAAACTTTATTAAAGTCGCATGTTTCTTTAGTAGGTCTGGTTAATTAGATTCATCATTTTGTCATTTTCTACTGAATATCTAGTGGGTTTGATCCTACAGCAGAAGCAAGTAAGAGACAGCTGAAAGCATAATTATCACCGACATTGCAGTGCAGGGAATGCAGCAGGTTACACTGCAGGAGTAGAAATTACTCCAGAATGGCTGTAACACGGCTTCCTCTTGTTTTTTCTCTTTAAAATTGTCCCCTGCAGTTGATTCACCCACCATTGGTTACATAGGATCTATCTTGGCACCTGCTTTGCAGGGTGGGGATCAGATATCCTTTGGCTTTGTTTTCAAGGAAAGAAATGCCTCACACCTCAAGCGGGCCACTGTGCCTTCAGGTGTCCTGCAGTCGTGGTCTGCAGCTCTCAGAGAAGAGCAGACCCTTCATTGACATCCACCGACTGCTTGGTGGATCTGGGCTAGAGAGTGATCTGTGATTATCCCTTTGATGGCTCAGGTCTGCCTAACCAGAGCCATAATTAACTAGAAGCTGTTGCTAGGCTCATCCAGGTGTATTTTCCATATCCAATTCCTTCCTCCTGAAGGAGCTCAGGATAAAAAAAAGAACCAAAAAACATCTCTGATCCCTTTCTTCTGCACACAAAGTCTTCAGGCACTGGTACCTTTGCATTGCAGGTGCAGCCCTGTGTATTTACACCCAAGTGTATCACAGCAACTACATCTGTGCAAGAAACCTTCTGGAGCTTCATCTAAAGGCAACATTGATTTGATATTTCCTGCTGTTCAGAGTGCTGGGTTGGGCTGAACAGACCAGGTGTTTCCTTCCAACTACCTACACATTCCTGCATTTTGTTGGACATAAGATACATGTAACTCCCAGCAACGTGCTCTGTGCTTGCAGATGCTCTGCTGTGACTCAACAGGATTTCAGGATGAGAGCCCTCAAAATCACGAGCTGCAAAATCCTTCTTTTGCTCCTGTTTTATCCATGATGCTCCAGAAATAACAGGAGTGGCTCCAGGCGCTTAACTCATTGCATCCTGTGCATCCTGTGCACAGCATTTTGCTGTGAGAGGTCAGAGTAGCTGAGGGTCTAAATTATATCTACCCCAGGGAGGACACAAAAGTTAGCAACTCCTCTTCCAGTGTTACCAAAGAGGTGTTCATGGGGAAAACACAAGGGAAACATAAGCACTCCATAACTGTACTTTGTGTATCCAGGCTCCTTACAAGGCACAGCTGGAGCAGTCACAGTGATGTCTTTCATTCAAAAATTCAATGAATAAACTGTTCACAATCACATGGTAGAATCTCAAGATTAGTTCCCTTGCCCCGCTTCTGTTGATCTTAATCCACATCTCCCTGCCTCAATCTGCCCAAAGGGTTTTGTTCCATGAAATACTAAGAGCAGCTTTGGAACTAGCATGCACCTCATGTTGAGTTGGATTATTTGGGGATAGAGAGTCTAAAAAATGTTATGTGAATCAGTGACTACACAGAACTTCCCCTTGCCTGCCCCCAACACTTCATTAATTTATATTTCCTCCCTTAGGTGCTCAGTGAAACAAAGAATGGAAAGGTTTTCCCTTCTTTGTCCCAAGGGGAGATTTACCATTAAGCAAAACAATCACACTCACTCTCCCTCTTGACCTAAAGAATTTATCACTATTTAAATCAAAGTGAAACTGCTTCAGTAAACTAGAAGAGGGGAGCTACTCCACAGTGCTTTTGTGAAATATACCAAGTGCTTAAGCTCTTTGCCTCAGATTTGGAGTTCTGGTTCCATGTTTCCTTTAGGCAGAAGAAGGAGCTAAATTTCCCAAACTTCCATGAGTGTTCTAACTACTGATCTGTTGGATGAAAGGGTGTCATAACATCTTGATGTGTCCTGCTCCGGGCCAGATTTGTAAGGGATGCTCCAAGCCTTTTTACCAGACTGAGAGAGACAGGTAGATGATCACCATGAAAGACTGTTGATTTGGTTAATGTCACAAATAAGTAGATCAAGATTTACAAAACCAGGACACTTCTAAACACATTCAAGAGAAGAGTAGTGACTGTCTGAGGAAATTACCTCCCAAAACTTGGTGTCTGCAATCGTGGTACTTCCAGAGTAAGGTAATTGAGCAGAGATTTACTAAACAGCCACACCAAGCAAGCAGTTAGCAAAGTTTACTTACCAAAGTCCTCCTGCTCCCGTGTCTCTATTCATCATTAGTTTTCCAGAGCAGGTCCCTCTGCCTTTGGGGTTTATCTCAAGTAGCCATATGCTGGTGACAGAAATAGGTCTCTGTACTGGTTGCCTTATATCTGAGCAGGGTGAAAATGTTCTATCATGAAGAGCAACTTGTGCTACTCCTCCTTTGATGTGGCATTTACTGGCTAGTTATTACATGTGACTGTCCTGTGAAAGTGGGAATGAAAGCAACTTCTCAGCTGTGCACCAGAAAAGCAGGATATGGTGTTAAGAAGCATGCCTGAACGAGGTTTTATTCCATAAGGCTGATTATCATTCATTTTTCAGAATGATCCCAGCTAAACTTATGATCTAACGTTGATCAGATCATTCTTTCCATCCTGCCTCTGACGCAGAACTGCACTCAGCTGGTTGTTACTTTGGGTTGCTACCTTTTAATTCGAGCCAGGATAGACATTTTTTCCTTCTATGTATGTTCTTTCTTTAACAAAACCCTCTCAAATGGTATTTCCACTACTTTGGCTGTGCACACGGGTAAAAACCTCCTTCTCTTCATCTCATTTCTGCTCCTTGGCTAGCACAGGTTTCCTTTTGCACATTCACCCCACTGCAGCTAAGCTGGGCACGTTGTTCTCACTGAGCTCCCTTTGATCATTTAATCTTCCTCCACACACCAGAAACAAATTCCTTTAAGCAGACTTATAATTTATGCCCCATCCCATTTAGCTGTCTCATTAGTATCTCAAAACCAAACCAATTTCTGCTGCCCTTCCAGCAGACTTAACACTAAGGGATTAAGTGAAGCACAGTGCTGCTCTCAGCTTTCCTGCAAGTGATGGCATCCACCTCTTGCTCTGACACAATAACCAGGATGCTGCCAGAGCAGGGATCCAGCTCTGCTGCTCCTCAGTGGTGCTGTGCCCACGTGCCATCACATCCCAGTCAAACACTGGTAGAGTTGTAATAACACAGGGGTTCATAATCACTGCTTATGTAACTCACCTGTTCTTACCATGAACCAAGCCACATAAATAAAGATAAATGTTTTATTTGAAAGGTTGCCAATCTCATCATGTTTTTTTTCCCCTTTATAAGATGCTCCAGTGACTCCATTTGCACTAGAAAATATGTGATTTTAAGAATCTGACAGTATGTATGCTGTTTGAGCAACTTTTTTGTATCAAGGCTTGAAATGAACAAACTTCACCTTCTTTATCAGATGAATATTTTCAGTTCACAGCCAAGGTCTTCATATCTGGGATTACTATGTGAACTCTGAAAAAACATTATCCAGAGTAGTACTGAGGTCCAAACTCTCTCCAACAAGCAGAAAAACATGTATCTATTCTCTCTCTAAGGAGCCTGTGCAGCCAGTGAGGAGAGCCAAGGTCCTTCAGACAGGGACCCAGACCTTAGGAAGGGATAAATTACTCTAAAGAAGATTCTGTTTTTCTATGAAAGAAACATTTGCCCAACAGACACGTGCAGTGGTTTCAGGTAAGTATCTGAAATCTAGTAGTATGAATCTGGACTTTTAAGAGAGTTGTTAATTTTTACAGCTGAGATTTAAGGATATAAACTTCTGTAAATTCAAGAACCATAATAAAATTCTATTTTGGATTGTGGATATAACCATTTCTGATTTCTTCCTTTTCTCCACAGCAGGAAGCTTTTACACTGGAATGCCTGCATAACCTTTTTTTTCCCCACTTTTTCTTCTTTTATGTATTTCTGTTTCAGGTATGAACAAACTTTGAATTAATTATTTTTTCCACACTTTTACTTTCAAATCTATTTGCTATGCGGTGTTCATCTTTAAAAGGCACTTCAGGGATATCTTCTTGCTTTGCTGTTACACCTTTATAGTGTTGTATAAATCAATAAGAATTTCCTTTGTTGGTTTTCATGTTAAACTTCCTGCACGATTACACCTAAAAGGGAAAGAAATTCTTCCAGAGGAAGCAATGTGCTCTGGCCCCACAGGACTCAGGTTTACAGCTGGGGTTTCTTTCCAGGTCTAGCAATTTTTGTTTGTAGGCTGATACTTTTCATGGAAAAAGATGATTGCAGATATAAGCAAGTGATGTGAAGAAAAAGCACAGGGACAATTTTCTTCACTCCAGTGCATCCTATTGAGATAGAAATTAATGAATAAGTGAGGTCATGGTTTAAATATGGTTCAGATTAGTCATGAACTAAATCTGTTCCTAATAAAAACTTCACAGTGGCCTGTATAAAAGATACATTATGTTCACCCAGACCTCCTAAAGAGACGTAATTATCACCTTTCTTGGTTTTTTCACAAATGATAGGTAGGAAGAAGGGCTGCTGCTCCTCAGCATAAATTTCCCCTATGGTGTCAGCTGGCAGGTTTTAAATGCCCCACAGCAGAGCAGGGCTTGTCACTGCCTCTCAGGAACATGAACTCACCACAAAATCAGTGCAAGAGACCACAGCAAAGAGTGGCCATCTTTGGCTAAACCTGAAATAGCACCATCTTTTTCACTGTAGATATTCCTGAAATATTTTAGCCGGAGTTGCCGTCATGGAAAACGCAAAAATTATTACTTCCTTGGACTGTTACTTTCTCTTTTCTGCTTCTTCCCCCGTGTTAACCTCCTTGATCTGTGTGCAGCTTTTGAGAGGAGGAATGGGGCTGGGGGAGAACAAATGGACACTTGTTCTTTCAGGTCCATTCTCTTTCTTATTCCCTGGCCTAAGTCATGCTCTCTAGTGAGTCCTATTTACTCCAGCATTCCGGTTTTCCATGTTACAGAACATTTCAAAGCAGAAGTGAAGGTAGTGCAGCTCATCTGGTTAGGGGAAGATCTGCCCTACAAGAGCCAAGCACAGGGAAGGGTGAGGAAAGAGGAGACAGTGGGATTGGGAAAAAGCTCTTTCAACCAAGCAATCTCAGCTGACACCAAGGAAGGGCAGCAGAGCTGGGGAAGGGTCTAGAACACAGATGAGGGTCTGATGAGGAGCAGCTGAGGGAGCTGGGGGTGTTTATTCTGGAGAACAACGGGCTCAGGATGGATTTTCTTGCTCTCTCAAACTACCTGAAAGGAGGGTGTAGCTAGGTGGGTGTCGGCCTCTTATCCCAAGTGACAACCAATAGGACAGGAGGAAATGGCCTCAAGTTGCAGCAGGGGAGGTTTATATTGGATATTAGGGAAAATTTCTTCACCAGAAAGGTTGTCAAGCACTGTCAAGCTGTCCAAGGAAACGGTGGAATCACCAACCCTTGAGGTATTTAAAAGATGTGTGGATGTGGGGCTTAGAGACATGGTTTAGTGTTTAAATTGACAGTGCTGAGTCCACACTTGGGCTCAATGACCTTAAAGATCCTTTCCAAATGATTCTGTACTTCCATGCACATTAAATTCAGTGGGGCTGCTCCGGATCAGCACAGATTTTGATCAGTCTGCCACAGTGTGTCTGACTGAGTACAGGCTCCCACTTACAGCCAGCTGTAGACCTGAACTGTTCTGCTGCTGCTGCTGAGAGCTGATGTTTGAGCAGAGTCCACCTTCATCTTAATTCTCCTCACAGCTGTCATTAGCATCTCCAGGCTTACTCACAGCACACCCAGAGTCCCAGGCTCTGCTTGTGAAACTAATGACATGCTAATCAACACTGTCCTGTGCACGTTGTTCAGCATGCCTGGCAGGGCTGTATATTTGAAAAGGCAACATGTTGGAGAAAGAAACCACCTTATAGAACTCCCTCTTGTGATGTTCAAGTGGTATGTGCTTTGAAGAATGTAGGGAGCTGAATACTTCTGTCTGCAACATCCCCTTATGAAAGGATAGTTTTGATCTAATCTTCCTAATGACGTCTGCCATGCCAGTGTTTTGCTCAGACTCGTAGAAATTGAAGTAGTGAAGTTTTGAAATAGCTTGAAACAAAGCAGCATCCATAGCACAGGCAGCAAGAGGCCCACAAGGAATAAAATGGGGAAGAAGTGTAAAGAGCCTTAGCTCACACAGCTTAAATGAAGGGAAGGTGAGGTGAAGGGAAAATGAAAACCTGAGACTATTTTTCAAGTGAAAATTAGATAAGGGCAAGAGCAATCTGTTCCAGGCTGCCCTGAAATATATTCCAGAAAGTTTTTGCCTTATATTTGAGGAGAGGAAAAACTTTGATAAAAAGGATAATTTTCCACTGAAAGCCACTTAATCATCAAAAGGCACCCAAAAAAATTCCAAGGCTACTCTTGGTTCTGAGTGAGCTGCTCTTACTGCTGAGCACTAAAAGGGATTGAGCAAATGTCACCAACAGAATTGTGTAGGATCACAAATATCCCCAAGCAAGCGAGTGCTTATAGTGTGAACGAAAACACAGGGTGATTTTCACCCTCTTAGGCAATACCAGGAATATCTCTGATCTTCCAGCAGGGAGTAGGGAAACCTTATCAGGTTGAAGATGAAGGCTTTGGACTAGTTAAAAAACCTACCTCCTGCATTATGAAGACCAAAGCAATACATGAAACATAGATGATGTCTTCTTCAGACATGATGAGCCCCATAAGAAGGAGATCAGGGTGAAAATCCACCTTCAGAGGGGGAAAATGAAGTTGTAGGAGGCTGTACTTGGTGAGATGGAAGAGGTCCTCTAGTTTTAGCTGCTAACACTGTGAATTAATTAAAGCATTTCCTTTGGAAACTCTTATTATGTATATTTACAGGAAACAAGGAACTTAAATTGTTTCCTAAAGCTGGCACAGGTGGAAAACCTGCTGCCTCTTCTCCATTGAGACAGATCAAAGGGAAAGGCTCAGCACCTGGAAATGGGAGTGGCTGAGAGATGTCAATCTCGTGTGCTCAGATTTCTTACAATTCTGTTCTCCGAAAACATGATTCTCTGTGCAGCAGAGACCTTAAACAATTAATCAGAAATAGGAAAGAAATAACAATGTGAAGCCTGGCCCTTGCACTAATGGATGCAGCTGAGCTGCAGCACAGGGAGGAGAGATCTCCATGTTGCCAGGGAGAGAACTGTATATGCTTCCTCTGATAATGGTTCTAATTATGCTCTAATTACTGTACCTGGAGGAAATCCTTCAGATGTTCTGCACTGAGGTCTCACCTTTAAATGATGACCAACAGCTGCAAATTGCTGTCAGAGTCATTAAGCTTCTGGTGAGAAGGTCACCAGCCAGCTCAGCACCGTCGCTCCAGCAGCTCCTTGGTTTCCTTCATTCACTTCCCTTTGTTCTGCAGTTTATGTGCAGCCCAGACACAGGACTAGATCAGCACCTCTCTCTGAGAGGACAGCTTGTGGCAGACTACGGTGCTTCATCCAGGGCTCTTCAAATCGGTGAGGGTGGTGAGGCCCTAGCACAGGCTGCCCACAGAAGCTGTGGCTGCCCCATCCTGGGAAGTGTCCAAGGCCAGGCTGGATGGGGCTCTGAGCAACCTGGTCTAGTGGAAGGTGTCTCTGTCCATGGCAGGGGGTGGGAACAAGGTGATCTTTAAGGTGCCTTCCAACCCAAGCCCCTCTGTGATTCTGTGGTGAGACACTGGAGCATGAGCTTAAATGGATGACAGCTTCATTTAGTGGGCTCAGCTGGGACACTGCCTGCTCTGTCACCTTTTCCACAGGGGTGGTCATTTGGGTTAAGATGAAGATGAGACAAGTAGAAACTGTAAAGTTCAAGTGTCCATCACGAATCCTGAGTCCCCTGATTCGCTGCCATGGGAGCTTTGTTGTTCAATTTTTCCTCCCATTACCAAGACTACAAGATACTACATATGTGTAAGATATATCAGTTCTAGGCAGGACATTCTCTTGAGAAGCTGTAATGTTTGATGAAAAATCCTGAATCAGGCAGTTCTTCACGCATTTTTCTGCCATGTATATGAAAGATATGAAATCACAGCAGGACTTAACTGAATCAGTGCAGTATATGTTAAACTACTTTTATGTAAAAAAAGGAGGAGCTAGGATGAAGACAAATCCTGAGGTGATGCTGTAGTGCTGATGGTACTTAAAACCAGCTCCAAAACAAGCCTCCAATCCTTGATGTATCCACTGCATAATATTTGATAAAATAATTTGGCTGTGAAAAAAATAATAATAAGTTTTCAGAAGTGTCAAATATTAAGTCTCATGTTGCTGTGAGATTTGTGTCTGGTATGACCCCCAGTCTTCTATTTGCATGGCAAAGAGACACAGCACATGTGTAGGTGGAATATTCATGCATGTTCTGGTTTTTCAGGAAAATGTTTTTGCTACTGCTTCTGGAAGACGTGGTTGGCTCATGTCAAATGACAAGGACTCATCAATGCTAAAACATTCCATTTGGCAGTACCCAGGACGCTCTGTAAGACCATCCTGTTGAAAAGCTGGAGTAACTTTCTCACTCTTTCCAGCTAAGTGTACCTGCAAACACAATTAAATCTATTTGCTGAAGGCCTAAAGACATTAGATTGGCATAGCATTGATAAACTCATTAATACTCTCTAGTTCAGGCATAGCTTGTGTAACTGAATGCTTACAGAATAGATGCCTTGAAGATAGGAAATGAGGATACTATGGAATACAGGATCTTTTTTTTTTTTTTTCTGTATAAACTGGTTATGCACAATCCAGTGCAAAAATGTTCATCCATCCATTAAAAGCAAAGCACATTTCTGGCATCATTATTGTTCTTTTATTCGTGAAAAGAACAGGGCCCCAGTACCATTCAGTGGAATTTACCATGTAAAACAGATAATTTCTCAGTCTTCAGAATACTTCTGTCAACCTTGGTTTTGTTCAGACATTAAAATATTTAAACCTCTCTAAGTGTTACTGGAAAGATTTTTCTGCCCACTAAAGGCCTATAATGAATAGATCATAAGGAGGAGAGGGTGAGATTACCCAGTGCTGCGCACCCCATTGCAGACTGCAGCACCCTCCCCAATATCCCAGTAGGAAACACCCCTTTTCCTACCCCACAGGTGGAAAGAAGACCTAGAGCCTTCACAGAAATCAACCTCTTTTTAGACCTCCACACACCCATTCAGCAGCACCACCATGGACTTGGCTCTGGGAACACCTACAGCGGCAGGAGCATCCAAATGAGGGTAATCACTGGGTGGTTCAGCCTTCAGAACCAGAAAAACCACCTAGCATCACAATCGGGTTTTGAAAGAGGAAGGGAGGCAGAAAGCCACACACAAGGGCATCTCCCAAATGTCTCCAGTGCACCAGAACCTCTGTCTGGTCAGTCTGCACAACATCCACAGAGTGTGCAGAAGCACTGAGCCACGCTGAGCATCCTTACACAGAGACAACTCAACTCTCCAGCATTCAGACAAAATCATGTGCAAACAGAAAGACCTGGGAAGCTGGGAGAGCACGAAGCAGGAAGACAGAGAGCAGCAATAATTGGTTTAATCCACCCAAGGACAAGGCTGCCAGTTGGCACTGCTGGCACTCAGAGCATGAACTGTCAGCGCCTGGCGGATTAAGCAGCAGAGCTCAGGGATAGATTTCTGCTGTAGGAGGCAATTTTACACCAGTGAAGGGCATTTAGTTTGAAGGAAAAAATCTTGCTGTGTACTCTGTGTTTTTGTTGAAATAACAGCAAAGTGGCTTTAGATATACACCAGGGTAGCTGACAACAGAATTTGACCTGACTTCAACAAAACTACATCCTATTAAAGGGGAACGGATGCTATCCACAAGGATGGAGAGCTCACTGTGCCTGTGTTTGTATAGCTGCCAAGGCAAGAGGCTTCCTGATCCATGACCAGGGCTCCTGGGCATTACAAAACACTAATTATAAAATCCATCTATGTGACAACACAAATCTAAAAACACAAGCTCAAGCACTTCTCAGTAACTTTCTTACATTTAGAATGAAACACAGTCTGAAACACTAAAATGTAAGGGTTCTGCAAAGCTATCTGAAGTCAAGTTTTGGCTAAGTGCTACAGGGCTTGCAGAAATGCCAGATAAGATTTGCTGTAATTCAGCAAAATAATTGCTCGTGCCTTGCTGTGTTGTAACAGCTAGCTAATGAAATTAATTGATTTATTTTCAAAAGATTTAGAAGGAAATGTAGATGAGCCAAAGATTTACTCTGGGTGTAAACATGATGGAGAGATAAGTGGATGAGTTGCTCAGAGTTGTGTTGTTTCCCAGCCTCTGACCCCAAATTCATCTGTACAAGACCCTGCACAAGATCATTGCCACTGAGTGCACCACGTGTTGGGTGGCTGTGGACAGCATGCAAGAGGTTTTGTCAAGACTTTTCAATGTTTTGTTGTTGATGACCTTTTTTTTCTGTTTTGTTTTTAATGAAAACCACAATTTTAAAAGTTATTTTCTCCTCCATCTGTCCCTCATTTTATGAAGAAATGAGGTTATGACATAGATATTCTCAAGTTTAGGAGTTCTTTTCTGTTGCATGTTATACAAGGACATCCTTTGAGACTTATTTTGCTTTTCTTGGCGGGGAGGAGGGGGGAAGGAAGCTGCTCCTATCCCTCTATCCAGAAAGTAGTTTCCTTCAATAAAAATAGTCCTATACTACTGTCTCTATTCTAATCTGCTTTGTTACCTGCCTACTCCAATGGTCCTTGCTTTCCACACCTCTTTACTCAGGTCATTCTCCCTCCAGCCTCATGTCTCCTGCTATCTGGGCTCCTTGGACTTTGCTCTCAGCTTGTTTGGCTTGCAACCCCCCACTGTTGGCTTTAGCCAGAATCTCTTCTCCTTCGTCATGGTGCCTGCACAAAAAGCAGCCCTGAACACAAGCCATGGGCTCTCTGTTGTCAGCACTCAGTCTCTGTCAACACCTTCTGCTGTCAACACCCTTTATCTCCAGTTTTCCAGAGATAGGAGGGATGGGATTGAACTCCAGATTCAAGTACCTACATATAGATGTCTACATGTAGGTGTTCAACTTTGCCTGAAGTCAACAGAGATTTGGCCAATCAGTCAATCAAGCCTAGAGAAAAGTTCATCTCTTCTCTCCTTTGGGTCTGTGTGGAGCCCACTGTGCCTGTTCACACTTACCCGGATGAACCTTCACATAACTGATGTGGATGCTGACAGTCAGAAACACCTCGGGTCCTGTGATAATCCTGAGATAGGCTCAGTGAAGAGAAGGTCCTGCTGCAGGTGCTGCCACTGTTTATGGGGGTGCTGGAAGATGCTGGAGAATCCATAAGAGCATCCATGTCTGGAAAGCTTTTTGCTTCTACCATGTCTTCTAAGATTTACAGACTTGGATATCTGTTGCTAGCCAGGCAGAAGACACATCTCTAAAATTAATATTAACGACTGGGATTTCACCTACTCTGTGCATTAGAGCCTCTTGAGGAAATTAAAAAATCTGGTGTCTTTGTTTCACAAGGAAAAATTTCTTTCTTCTGTTCTCAGTTTCCAGAATGACTGAAATAGTAAAACACACAGAGACACATACACACCCTCCAGTTTTAGGCACACACCCAGCAAGAAAAAATTCAACCAGGATAATTAAAAGTTGGCAAAGTTACAAGTAACAGAAATGAGGGCAAGTCTTGCATAATCTTAACCCTATCTGGCTCTACTAGCTCAGTTATGCTTTCCTTCAATCAACCACACACAGTTCTTTCTCCTCCCCTGATGTTTTCCCTGACTTCTCAAGGAGAAAAAGTCCTATTCTCTGTTCTTCCCCTTTACTGGTAAAAGCAAAAAAAAGGCTTTTCTTGCCTAAATAAATGAAAAGTCAGTCTACTCTCAGCTCTTCCAGTGTAATTCCACTCATTCCATCTGACCTCCTCTTAGGTTACCCTTGTGTGACCCACATGATTGCTTCTCAAATCCTTGCCTCTCTCAGAGATTTTCATGTGATCTGTATTGGTTTCTTTTCTGCCTGTTGTTCCCCATCCCCTGTACATACCTGTGTACCTAGATTTTTTTCATATTCTACATTGATAGTACCTTTTTAGGTCAGAGACCACTGTTCTGTTCTGTTTCCACTGCTTTCCAATGCAATACCTGCACAAAACTCATCTTCTGAATTCCAGTGCACAGATACAAATAAAAGCCATGAAAGATGTACAGCTAATGGCTACAAGCAGATCTTAGCAAAAGTTTCAGCTAAGATGCTCCAGTCATCAAAAATGTGTTATTTTCCTTATTAATCCCTAGGTCAAAACACAGTTTTCTAACCTTTGCAATTAAAATGCAGCAAGACCTGGTAATGAATCACTGAATCTCTCTACAGAAACTCATCACCTCTCACAGTGCATCTCTTCTTATTGACATTCCCCTTGGCTCGGGAGTGACTCACCAGCTGCTGAGCTATGAACTTTGAAATGTTTACTTTCACACTGAACAATTTGGCCTCTGTTGCTAATGAAGAGTGAGGACAAGGCAGGGAGACCAAGCACTCCACGCCAGAAATGTCTCACCCTCAAACACCACAACAACCTGACAGTTAAAACAAATCTGAAGTTTTTACACCATACATTGAAAACCACTATTAATTAATCATTTTCAAGACTCCTATACGAGGAAATAACAAACTGAAGAGATGCTACTCCTCTCTGCCTACAGGAGCTTATGATCAAAGTCAAAATCCGCAAAGATTTCTGCTTTTGCCTCAGTTTTCTGCCCTCCAAGTGTGTGTGGGACAGGATCTGCTCTGGGCTCAACCTTCTAGCAACAAGTGAGTGAGTTATGGTCAGAGACTTCAGTTCTGTAGCTGAAAACACAGAACATGGGGCAAAACAGTGACTGTCACAATTTGTGTCTCCAACAAAAAGGGAGAAAAAGGGAGAAAAATATGCTGGAGTTAGGAAGAGTAAGGGCTGTTTGCTTTTGAAGGAGCTCTGATGGACTTAATGGAAGTATCAAATTTAAGCAGTTTTTGAGATAAGAGGATAGAAGTGGAGGCACTTCACTATTAAGCCATAGACAGACATTTCAAATATGGTAATACCTGACCCCAGTGGTACTTTCTGGAGACAACAGTTTAAGTCTGCTTAAATATCCTGAGTGACCACACTTCTCATCTGGTGGCTCTTGTCACTTCCAATCCAAACTATTCCATGATTCTATGCTTGTGGGAAATGTTTGAAATTGAACTGAACTCTCAAGCAGAAGCCTGCTTGCTGCAACAGTAGAGGCTGGCTGTACATTTCTATAAGTTCTGATCTAAACAAAAATGGCACATCCTGAATCCTCCTGTCAGTAGAGGGATATGAAAAGGACCACCACAGAGGAAGCTGATCACTTTCTGGGGTTCTGTACCTAAACCATTCAGACTGGGAAAACTGAGGGCTCTCAGTCTGGAAAGGGAAGAAAAGAATAAGTGTTTTTGAGAAGAAATTCAGGGCCTGGAAAGAAGAAGGTGAAGATCCTGACTGGAGAAAAGACCCTGAAAGTGGAGAGAGGCCTTGGATGTTGGACAGATGCACGAGGCCAAGCCAAGGGGGGCATCCAGGGACCTCACCAGTAACTCCCAAGGGTTGTACGTGTGAGCACCAGCTCAGTGCAGACTTACACAACTTCCTTCCAAATATCCCAGCCTCCCTGCAGAGAATGGAAGATGAATCCTGATGAATGCAGACACTGTATGGCAGAGTGAGTGTGTTCCCAAAGAAGTGGACACATTAGATGAAGTGCAAGGCATGTGCAAGGTACATATTCCAAATACTGCTGTGATAATTCTCCTTATTATCCCTCATTGTCTACTCTAAAAGGATCTCGTAATCCATCTCAGGCAGATCTGGACTCCCATGGGATGTCGCTGACACTCTCTGTGTGTGCTTGCCTGGGGTACAAGGCATAAGACTGCAGGGAACATGTCTAAGATCCAACCTGACAGTTCCCATGTCATAAATAATGGACTGATCTGAATGACAGATGCTAGTGCAGCTTAACCTCTTTGGGAAAAGGTATTTCCTGCACTACTAAGGATAGAATGCCAACCCCTGCAATTCTGAGCGAGAAACACTGAGAACTCACATCCTTATTCTTGTCCCAGCTTTGAAAAAGATCCTTTCCGCATTGCTTAAGTTTTAGGGCACTTTTTCTTTTTTCTTTTCCCCTAGGAGCCTGACTGGCACACAAATGTAGTATTGCTTTGCATCCAGGGAAGAACACAGCCTTGTATTGTCATTGTTCTCCAGATCTGTCCAACAGTCTTTTGGTACTCTGGGTGAGGCATCCCATGGGACAGAGCACAAAGACAGCTGCATCTTTATCACTGATTAGAGTCAACAAAGACCCACAATTTGAGATGCAGAGTGTTGAATTTCTTCTTGGGATCCTTTCTCTCATCATTATACTTGAATATATTGAAGCAAAGGGACTCATAGCTTTTGGGTACCTTACTTTTATGGGGTTTTTTATTATTCATTGACAAACCAAACTATAAAGCTTGACTTTCTGAGGTGTTACACAATTTTTTCTTCATTATTGGGCTTTGTGGCTAACAGCTCTGAATTTTTGAAATGAGTGTGTGTGCTGCATCCTCTATTGCTGCTCCCAGCAAAACCCCTCACATACAGCCTGCTACATGGCTGGAACTGGCTTAAACTAAAGTCATGATACCAAAGTCTACAGTGTGCTCATAAACCTGAACCATGAAATATTTGCCAACTATAAATAGAAGACTGTCAACCAGACAAAAGCAATCTTTCCTGAAAAAATTCTTTCTGGTTCTCACGGACAACTTCCACAGTCATTATATGAAAAATGGATAGAAACTACTGCTGCTAACCCGAAGGATTTAAGCTTCTTCAATAACTTGCACACAATATTACTGACTTGGCTTTTTTTTTGCTGTTGTTGTTCTAGAGATGTTGATAAAAACAGTCAGCAGCCAGAAAAATCTATATAAAATGAGATGCTGCTGTGGGCCAGCATACAGAATCTGGTCTACCCTGAGACAGCTTTGATGGGCGAGTGAACAGCAGCTAAATCAAGCAGCCTGTGTAATGTCATTGCCTTGTCTTCCTGTGTATCTAATTCAGCACATCACTCCTCTCCCTTAGTAAAGACAAGCATACTGTGACCCTTGCTGTGCTGGACTTGTTCTTCACCGTGTTACCCGATGACTTTTTGAGCCTTGGTCCAGTAAGCAGAGACTTAACAGCAATCCCTGCAATCTGATGCCTTTTCTCCACTTACTGTTTTCTCAGATCCCTTGGCATTAGCCCAGGCAGACAAGTGTGAGTGTGAATGCTCATTGACCATAGTCTTGTACTAAGTTGATTTTAATTTCTGGAGGCAAGGGTGTGTTTATCTCTTCAGTTATTGAAGCAGATACATAATGGCCCAGAATACTTACTGTTGTGATAATTCACCATAAAGACAGCAAAAACTACTTCTATATGCAATTTCTTTTCCACATGTGAATGACTGAACTAAATCTGTACCAAGGAGTTTATCAGTCACTCTGTGTCTTCCTTCTGTTCTGTTAACGTGGCATGAAGAAAACATGTGACTGATGTAATTACATTTACTGAGACCTCTGACAGGTCTGAAAGCTGAGAAGGCTGCAATGTATTCATGCCTTGCATTTTCATGGCACTTTTTCATTTATAGAATTTCTCCACACAAATATGCCTCAGCTCTTGATCCCTGCTGTTATCCCTGGCATTGTTGTCTGTGGGGAGTTTATGTATCCATAATATAATATGTACTGAACACTGCATAAAATTCTCTTGCATCAGGAAAACAAAAAAGCAGTAATAGAGAGGCACAAGGACACCTGCTGTTGTGAAACCTCATTTCCATTTCGGAGACCATTTTGGAAAAGCTATTTGTGTACAAAAGTTAGCATTCTTCAATAGATACAACAGAATCCAGTCTGAAACTCCACTGCCTGGGGTACTGTTATTTGCACTTTGCCTCATGGACTCACTTAGTGGAAAGTAGGCAAGGAATGAAAGACAAGACCAAAATAATA
This sequence comes from Ptilonorhynchus violaceus, assembly GCA_013397565.1. Taxonomy (NCBI): domain Eukaryota; kingdom Metazoa; phylum Chordata; class Aves; order Passeriformes; family Ptilonorhynchidae; genus Ptilonorhynchus; species Ptilonorhynchus violaceus. The sequence goes on along the minus strand of VZRJ01012713.1, from coordinate 28,708 downwards.
ATGAAAAAAAAAAGTACTTGTGATTTATTCAGTAAATATCACTCAAAAGGAAGTGAGTGGGAGGGTTAAAGAAAAAGCCTGTGTTCTTCATTAATGATGAGAGATGTCATTCTGTGGGAAAGATCAGTATTGACCATACAAAGTGGCCAGTACCCTAGACTGGATTCTGGAATTATTACACACTTAACTGCATGAATGGAACTCAACTTCTTAAAGACCTGGATGCTGCCCTCAAGGGCTCCTTCCTAAAAGCCAGTCCTTTCCCCTCAGTGTTCATCATCATACTCTAGGTCTGAATCATTGCCTAAAACATTGCATGTGCAGCTTTGCAGCACTCGTTTAGTGCAGTTCCCAATATGGGAGCTTCATCTGATTGTTTATGGATAGGTATTGTGGAGATATTTTATAGTGCTCTAACATAGGGATGGTCTTGCAAAGCTCAGGGCTTAAAGCTTTAATGGGAATTGTGAATGCCACTCCAATTCTTTCTCTTAAAAAGGCAGAAATAATGCTGGAATGCTCCATGCAGGTATCTAGAGATGTATATTGCAATTCGAGAGTAAAACAAGCACAGAAATGATTAAATCAATGTCCTTCTCATCAATTATACATCTACTTCATATGTGGCCAATACAGCTCACCAGTGAACAGGGCAGAAAAGATCCATTTCTTTGCTGCAGATTTTGTGGTGGGTTTATGATGGGACTCCTGCAGAGGTAATTTCATGTGAAAATTATAACTGATTCCCAAGTAATACAAACTACAGAGGAAACAGAGTCAGGATGATAACCTCCAGGGCAGGCATATTCCCACCTATATTAACAAGCTTCACAGACTTTTACCTAAAAAGTAAATCTGTGCTGATTCTCGTTATGACTCTTAAAGGACTTTTAGGAAGAATTTGAAAACAGGAGTGTATGGACTTGTGATGTCAAGACTCACTGTGTTCAGTGCCAGGTTCTTACTTCCTAAGAGTTCCCTGAGCAAGAAATCGAGGTCTCTGAATTCTGACTGTGTATCAAAGAAATTATTCGGGGAACAATCTGGAAAAGGCAGCAGTATTACTTATCTGCCTCATAGGTTTCTTGAAAACAGAGTAGAATATCAAACATTTCCTTTCTAAATCTCACGGTAAAGGTCAAGTGCAGTAAATTGCTTCAGTTGTACAGAAGCAAGTGGAACTAAAGCAGACTTCACTATAGATCAAACTTGCACTTTCCCACTCAATGACTTTGCATCTTTCCTTTTTAGTACTGCTGGGGTGTCCTTTATCCCACAGAGACTTGTAATTCAGCCCCAAACATGTTTAGTTTTAATTAACACATTAGCTCAAAAATTAGTTGATTTTATTTGAAAAACAAATGCTATTTTTAAAGCGAAGAAAAACTGCTGGAGTGGAGTGGGCTGTAAAAAAAGAGAAAGAATTCAGAATTTCTCACTGAGAAAAAAACTCAGCGAGACCAGCCATGTGTGTTTCACGTGTTGTTTCCGTGTTTTCCTTTCAAAGGCTGTGGTGAGGAGTCAGAAAGCAGCCCCTCTGATTTCCTTTTGCTACGGATGCAACAACCTGGCCAGGTAAAAGCATCAAGAAGGGAGAAGCTTGTACCTTTCGTAGACTAACTAAACATGCCCCAAAGAGAAAAGTTTTCAAGATGATGTGTGGAATGGGCAGAGAAGAAACTCGGGCAGGAGAGAGCTGAAGCCTGGGCAGGAGGTAGAAGGTGCTCATTTGGAATCAAAGAATCACAGAATGGTTTGGGTTGGAAGGGACCTTAAAGATCATCTCATTCCAACATTCCTGCCATGGGCAGATGTTCCATTCACTAGGTCAAATTGCTCAGGGCCCCATCCAGCCTGGCTTTAAACACTTCCAGGAATGGAGCATTCGCAGCCTCTCTGGGCAACCTGTGCCAGGGACTAACCACCCTCTGAGTAAAGAATTTCTTCCTAACATCTAATCTAAACCTGCCCTCTGTCAGTTTAGAACTATTTCCCCTTTTCCTATCACTATCTGCCCAGAGGAAAAGGTGCCTCTCCCTCCTTTTTATAAGCCCCCTTCATATCTCACAAGAAGCAAAAAGAGGGTGGATGGGAACTGACTGTTCAGAGTACCATGAAGTGAGGCTAGTGGAGACTTCAAAGAGGGGTGATTCTATATGAGATGGACTGTAGACCTGAGAAACTCCTTGCCAAAGATGGTGTGGATGCAAGAAGTTTGTGTGGGCTCAAAACACACTGGACTAGAACTTGAAAGAGAGATCCTGGGATTATCTGTTAAACTCTGTCAGGTTAAGATGTCTCCTGAACTGTAAATACTCAGGGACTGGCAAAATTTTACAGGGTAGTATTGAATGTTTTTCCTTGTTCTTATTTCTCCTAAGGTTACTTTTTACACCCCTTATTAGAGGGAGAATGCTGCAGAGATGGGCCAAGATAACCCTTAATCTGAAACAACATGGCTCTTCTTACAGAGACAGGCAGCCAGGACCAATAGGGGATGAAAAGAAACTTCACCATGTGCAGTAAGTTGTGATCCCAGAAGCCACTGAAAAATTACTGGAGAGGCAACAAAACTCACATAAAGGACTGGATTGCCAGCGCGGAGCTGTGTTTATAAAACAATTTGAATTTGTTCCCTCCCACTCAGAGCTTTCTTGGGTTTAAAATTATTATTGCCATTGTCCCTGTTGTAATACAACCCAGCTTTTTTTCTCTGTTGGGAATTTTGGGGGTAGGGGAGTCTCATTTTCAGGAAAATGTGTAGGCAAATCCACCTTCTCCAAGAAGCACCAACAAGGCTGGCAATGTGCAGCGCTGCTGTCACGTGGAGGGTCCTCAGCAGGAATGGTTTGAGGCCGTTTGCCTGAGGAGATCTTTCCAAACAGCGTCAGAGACTAATGTCTGCAATCTGTCTTGGAGATAGGAGGGAATCAGTCTTTGCAGATTCCTGAGTGATGCTACAGCTCAACAGCTCCAGCTCTGAAAACATCTACTTAAATTTATACTTCTAGCCACATTCTTTTTATTCAGGGAATTAGATAAAAAAGTCTGCATCTTTTTCTGCAACAACGACCTCTATATTTTGCCAACATGCCATACATGTCCACAGAAAAAAGACCACATTCACAGAAAAAAAACCCCAGATATGTTGCTACTGTTTGCAATAACAAGTTACAGACAAACTTTTGATAAGTCTGAAATAAAGCACTGTTCTTATTTAAATTCATTTGGGAGGGGGCAAGGGATGGTTTTTAAACCGAGAAGCACATTTGATTTTTGAAAATTAATTGCAGAATACCCTATGTGCTGTTCTCTAGACAGAAGGATCATTTTGGCTTATGCTGTTTGTACCAGTCTGAAATGCAAGACATTTCCAGTGACAATCTACCTAATTCAAATAAAGCAAATGTTGGTTTTGCTGTATAATGTCAGACCATTATTATCCTTTCTCTCTGAAGGTCTGGCATGAGCACAATGACATCCAGAAGAGTCTATAAAGTGCTTTGAATATTAAAACAGGGCAAGGCACTGGAATCTGTACAGGGCATCTGCCTAATGTCTCTGCTGAATGAGGATGCAGAATCCATACACACACATACACATGGAATCGTGTAACTGATTTTATTTTATTTTCTGGTTTTATTCAGTCAGATAATCAAAAGTTTTCTAGGAAACAAAGAGCAAAAAAATCCCAGTGTATATGACTGTGCAGGATGTGTCAAAACTGTGCAGAACTGGTGTCAGCCTGTACAAAGAATGAAAAGCTAAAGAAAAATAACATTTCAAACATAAAAGGTCTTGGTATACAGAGCATCAGTTTAGCATGTTCCCAACCAGCAACACCATCTAATAAACAGAGACAACTGGGAACACAGAACTGGAAAGAACAAGCAGGGTCACCAAGTCTAAGTCCTTGGAAGAGCAGGCAGCTTTTTGATAGATATCAGCTCAAAAAGAGCCTACAGTGAAGCTCTTTCTCTCAGTCCCATATACCCTTTGCAGCTGTGCAAACCCTGACACCACCAAACACCAGAAGGGTTAATCAATGGCATGACCAAAGTGCTTGAACCTCACAGCTGAACAACAACAACAAAAAATTGGAATAAGGGATAATTAAGGTTCGTTAGTGCTTTAGGAACAAATCACAGTTATTCAGTCTGGGTAAGGCCTGCTTTACACCTGGAAAGGAAACTTTGCCAATAGTAACCAGACACAGAACCCTGCTGTTATCACTGTGTGAATGTTTAGCAAAAGCTGAAGTGCAACAGTATTTTATGTGTGAAAATGATGCAGGAGCAATCAGCCTGGCAGATATTCAGCCCATGCGAAGGAACTTTTTTTCCCCTTATTCCTTCTGTGAGCATACACACCCAATGCAAAGGGACATCCTCCTAACAGGCAGCACTACTGTTGAGAACAGAAAGGAATCTTCCTTTCATCTAGATCAAAAGAAGATGTCTGAGCTGATCTGAGCCTTTTTACAAGTGGAAGGGTGCAGATACGCTCCAGTTGACACAGCTGCCCAGGGAACACACACAGACTCATGCTGGGAGCTACTGAAACTAGTTACTTCAGGATCAAAACTCTCAGTTTCCTGCTGCCTTCTGAGAAATTTCGTGCTGCTCAGGCCCATTCTGCGTCTGAGAAATAGGATTAAGGACATCCATTTGAAAATAGGACGCAGGAAAAAAGGTCAAGGAGAGCTCTGAGCTGACAGGACAAGACCAAAATGGGTTAGGTACTTTGAGATTGTGTCTTTTCCCCCTCCCAGTGACTGCCTTTTCCCTGAGCCATGACCAGGCTTCAGTCCCTCTGCACAGCAACCAAGTAGGGAAATGGAAATTGTTGTTATCCCACGTTTCTGAGCTGCATTTCCCAAACTGCAAGAGGAGCTGTAGCCCTCCACTCCCACTATGGGGCCACCCAGAGCATATTAGGACTGGCCATGACTTTGAACAGACACTAACAAATCCTTCCAGCCTCGATGTGCTTGTGTTGCTCTGCTGGAGTCCTGCTCCCCCACCAGCCCTGAATTTTTCTCCTGAGGTTGAAACAGCAAGTGGCTGTTGCATTAAATATGCTTTCTTGTTGGGAGAGAGGGATGGGAAATGATCCTCACCTGCCTTTGAGACTTGCACAAATTCTGGAACAAATGCACATTTCATAAGCCCTTGGAAGATAACAAGTCACAGCTTGAAATGTGAAGCAGCTGCTTCGTGTAGCAGCAAGGACAAGTAGCCCGTGTGGATTTGTCAGGAATAAATTGTGTTGAACTGATCTAATCTCCACTTTTAGCAATGTAACAGGCCTTAAGAGGAAAGGAGAAGTAGCTGTCACAACTCTCACCCATGCTAAGGTTTTCAAGAAGGTTGCATGTGACATTTTCATAAGCGAGCCCCAGCAGCCTGGTCTAGATGAGACTGTGATCGATTGGGTGCAAAGCTGGTTTGATAACGTATCAGAAAGGTTATCAATGGTGCTTTGTCAGAGTGGCAGAATGTAGGAATGGAGTTCAGCCAGGTCTCTTCTGGATACAATCCTGGCATATGTTTTCATTAATGAATTAGATGATAGAAAAGAAAGTATCGTTATTAAATTTTCAGACGGCGTAAAGCTTGGAGGCATTGTAAGCACAGGAGGACAGGGTTTGAATTCAGAATGATTTGGAAGAATTGTCTAACATGTCTGGGGTGGGAAAGGGGAAGCTGAAATTCAGCAGGGACAAGTGCAAGGCCACAAACTTCAGCTTACACGATACACAAATACCAAAATTTGCCAATAGCAGCTCTGCAGCAAAGTGTGGAATCACAGTAGATGACAAGGTGAATTCCTTGTGGAAAAAGAGAAACTGCCACCATGCAGGAGTGAACAAACAGGGTTATAACTTTCAAGATGTGCAATAGCCCTTCCTTTGTCACTAGAGAGACTTCAGATTGCCATGTCATATTCATTTTGAACACGACAATTCAGTAAAGGTGTCCAGCAATAGCCCAGAGGAGAAGAGGACTACCTGAGATGTGGAGAACAAGGCCAGAGCAGAAAGATTAGCAGGCTCTGTGTTTATTTAATTTAAGTAAGTCTCAAAAGAAGCTCTTCAACAAGCTTCATACACGTAAAAGGCTTGTTGCAAACAGGAGTACAATAATCTGTTTTCTAAGTCTCCAGGGAATAGGAAACAAAACCAACCAAAAAGCGGCTTTCCTGGCAAACAGAAGTTTCAGTTTGAACTTTTCAACAGGGAGACTTGCAAAGCACTTGGAAAATTTCCTTTTAGACATAGCTTTGTGCTAATGGCCTGACCTCAGCTGGATCAATACCTTTGAAGTGGGAGTCACTGCATCCTGCTGAAAGCAAGTCCTCATAATTTCATGCACCAAATGACCGGATGTGGGATCACTTTGGGAATCTCGGCAGCAGGGAGCTCCAGACTGGTTCTGTCTGAAGTCTGTCAAAACCCAGTGAGTTCCAGTACAAAGTCTCAGTATGGGTTATTCCATCTGGGCTTTGCTTGTGGCATCAGTCTCTCCCCCTCTTGCTGCCTGAACTGTTCAAAGAAAGTTGTTTGCATGGGAGTGAGAATGGCAACACATTTTGTAGTTTCCCTAGGGTGGCAGGAAAATAAAAAACTTCTTGATGACCACTGAGATCTTTATTAAACATAAGAAATCCATGGCTTGGATGTAGTATTTATTTAAGCACCATTGTCTCTTGGTTTGTGGGCAGAACACTCTGGGGAGTCAAAACCCATTATTTGTATGGCTTAAAGGGATCTTCATTAGATATGCTACTTAGGCTTTCATTGCAATTTAATTTGCTGAATGATATGGCATTTGCCCATGATAGATTGCTTTGTTTCTCCTGTGGTACCATTGCCCAGATGTAGGGAAACATCTTCCATTGAGTCTGGTTCCTCTGGCGGTGACTTATCACACACATTCAGTGATTATTAAATCTATGGATCCTCTGGATTCATGTCAGACCTGAGCCTCTTGCACTGACTCGGTGTTGCATCCCCTGAAAATGGTCATTGCTGAAGTTGGACTGTTGAGTTCTGAGGTGAGGCTGCAGAGCCCAGAGGAAGAGAGACAGGCAGGTGGCACTGGGCTCCAGCCAGCCATCAGGGACAGTGGCTTCTCTCAGTGGGGCTGGCCTTTTCCCCAGTAACTGCACATTCACAAGCCTCCACTCTCCCTTCAGATACCAACTATGTTTGTCATTTATGCAGGACAGTACCTGCAGTGTCTTTCGTTTTCTGGCAGTCTGCAGAGTCATGTTTCCTTTGAAGTCTGCCAATATGCAATATGTTTGATTGATCAACCTCAAGACTTTTCAAAGACTTGGAAAACTGGTTGGTCCTAAAGTCCACTCAAAGTGAACTTAGGACCAATCTTTCATTTGTGAGCTTGGAAATCTGCTGCTGACTCCAACAGGCATGAGGAGAACAGCAACTGCTTTTTCATTTTTGTTTTGAACCCTGATCATGAAACTAAGGGACCTTCAACTTTTTAAGTCTTGCTCGTAGCCATTAAAAACTAAAAAGCTGAATTTCACATAAAGGCAAATTGAGGGAAAAGTAAGTAAATGCTGGGATCTAATCTTTTAGATCTATGGTAGCCATAGATTGTAAACATATGCTTTAAAGACAGAAGAAGCCTTTGTAAGTTTGACTTTGCATAAAACAAGGCAAGTGTTATATGATCATACCTTCAGGTGAGTGAGTCTGTGGGGTTTACAGATTTCAGGGAGTGGAGAATCTGCCATATCCTCAGGTGAACTCTCCAGCATTAAAAATATGCAGCTTATCTGTAGTCAGAACTTGTCCAGCTTGAGCTACCAGCCTGTGAAGTGTTATGTACTTGTATGTTAAATTAAAAAGCCCTCTGCCCTTATATATACTATTTCCCTGAATTTATATTCGGAGCTATTTCCACTCGCTGCTCTTACATTTCATTACTGCTCTGCTGCAAGAGTTCAAAGTGTTCAGGTGGAAGTCCTGTGTGGTTCCAGGGGATGATGCTCTCCTACACCAGGCTGTTTGCAGTGTCAGACAGGGTAAAGGGAAATGCAAGCACAACTCCCATCTATACTGGATGGCAGTTTTAACTATTCCCCCTCTCCCTCCTCCCCCTCACCCCTGAGTATGGATTATATCCATGTCTTCACCAGGGGCCTATATCCTAGCAGTCTGCCATTCCCTGATATTACCACTTGAAGTTTTAATGAGCACAGGCAGAGGAGGATGCTTAGCAACAATACAGACAGTACAACAAATACAGGATAAGCAGTTTGAGATTGGATTTTAATGCCATCTTAATGACAACACCAGGATCTACTTATTGCTCTGCATAACTATGCCATTAACACAGATGCCAGAATACTGCAGAGTATATGCACTGTTGGGTTTTCCACTTTGGGAAGTTGGATTTTGGAAGCAACCAGGACAAAGGGAAAGGAAGAGGCAATGGACAGCAAGGTGTCAGGACATAATTTTTTTCTCTCTGAGTGACATATTCAGTCTGCTGAAGCATCTTGATGGTATGGTCAAAGTGCCCTCACTTGAATTAGTTTCACAGAATTTCTCTTGTTCCCAACAGACTAGAGAGTTATAACAGAGATATTGGCTGTGTTTTTTTAAAAATTCCCTTCTTTCACGTTTTTAACCCCTCTTTTAGCTCCATTCACTCCCGGCAATGACATTATAACAGGTATATTAAAAGACAAAATTAGACTTCACAAATTATGTTTGTGGGGTCTGGAGAGAGGAGTAGTTAAAATGTGTGAAACCTGCTTGGCTAAAACCAAAAGTGAAAGCTTTGAGATGCTCTATAGTCCCCAAAGAAGCTGAAGTCAGATTGCCTTTCAGGAATCACCAGCCAAGAAGCAGAAGGTAAAGGTCGCCAAAACTGGAAATGGAACCTCAAGCCCAAACCCTGTGCAATGTAGAAGAGAAACAGCAAGACTGAATCTGAAGAGTTTGACAAGGGACATGAGAAACTGTCCCTCTTACTGCTTGTGTAAGATGATGCCCTGAAAAGATTTGGTGTGTTAGACACAAGCCTCTAAAAAAAATCCACAGTTATTAGAATGTAATTCTTACACATGTCCAAAACCAGGGTGATAATCTTGTCTTTACTTGTGCCCTGCTGCTCGTACTGCCTTTAACCTCCTGTCCCATACCAGGCAAACTTCAGAAAGGCAGGATGACTGCACATATTGAATGGGTGAGGGAAATGGGGAAAGAGCAGAAACAGTGTGGAAATAAGACCTTTTTGAGTCTGGAGAATGGATCAATGACAGGAACAGGAATAAGGCCACAGTCATTCAGCATCTTTAATGTTGCCACCTTGATACAGCCTCTGCCTGAGCTGGCATCAGCTTCTGGAACTACTTCATACACAGTCCCAAATCTCCTCTGAAAAATCCCAAACTGCAAAAGACAAGTTCATTGTTCTGCTCTTTCATCTCCAATTCTCCATGCTGCCGTAGAAAGAGCCAACTGAGCAAGGCACTCTGGTCCCTTCACTACTCTCTTTCCTGTGCCACACACACATCTTTGAAACAATCAGCTGCAGGAAAACCCAACGAACTGGTGTGATGCAATTGTATGCCCAGTACTGCCATGCCCTCATTTATCTCTGTGTGATATCCTACTGATATAATGAATCTAGTTACCATGACCCTGAAAAGTCACAGCTGGTTTGAAAAACTCACAGAGGTCAGGGGCAGAGCAATGTAAAAATCAGTCCATGTTAAGCATATCTGGAGTTGTGCTTCTGTCACCCAGAAAAATTTCAGCATTGATTCAGATCTCCTTGTGCTGATCTTTGCAATAAGGAGAAGAACATGACAGAACAAGAGAATTAATGGTCCATGTGTCAGTGTCTCACGCCCTTTCTCCTTTTTCCTGTGAACGCTGTAAGAACGCGCTCAGCTCCCACCAGGCCTGACTCAGCCCTTCTTTCCAGGAAAGACACAAAACTGCATCCTTCTGTATGTTGGCCAAAGGAGAACTAGGAAACAAAGGATATAGAGGGCAAAGAAAAGAATTTATAAGGGAATGAGAGGCTTTTGATGAGAAAATAATGAAACACAAATATCAGAGGGAGTAGCCACAGAGAAAACACCCACGAAGAGCAAAGTTAAGGAGAGGAGGGAGGAAAATGTTGATGATAGGGGGAAGAGAGAGCAAAATGAAACAGAAAAGAGTCTCAGCAAATTTCCATAATGTAACACTGATGAAGCCTTTTATGATTATGACAGGGATTCTCAGAACGTTCCCTTGCAGGAAGTTTGCATACTCATATTTTAATATCTCTGAACACTTTCCCAGACTCAGTAAAAGTGGAAACTTTTTCTGCTAGTGCTGCGTGCTCTAAATCTGGGCTACTCCTGTGCATCACCAAGCTCCAAGGAACTGTTTCACTGAGGTCTGTTTTGGATGGGCTGGCACATCAAGACTGGGTCCATGCTGCCTCCAGAGGGTGTGACAGCCCTGGCTGTGCACTCTGCAGAGCCAGCTGACACTGCTCTTCAGGAGAAACAGCCTAAGAAATGTACTGTGCCCTGCCAAAGGAATGGAGACATGGCTTGCATGATACCTTGTGGGACCTGGATGCAGGTTGTTTTTTATCCAGAGCCAGACGGAAGCCTGATCTGATTCAACCTGTGTGAAATTTGGTGTAAAATACCAGAGAAAATTATGAGATTCTGGGCTCCCTGAAGCAAAGCCAAATTTACAAGTTAGTATGACCTTAAACACTTCCAGAAGTCTCAGCCTGCACTTACTTCAAATCCAGACTCAAGCCCCAACGCAGTGTGCAAACAAAGAGTACAGTTTATTATTATTTACATACCAGTTGTTTACCTGACTCTATCCTTTCAGACTCGCTCATTTTCTCAGACTGGATGTTTGGCTGCAACATTTCCTGAGATAAGTCTATGCAACTATAAATAAGAAAAAATATTACAGTTGTCCCTGAATGAGTTTTTGAAAGTTATACACCACCATTCAATACCAGTTTACAACAAGAAAGACTGCCAGAGAAATCACGTTACAGAAGAGAGGGAGCTCTTGAGCTCCACTGAGTGATTTCACCAGACTTTCCTGTCTGAAACACATTTTGCTTGTGCAGTTGATTTACGCACAATAAATCCATCACAGTCACTTCAAGAGGACTCACACCACTGGTTTAGTCTCTCAAAATCCTATGAAGTGACAAGAAATAGTCTCTGATCCCTTCAGGGCCTCTGCTGCAGACTTCAGGGGGAGGACTCTCCAGTGGATTCCCCTCGAAATTGCATGAGCAGGAGTTGTATCCCCAGTCCAGGTTCACCAGCTCCCCAAAGGCTGCTGGGAGGGACCGTAGATGGTTGTTTCCCAACCAAAGTGTGTGCAGATTCCTTAAAAGACAGACATCCTCAGGGAGGCTCTCCAGTGAGTTGAAGAGCAATAGCAACGTTTCCAGCTTCTCCAGATGCCGAATGCTGGAGGGGATGGTATTTATTTTGTTGTCACTCACATCCAGGAAGGTGAGGCTCCTCAGCTGGCAGAGGGGTGCAGGCAGCTCCGTGAGGCTGTTGTTGGCAAGGTGGAGGCTGTGCAGCCTCTGCAGTGCCCCCATCTCTGCGGGTAGCGAGCTCAGGCTGTTGTTGCTCAGAGTGAGCCTCTCCAAGCGACTCAAAGTGCCAATTTCAGCCGGGATTTTCTTCAAGTTGTTGGAGTCCACGTAGAGGCAGGTGAGGTTCCTCAGACGGCTGATCTCCTGGGGAAGCAGCTCCATCCGGTACCTCAGGCAGCTCTCTCTTTCTGGGCTCATCTCCAGCACCTGCAGCTGGTCCAGGCCAAAGAGTTGTCTGGGAACTGACAGCAGCTCTCTGCCCGAGACCTTGAGCTTCTTCGTCCCTTTGTACTTGGGATCGTGCTCTGTAAGGTACCTCCAGAGTGGATCAGGACCTGGACAGGCACATCTAAGAGAGGTGACTGCATCCATATCCTACCAGGACAGTGACTGGTTGAATGGAGACTGTCGGTGACAATCACTGGCATGCTCCACAGGCAACCTCTGAGGTTTTTGGTGGATCCAGGTCCCCTGTCAGCTTTCTGCTCTGCTGGGCATGTTACCAACACACACGCAGAGTGTTTGAGTTGCTCAGATACATCCCACTGAGTAAACACTTGGTGTTCTCACATGATCAGGTGTTTCCTTTCTGGCTCTGCAGAGTACACAAACCCCAGCTCATGGCCTCTCACGGCTGCAACCAGTGAGCAGTGATCAGAAAGTGAAAGCTCTACGTCTGCTTCTCAGCAGATGTGTTCAAATCTCTGCTTGTGTGTAGCTTTCTCCTTCTGAGAGCATCAAGGGTGCCATTGCCTGAAAAATGCACACTGACTTGCCACAAGGGGTTGCAACAGAAGCAGCAAGGCGGAGCAGATAAGGCACATTGTAAATGGGAGAAGCACATGGTAAATGGGACAAAAAGAAAACAGAGTCATAGCTGGTGGCCTGGGAACCATGAACATATCCCATCCTCAGGTCAGTTTGTGCCTTTCACATTCAAGCAAGCACAGTAAGGGATCAGTTTTGAAATCTGGAAATCCTTTTCCCTCCTTCAAAGTGCGTGAACCTCTGCACCATGGAGATATCATCTTTCTTCTGCTGCACTTGCTCTGGTAGATTTAAAAGCAAATTTTCATTCCTTTCTGTCGTGGATTTTATTGAAGATGTGTAAAATGCCAGGTTTATGCCGAGCCACTCAGCACAGCATGTGATGTAGAGAGCAGGGCATTTTTCTGGAAGGAGAAAATTGTGGGTTTGAAGCCTCAGGCTGAGAGAGCCGACCTCTTTTACTTCAACCTCTAATCGGTAAGGCTTTCAGCTAAAAAATGCTTAAGACAACCATTTCAAATGCTTTTCAGGGAGAGAGGTCTCCACAGCACCCCACAGGCTATTAGAGGTAGAATACAATGTGTTAGAGTCTAAGCAGATCTACCAGGCCAGGTCTTGTGAAAGTGGAGCACATCAGGTTTGCTTTCCCAGCCTGCTCAGTTCTGATCATCTCAGGCCAGGATGGTCCTGAATTTGCTGGAGCCTGTGTCCCAGCACCAGGGGAGCGTGTGGCTGCACAGATGGGTGGTGAGTGATAGTAGCTCTCTATTCAGACAATGCTGGCAAGAGGATTTGGGGATTATTGTTCAAGTCTCCAAACTTACATTCTAGGTTCTAGTGGTTTTTAATTGGGTTTCACTCTGAAATACAGATTTTCAGGCATGGCATATACCAGCTGTCACCCTTGACTTGGATTCAGAGTACAAATACCATAATCATATTGATTATGCCCAGGATTTCCTCCAGATAAATTTTCAGCATTTGTAAGAGAAAACTGTATCACTTGCCTGTGCTGTTTTGGCATTACAGGCTCCTGGGATAGAATCACAGAATTCTTTGGGTTGCAAGGGACCTTAAATATCATCTGGTTCCAACCCCTTTGCCATGGTCAGGGATGCCACCCACTAGATCAGGTTGCTCAGGGCCCCATCCAACCTGGCCTTAAACACTTCCAGGGATGGATTTTACATGAAAAAAATCAGCAGAACTTGAGAAAGTCTAATTTTTCATAAGCAAAATTGGGTACACAGTAGATTAGAAATATCTGTACATCAGACATGAATACAGCAGCCAAGGAAAAGTGAGATTTTCACTTACAGAGGAAGATTGCTTTCCAACAGACCTCACAAATAAGACTCAACGTTAAACTAAACTCCCATCATGAAGGTGCTGAAGAAGTTATTGCACTGACAATAATTTCAGCCTTGGATGAAAACCATCCCCCACACTGCTAGGGGGGAAAATGTGTCTCTAAGAACACATTGTCAAATACATCTGTCCTGTGAAAGAAACCAAATTGCTGTGTGTGCTGCCTTCTGTTTAAACATGCTTTTCTCTTCAAATCCAAGCCCGAGTCTTCCAGACAGCATGTCATGCGGAGACAAAGCTATGGTCAAAAAGAAGTTTCTGTGATTTTTGACACTGTTCTCTTGCTGCACTTTTTCAAACCTGGAGTTTGACCCTGTGTTTTCCTTTACTAAGGTGGCAGGTTCCCCTCTGCTCCATCTTTCAGGACATCCTTCTTCCTGATGCTCATAGCTGGCTCATCAGGAATGTCAGAGTATGATTAATGTTCCTAATTGTCCCCTTGTGCTTTCTACATAAAGTTCATGTCACAAAATGTAAAGTAGCGAGAAAGAGCCTACATTTTCAACAAATAATCCCCTAGAGACCCAGCAGGATGTTCTCATTTTCAGTTCAGACAAACTCCAGCGTTGCCAGCATCAATATTGTTGAGCCAAGCAGTGCAAGGTATTCAGATGTTAGGCCTTACAACAAAACTGCTTTGTAAAGCAACTACAGAAACTAGTCTCCTCTTCAGCATGTCTTCATGCTTTTCTAATCAGTTGTTCCCATTTCACAAGTCAGAAGACAAATATCTATGATTGTGACTTCCATGTTTAAACCAAATCAATGAAATTAAGCAGGCTTTTTCTTAATTCAACTCCACCATTTACAAAGGTGTTGAAAGAAAAATCCAAACCCTGATGGACCCTTATTGCCCTAAGGACCTCAGGTACCAAATTTAGTATGTAGGAGGCAATTGGGTAGCTGATAAAGAGACTTCCCCCAGCAGCTCTGGCTCTGCAGAAACAGCAGCAAGGAGGACTCTTGGTCATCTCTGGTGGATGCTCACGCTGTACAGGGCTGCAGACTGGGCAGGAGCCTGTCTTCGACTCCAGACTGACTTCATCCCTGTGCTGCTCTTCCTCCCATGTCACGGAGCAGCCACCTTAACCCTCATGAGCACTGGGCTCCAGCTCACAGAGGCTGAAAGGGTGGTAGTAGATTTTTTGAGTCTTTTTTGTAAGTCTTGAGCTAGTGAAGTCATTTTAAGAAAGTTTCCACAGCCCAAGGACAGTACAAGTTCCGGCCATAACCTTGTCCCTCTCCCCCTGAGCTGCCTGGCTGCTGGTCACACAGCACCTGACAAACCATCACCTGGAACATGAATATCCCCACACCAACTCAGTGGGAATGTGAGCCAGTGATAGTGGAAGACAAAGACAGCTACCAGAAGACCTCTTTTCCACGTAGGTAATGGAGGCAACACAGCTCAGGGTGCTGCAGCTGAATACTTTAAGATAAACTGAAGGGATCTCCAGGCTCTGTAGCTCTCATTGGTCCCTATCAGTGTCTCTGGCCCCAAGATATTGTGGATGGTGACACCCAGCCATTCCTAAGGATCAAGTCCTGCTCCAGAAGCTGCCAGAATGAAATCTTTACCAGGGTGGAGCTTGGACAGTTTCTACAGTACAAGACTGAGCCATCAGTAAACTCTATTTTATTTTGGTTTTAATATAATTTTTAGACCTTTTTTTTTAAATAATTGCCCAGAATGTAAAATCTGTGCTCATCTCTCAATCAGTTTTGTGGTCAGAGCACAGAGTTTGGGTGTAGCTGCTACAGCATTTTTATTGTCTCCCTGGAAAAAAAAAAATGCAGGCATTTGATACAGCTTCCAAGAAGCAGCTAATTCAAAACTGTTTAGAAAACAAGCAGAAATCGTTAAATAATTTAACACAAAAAAAATATTTTCCCCAAATGATCCTGTTGCTTTGTTCTGTCTTTGTAATTTGTTTGACAGGCAAAAAATTGAATGAAATAATGGTCTGTTTGCTATAATTACAGTAATTTACACATGATATTAAAAAAAAAAAAAAAAGACTGACAGTAGTGCCATAAATCCCGTGTGTACCTTTTAAAAATATGAATAATATATTGTCTGGCTCTCTAATGCAATTTTAACAGTATAATGCCACAGGGCCAAAACAAAATCCAACGAAAAATCAGCCCGTTCCCAGGTTTAAATCTCAGTGGGCAGACTGTATGGTGATTTACCAAATACTTGGTTGCAGAGACAGGAACACTGAAATGCCAAAGCCACAACTTTCCCAGATTCAAGGGTGGTTAGGAGAGAGCCATCAGCACTGTCCCTGCCCTACCTGCCACCTCCTGCCTGTGTGTTCACCTTGCATGGTGCTGGACAGACAATACACCCACAGTCACCTGCTCAGGCACAGAGGCACCTGCATTTTCTGTAGGGCAGCTTCTGACCATGCCCAGGGCTGTACTTGTAGGTTTACTGGCTTCCCAGATGGCAGACCTACTTTGGAAAGTAATCTCAGGCCACCTTTCCAAAGACTGCAAATACATACAAACAGACTGAGGCAGAAACTGTGGCAGTTTTCTAAATCCTCCAAATACACCCTCCCTTCTTACCTGTTATTGCAGGTGACCTCCAAGGCACATTCCTGTAGGGCTTGCTTCTGTAAGAGGTGGCAACTATAGAAACCTCCCTTTCATGACTAAAATCTGGGTGGGTATAAACATGGGTCTTGATCTGGGTCTGCAGCTCATGGCTCATACTCTGCTCACTAGCGACAGATTCCACCTGGTAAATGTCACTTAACTGGCTGGAGAGAACACAGGGTTTAAGAAAAAGCAGGGAAATGGCACCCACTGAATTCAGGGCACAGAGACAGTCTGGGGTGTCTCCAGGAACAGACTGAACAGATAGCCATATGCTGGGGAATATGCTGGAGCAAAGGGAATTAGGCTGCATCCCCTTTTCCAGGAGGAAAATGTTCAGAGATGTAGTCTGTGTCTAACCCATGCAGATTTTCAGTTGCTATTAAGGATGCAAGTGTGTCCCCTGTGCTCCTAATATAGGACCTCGGAAATGGCTCCAACAGACAGATATCAAACAGGGTTGTCTAAAAACCCCCTTAGATCTCTTTCAACTGGATACCACTGCACCATCTCACCTACTGGGGATAGCACTGGATGACCCTTAAAGGCCCCTTCCAACCCAAATTATTCTTTCATCTCACAGGAGTTGACCCTGAAATTTGTTTAACTGAACATCATTACATGTATCCCTTCACATGGTGCACTAGAATGTATTGAAGTCTATGCCACGCACGGCACATCAGACACACATGATGAGAGAGAATCTGTAGAGATTAAGGAGTCACCATCATGACAGGAATTAAATGTCACATTGGCATGGCCCAGTTAACATGTTTGACCTCCATAACACCTGCTCTTCACTATCGCAGTTTCATCCCATGTTGGGAGCTTTCTCTCGAGTAAGAGCCCTGTTCTGCCTCCCCACTGGAGGGATGAAATCTCACTCAGCCTGGACTAGGGAAAATGTTTCTGTTAAATATGTGATCAACATGTTTGCTTAATATTAAAATATAGCAAGCTGACCCAAGATGCAGTACAGGAACAGATATACCACTGAGAGTTATTTAAAAGTGGTAAGCTTTTCACTTCATGATATTTTCACTTTGATTGGTCTTTCGATAGCAAGAAACACAGTAAAATCAAATCAAAGAGTTTATTTGCATAGGAAACAGCAAAAATAGCACCACTGAGAGCTACACAGTAAAGACTTCGTTTAACCCTGGCATTTGAACATGTTATTTAATTTCATTTTTCAGTAAAGCAGAGGCAAATTTTATCTCCTACTGGGTGAGAAAAATACTCCAAGGCTGGCAAGTGCTTATCTCTGGGCTTTAGCCTCAGGGTCTGACACTGGACTGGTTATCGACAGCTGTGGCTTCTGCTTGGGTTGGCCAGTTTGGAAGCACCATGCCATATGGTGAATGTGTTAGCAGGGCAGGGTGCCTCTTTTCTGTCTCCAAAAGAGCAGATGAGATTCCCAAACTCATTCAGCACTTAATGCCTGTGTCAGGTCCATTACCCTGAGCTCTCACTACAAACTGCTCTGCGCAGAAGAGGTTTGAGAATGCAGCAGCTTTGCTGGCTGGCACATACCCGAGACCTGATCACTTCTCAGATCTGCACTTAGTGGGTGGGCAAGGCTTGGTCAGAGGGTTAATCTCACAAATGACCTATTGTGAAGGTCTTTTCAGACTCCATCCCCTTTTTGTTTTGTCTTTGCATTCTCAGTTGATTTTGGCAATCAGCTGATAGGGGGAAAGGGCCAGTGTCTGACTTCTTGTTTTCACCCTCAAACACAATTTCCTGCATGTTTCTGAACACCTCTCTGCTCTGATCCTTTTGTCCGAGGTCAACATTCTCCTAGACCAGGCTGCACTACACACCTGCCCTCTAAATAACACAACTTGCCAAGTTATTGTCACAGTGGATCAGCCAAAACAGTGAATTGGGTCACAGTTGGTTTCCTGAGTCTTTAATACCAGGGGACTTTCTGTGCTGCCCTGGCTGATTTTTGGGTGAAGCAGTGGTAGAGAGCTGTGTATGTGCTGACAGTGCATAGGGGATTTGGCATCCCTGATCTGACATAGAACAG
This sequence comes from Ptilonorhynchus violaceus, assembly GCA_013397565.1. NCBI lineage: Eukaryota > Metazoa > Chordata > Aves > Passeriformes > Ptilonorhynchidae > Ptilonorhynchus > Ptilonorhynchus violaceus. Next base: position 10,318 of record VZRJ01012713.1, on the reverse strand, counting down.
CCTGGAAGATTTTTGCAGAGGCATCTCCCTGACAGAGGGAAGTAAGCTCCATTTCTTAGAATCAAATTCTCTGAATACAGAAGTTCTTGCACACAGAGTAGCAAGGAGGTTTAGATCATCTCTGTGGTCTCTTCAGGCCTTTACTATGACTTCCCACATGATTCCATAGAAAAGTAGCTCCTATAGGATACAGATTTACTTATCAGCAGAAGAACATTAAATTTAACAAGGATCTTCTGGAAAGCACACACTAGCTGTTCAAAACTGCCTGTCCATTGTGAGTTGGATGTACTGGAGACCTCTTTTCCAGCTTTGGCATGGCTTTACATTCCTCCCCTCCATGTGGATGGCAGATAGCACCAACAATCCTGTGCCCGTGTGTCATAGTTAATGCCCCAGGCTGCAGAATTTGATTTCAGTTAAAAGGGTGAGGGATAAAGCTTTGGAAAGAATTAATCAGATAACAGATAAAAAATTTGCCATTGGAATGGTTTTGCAGAAACAGTTACACAATGCATTGCTATTATATGGTCTTCAAAAGAGGAAAAAAAACCACTTATTTTTAACATTTTAATATGCCCTGATGTTAGAGAAAACAAAAAAAAAATAAGTTCACATATCACATCAAAGATAATAATAATTATAATTCATAAAAATAATCTGACCGACCGGCAGCATTTGTTGGCTTTAGAAGGCCTCCCGCGAAAGAAACACAGCTGAAGACATTGGAGAGCTCTTGGCAAGTGTGAGGAATTCAAGTTTTCAAAACAAGTCTGGGGATGCTCCCTGCATGCTAGGGCCCTTTGACATTGGAGGGCCGGGCAGCCAGGCTTGCATAGTAAGCGCACTGGGAGGGGTCACACTGTCCATTGGCTCCTGGAGGCCCCTGGGGACCTGCCAGACCCGGCACACCAGCTTCACCTTGAGGGCCAGGAGGTCCTGGCATCCCGTCTTTGGCATAACCAGGCTCCCCTGGGAGGCCTGAAATAGAAACAAAATGCCCTTGGTGAATGGCACCTGAGTGACATCCCCAGGGTGCAGTACTCAGCAGTGTAACGTCACAGGGGGTGGCTTTGCTGCCAAACTGAGATGCAGACAGCAGCTTCCACAGGTTTGGGTTTGGCTAGGATGTAGCTCAAGGATATAAGCAGTATGTCTCCTCTGAAATAAACATTTTCAATCCCTATGGCAACCTTGGGATGCACAGCTCTGCTATGGCTGCTCTTCCTCTATCACCACTCTGAAGTTGTAAAGCTGCATGAGACAAGTACTGACATACAGTCCTCACAGAGGGGGGGGTGAGGATGGGAAAGCTGGAGGCAAGAGCCAGCTTGGGGAGAGAACTCGTTTGTGCAGAGCATAGTGGGTCCATTGTTATTTGGAGGCAATGCGGGACCAGTCTGCCAAATGCAGACCATGGAGTCATGAGGGCTTCCCATAGTTCCTTCCCCAGGAAAGCAGAGTGAAGGCAAAACTGATCAATGGTTCCTAATTTCAGACTGCAGACAGACTATATTTGCTGGTGCTTTGTTAGTAACAGTAAAGCAGAAGCTGTATGCCCAAGGCACAGGTCTTCAATACGACGTTTTATAACATCTGAAGCTGCCTGAACCTCTGGGTTCAGCTTGGTCACAAGACGACTCTGCCAAGGACAGAGAGAACACTTCACAGTGCATTTAATAACTAAAGCTTCCCTTTGGATTTGACCCAAAGGTCAGTTAACTTAGCTGTAACTGAGATGGATCATTATACTCAGTCATCAGGCTGAGGAAACCCAGGTGGCCAGATATGATGTTAGTGATATAGTTCCTCCCTTTGGGCCATTTCCTACAGAAATCGTGTGTGTTGAGTTTCTGTCATCCTGATCACCTCTCTAATACAGCAGAGACCTCTGTCCTGGTAGCGGTTCTGATGTATTTTGTGGGGTGTTCTAAATAACACACCTGGAATTCCTGGAGGACCCATTTCTCCTCGTTGGCCAACGCCAGTGTCTCCTTTCTCACCCTTTGATCCTCTTTCTCCTGTAGAGAGGGAAAGAAAAAATATGAACTGATGAGCATGGTCTACAGAACTAAACATGACTGTAGGTCTTTCATCCACACTGCACCCAATATATTTGGTAAAAACAACTCCTAATTGTGGGCAATCCTCTTAAAGGGGACATTAAGTGGGAATGAAGATTTGCCCCACTCCAGTTCTGGCCAGAGATGGAACATACCAGCAATTGCTGGTCATATTCAACATGTCTCATTCAACAGACTGAGGTTGTTTCCAACACCTGCATTTTGATGACTATTTATATGCTACTAAAAGGAAAGCGGACTGGACACATCTTTTTATTGGACTGCCCCAACACATCAAGTTTCACTCACCTTTGGGACCAACTGGCCCAGGTGGCCCTTCAGATCCAGTCTGTCCAGGCCGGCCAGGCTCTCCCGGAGGGCCAGTTCTTCCTGGGAGTCCTTCCTTTCCAGGGGGACCAGGAGGTCCTGGTCTGCCATGCAATGCTTTTACCTGTGCAGGCTGTATCTGAGCCAGGATATAGGGTAACTTTGCTGTGAAGAGAGGGAAATGGGTTTGTTAGACTAGAAGGACTGCACTCCAAGGCATGGAGAGCCAGAACCAGGGGCCCAGTAAAGTCCAAGTATTGTCACAGATCAATTTTCCAGGGCTACCCATTCATCGTCTCCCCATAATCCATGACAGTGCCTCCCTGATCCTCTCAAAATTACTTTAATCTCATTTCTCAGTGAGAATTCCTCCTAAATTTCATACTTTATTATAAATTTTTTTCTCATCCTCTGCTCTTTGTCCTGCAAGAAATCTGAAATGTCCCTTCCTTTAGTTTTACAGCTGGTGTAAACTGGGACCATTGCTGCTCTGAAAAGGAGAGCCTTTTCCTACTGCTTCTGTTACACAAAGATGCTACATGACTGGTCTGTAGGGAGAAAGCTTTTCTTGTTCCGGGCTGTGTCACACGTGGAGTTAAAGGCTAATCTCTGGCTGTGAAGTCAGAAGCTGTAACTAAGCTCCCTGCGACAGCACATTCTGCAGTTCCACGCAGGCACACTGCCTGTCACTTCAGTGCTAAGACCCTGAACAACCATGCTGGTTTTGGCTGGGGTGGAGTTAATTTTCTTCACAGTGGCTCCTGTTGGATTTGTGTTGATAATACAGAGATGTTTTTGTTATTGCTGAGCAGGGCTTACACAGAACCAAGGCCTTTTCTGATTTTCATATGGCAGTGTTGATGAGGAAGTTGGGGGTGCAGGAGAGGTTGGGAAGAGCCACAGCCAGAAGGGGTGTTCCAAACTGACCGAAGGGATATTCCAGACTATGTGACACCATGCTCAGTGTATAAAGTGGGGGGAAGAAGGAGGAAGGAGGGAACATTTGGAGTGATGGTGTTTGTGTTCCCAAGTCACTGTGATGTGATGGGGCCCTGCTCTCCTGGAGATGGCTGAATACCTGCCTGCCCATAGGAAGCAGAGAATTAATTCCTGATTTTGGTTTGTTTGTGTGATCAGCTTTTGCTTTCCTTATTAAACTGTCTTTATCTCAACCCATGAGTTTTCCAGCTTTTACCCTTCTGATTCTCTCCCCAGTCCTGCTGGTTGGGGAATTAGTGAGCCTGGGGCTTGGCTGTTGGCTGGGGTTAAACCATCACAACAACCTTGGGAGCTTGTAAGACACACTCAGCATCACATAAACCTCCTACAGAATAGAGGGAGAAGAGTGTTTTGTCTCCTCTTCATTGATTCTAAATCTTAAATGCTTTAAGACTGGTGTGGATATTGAAGACTAAGAGTGTGTAAATAAAATCTGTGAAATAAATCACTCCATTGACCTGTGATCTTTAGCATGGAGGAAAATGTCTGCAGCTGTGTGTCAGCTGCTTCAAGAGCTGTGTGAGAAGGACTACAGCTCTGCATCTCACTGTCCATGGGGTCAGCAGTGGTCTGCAATTCACACACTTCAAGAGAAACCGCAACCCACAACCCCTCCAGCCTCTCTTCTCATACTGATGGGTATCAAAAGTCACAGGGAAAAATCAGGAGCTTTTCTTCCCCAGCTGGGACTGCAAAAGCAAGTTTATGATCTACCCAGATTACTTTCTGTGCTATTATTGGGAACATCGAAACTTGGGGAGCTGTAAAGCACATTTCATTTTACACATCCTTCCAGGCAAGCTTGCTGCAATACCACCTTCCTTAAGCAGGAGATGTTCAGGTGCCAGCACAACTATGGAAAGCATTTTTCATACTCTCAGATACATCTTCTGGCTTCCTGATACTGATTACTTACCATCTAGCTGCTTGGCTAACTCCTCTTGGATGAGTCTCCTCAAAGTCTCTAGAGATGGGGGTTCTCCCTAAAGAGTCAGAATCACAGCGATGAGAGACGATAATCACAGCCAAGGCATCAGATAGTGATAGGACAAGGGGGAATGGTTTTAAACTAAAACAGGAAAGATTTAGATTAGATGATAGGGAGAAAGTCTTTACTGTGATGATGGTGAGGCACTGGAACGGGTTGCCCAGAGAAATTGCAGAGGCCCCACCCTTGCAAGTGTTAAAGGCAAGTTGGGTGGAGTTTGGAGCAACCTGATCTAGTGGGTGGCATCCCTGCCTACTGTGGGGGGAGTTGGTAATAGATGATGTTTAAGGTCCCTTCAACCCAAAACACTCTGTGGTTCTGTGGTGTGAAAACTAAAACCTCCACAAAGGGCTCAGCAGGTGGCATTTCATCACCCACAGCACACACGTGGCTGCAGGGTCTGCCTGAAAGAGGAATGTAAAGGACACTCAAAATAATCACAGAATCAATTAAGCTGGAAAAGACCTCTGAGATCATAACGTCCAGCCTTTGAGTGAACACCACCATCTCAAGTAGACCATGGAACTGAGTGCCACATCCACGCTTTCTTTAAACATCTCCAGAGACAGTGACTCCACCACTTCCCTGGGCAGCCCATTCCAATATCTAATTACCCTTTCTGTGAAGAAATTCTTCCTAGTGCCCAACCTAAACCTCCCTGGAACTGCTTGAGACTATGTCCTCTTGTACTATCTCTAGGAGTCTAGGAGAAGGGATGGACTGCCAAGTGGCTGGATCCTCCTCTTAGACACTTGTAGAGAGTGATAAAGTCTCCCCTGAGCCACCTTTTCTCTAGGCTGAACAACCCCAGCACCCTTAGTCTTCACAGGAGTTGTGCTCCAGAACTTTCACCATGTCCATTCCCTTCTCTGGATATGCTCAAGCACCTCAATGTCCTTCCTGAACTGAGAGGCCCAGAACCGGACACAACACTCGAGGTGTGGCCTCCCCAGTGCCCAGCACAGAGGGACAATCACCGCCCTGGGCCTGCTGCCCACACTATTGCTCACGCAGAATGCCAGGATGCCACCGGCCTTCGTGCCCACCTGGGCACACGCCGGCTCACGTTCAGCCACCATTGGCCCGCACCCCCAGGGCCTTTCCTGCTGGGCAGCTTTCCAGCCGCTCTGCCCCCAGCCTGGAGCACTGCAGGGGGTTGCTGAGACACAAGGGCAGGACCTTGCTCTTCTTGAAACTCATCTCGCAGGCCTCTGTGAGGCACCAATTCAATTTTGATTTGTCTCAACATTGATTGTTAGAGGTATGTGGGGGAGGGGCTGTACACATGGTTCATGCAGGAGGGAGCTAGGAGAAGATGGAGGCAGGCCCTCTCTCTGAGGAGAAATCGCCTGGCAGCCGTTTCACGTCTCCCATGGAACAGGCAGTCAGTAGGAGACCACCAAGGACACTGTGCCCTCCAGAAGGGTTCTCCAATCAGGTGGCCAAAGGTCTCCACTAATGGACTGCAGCTGAATGTTGGACTGGGCCAATGGCCTCCTGCCAGCGAGCAGACCCTGGTAGGAGCCAGGGGGTATAAAAGTAACTGCATCACAAGCTTGGGCAGTTTTTGCTTTTTTGCCCTGCCTCTAGCTTGCCTTTTGGCCCTTTTGCCCTCGTTTTTTGCCCTCCTGCTGGACACTACTGGCTGCTTGGCTGGACATCTGCTGACCTCCAAGCCTTGTGTTTAGCCTGTGTCCTGCCCTACCACTTCTTGTCCCTCGCCTGCTCCAGCCTTGGCCTGTCCTGCCTCCCTGTATTCCTGCCCGACACCCTGCCTGCTTTGTCCCTGCGTTCCTGCCTGAGCCACCTGCCGTCAGCCCTGCTTCACTGACCCAGCCTGCCGTGATCCCACCACAACCTTGTCCAGGGTTCTGCACCTCCTGCCCGAGCGCCCAGTCCTCTCGTGTCACCGTGGGAGCTGCGCCTCGGCAGCTGCACCTCTCCCGGCGCTGCGCAGGCTCCCCTGGCGGGGACTGCACACATGGCACTGCTGGCGGAATGTCAACAGCACACCCTGAAGTTCTGCTGATAACGCCTGCTTTTCCTCTGTCTTGTCTCTCTGCCTCTCTCCCCACAATCTTTTCCCTTCCTTCTTTTCTGCCTTTTCTACTCTTCTTTAGAACACCGTTTTGTTATCAAAAAATGGTTCTCAGCTATAATATTCGTCTGGTTTGACTTAATTTCGTCCAAGACCACCCATCTTAAAAGAACTCCCTGCAGTTCCCCATAACAGAACATGAAAGCCTTGCAGCATTGATCCAGCCTGTCCACATCCCCCTGCTGAGCCTTCCTGCCCTTCAGCACATCAACACTCCCACCCACCGTGGTGTTGCAAATTTACTGCTGAGTGTGCACTCAATGTCCTTGTCCACGTCAGCAGTACAGACAGTAAACAGGACTGTGCCCAGGAGACACCAGAAGTGACCGGACGCCAACTGAGTATGGCAACATTCCCCACAACTCGGCTGGGCACCTGACAGTTCTTAAGCCAGCAAAGAGTGCACCTGCCCAAGCCCTGGGCTCACGGCTTTTCCAGGACTGTGCCATGGGAGTCAGAGTCAAAGGCTTTGCTAAAGGCCAGGGAGACCCCATCCACAGCTTTTTCCCACAGCCCTGAGGCGGGTCACTCGCTCATCAAAGGAGATCAGCTTGCCCAGGCAGGCCCTGCCTTTCCTAAACCCACGCTGGCTGGGCCTGATCGCTCAGTTGTCCTGTATGGGCCGTGTGATCCCACTGAAGATGATCTGCTCCAGAACCTTGCCAGGCCCTGAGGTCAGGCTGACAGGCCTGGAGTTCCCAGCATCCTCCCTCTGGCCCTTTTTGGGGACGGCTGTCACATTGGCACCTCCAGTCGTCTGGGACCTCCCTGACTGGCCAGGACTGATCAAAAAGGACACAGAGCGGCTTAGCTGGCTCTCCCTCAGCACCCTTGGGGGACTCCCAGGCAGCCCCATAGATTCATCAGTGCCTAAGTGGCTGTGCAGGTCACTAATGACTTCCTCCCGGACTATGAGGGTCTAGGCTGCTCCGCATCCTTGTCTGCCGGCACAGGGGGCTGCTTGTCCTCCACATAACCCATTTTACTGCTGAAGACAGAGGCAAAGAAGGCATTAAGTATCTCAGCCTTTTCCTCATCCTTTGTGGCCATAATCCCCCCACATCCAATAGAGAATGGAGATTTTCCTTGGCCCTCCTTTGTTGTTAATCTTTTTAAACAAACTCTTTTTCATGTCTTTCACAGTAGTGGCCAGATTAAGTGCTAACAGAGCTTTTGCCTTCCTCATTATCTTTCTACCTGAGGTCAGGGCCAAGGGCTGGGACACATGGTGGGCTGGGTGGGACAAGCACTTTGGCACGGTACAGGGCTTCTTTGGGGATGGTCAGGGGAGGAACACATGAGGTGAGACAAGAAAGAGCTGCAGGTCATTGGGAGAGGAACAAGCATAGACAAAGTAGAGGGACAAAGGCCTAAAAATGGCCTTTGTGACCACAGGCGTCTCCATGGAAACTGCCAGGCCTCTGGGACAAGGGGCAGCCGTGCCCACCAGGCCTTTGTGACCCACTGTGGCACCGTGTCCAGAGGCCATTATGACACGGGTCCTCATGGTGACCCTGAGGGCTCTCGTAGGGCTAAACCCCTTGAGTGGCCACTCCCAGAAGAGCAGCTCTCTGAGGAGGCAGCAGCTTTCTGAGGAGGCAGCAGCTCTCCCAGGAGGTAGCAGCTCTCCCGGGTGCCCGTGGCCGGCATTCAGCAGAGCACCTCCAAGATGTCAAAGGAGGAGAACGCCCAATGCCAGCCCCGTGGTGAGGGGCAGCCGCTGCTGTACAAGCGGCAACAGGTGAGGGACGGGGATGGAGGGACAGGCTGCAGTGGGACCTGGGGGAGGGCTGGGGGCAGAGACGACTGGCCAGGCCTGGCACCAGGCCTTGCTCTGGGGAGAAGCCGGTGCCGGGACGGCCCAGGCAGCAATGCCCCCGAGGCAGCGAGCACAGCTGGGAACCCAGCTCAGCCTGGCTGCCGGGGCCAGCACCTGCCTTGGGGCCGGGGCCGGACTTGGCAGCATGCAAGGGGACACTTTGCCCACACAGGCACCTCCATCCCGCACCTCCTTCTGCTTCCAACAGGTGACCCACAGGCAGCCGCAGGCAGCACCACAGGTCACCCGGACAACCATCATGCCCGTGCAGGGGGACAGACTGGTCCCGAGGACAGACACCTTGTGGAGCCCCCTGGGGCTTCGGACACACAAGGACAGCCTGGAGGGCGGGCACTCACTGCCCCACACCGGCAGAGTCACACGGCCACAACGATTGTCCGTGTCAGACCTGCCGCTGCTCCACAGCCCTCCACTGACATCAGCACCTTCATGCAGGGTGCAAAAGCCAAGAGCAGCCTCTGCAAATGTCAAGTTGCCCCTTCTGCCAGCAGCAGCAGCTCCTGGGTCTTCTCCCAGAGGCAGACCACGGTCAGTGGGCCTCGTGGCCACTGGCTCCACCGAGAGCTTGTGCCACCTGCTCTATGGGGCACTATGGCTGCTGATGGGGCCCGGGAAACACCTTCCCCGAACAGCACAACTGAAGGGCTCTGGCAAGGGTCAGCGGCAAGGCAGGGCCATCACCTGCCACCTCTGCGACCTGCACGTGGCACGCCGCTCCACTCAGGGACCCAGCCTGCTTGCAAGCACCTGGGGCTCTCAGAGACAGAGGAGCTCACTGAGGTGCAGGAAGAGCATGGTGGCAACACCTACGGAGAAGACCTGTTTAGAGGCCTTTCCCCATACATGTTGGAAGACAGGTCCATCAAGGCCACCTGCACCCATGAGCAGTCAAGCCTCCGCCAAGAGGCGGATGCAGAGCCCTGGGTGCTGCCCAGCACTCCCAGCTTGACCAAAGGCTCCCCAGGAGAGACAGGAAACTCCTCTGAGCTCCTGTCTCCTTCCCAGCTGGCAGAGCAGCGCTGTGTCTCTGACAGCTCGCGGTCCTGGGACACTTTTCCAAAGGAGCCAGAGGAAAAGTGGGAGGAGGAAGAGCTCTCTGACACAGAGGCTGCAGGAGAGGGGCACAGCGACCCATAGAGCGTGTTGCTTGCCCTGCTGAAAGAGAAGGAGGTCGAGGCAGAAGCTTCTGCCCTGGCCAGAGATCCCTGCAACGAAGGGCACAGTGAGCTTTTCCCCTCATCAGAGCCTGAGGAAACCTCAGGCTTCTCAGCTTCTCCCTCATCGGGAGGCACCTGTGAGGAGAGGGGAACTTGTCAGCTGCCCGAGGAAACCACATATGGCCAGGTGCTGTGCACGGGGACTGAGGATGCTTCCAAGAATCCTCTGCATATCGAGGCAGAGGAGCTGGAGAAGTTGGAGGAAGACATCCTCTCCTCCCTGGAAGAAGGAAGCTCCATCAAGACCACCTGCATCCCCAGGGATCCATCAAGTGTCACCCTGGAGCCTGTTGCAGGCCCCTGGGTGCCGCACAGCCTTTCCAGCTGGACCAAAGACTCCGCAAGAGAGATCGAAAACTACTCACAGCTTGTGGCTCCTGACCTGTTTGAAGAGCTGTGGTCTCTCTTCAACAACAAAGGACGCGCCATCCTGGGACACTCGTCTAGACGAGCTCCTGGAAAAGTGGGAGGAAGAAGAGCTCCCGGACACAGAAGCTGCAGGAGAGGGGCACAGCGAGCCAGAGAGCGCGTTGTGTCCACCACTGCCTGAAGACAAAGAAGCAGAGCCAGCAGCTTCTGCCCTGGACAGTGATCCCGGGGACGAAGGGCACGGTGAGCCTCTCCCCACGACACTGCCTGAAGACGCCAAGAGGTCGGCTTGCTCCTTGCCTGACGATCCCGACCAGGAGGCCGACACGGCGCGCATGAAGGCTGGCCGTGCCCAGGCCACACCTCTCCAGGAAAAACCCTGCAGGGCTGGGATGCCGGCAGGGGCTTGCACGGTGC
>VZRJ01012712.1:0-11989 GCA_013397565.1 Ptilonorhynchus violaceus | reverse complement strand
CTGCCCACAAGGCAAGGGAAAACCTGTTAAACACGNGCAAGGGAAAACCTGTTAAACACGAAACCATCGGAACCCACTTCCCCCCACACACACAGAAACAACCTGCCCCCACAAAAAAGTGTCCAGAGTGTGGAAGTAGTGCAAGAGAAATACTCCTCTTCCAACACGTGGTCCAAAGATGGCGACCTTCCATCTGGAGCAGGTAGAAGACCCCCCACCCCCACAGAGCAGTCCTGTAGCAGAGAAAAACTTCCAGTGGCTATCTGATGTTGATTTCCTCCCTCCCAAGGGCAATTACAGCAGGCAAAACCAAAAAAAAACAGCTGGGTTGGAGTTCTCCGATATGTCTTCTCTCCCCAGCTCGGCTGCCCAGGGCTTGGGACTGGGCACAGCCGCTCCCCTCTCGGCAAATCTCTCTTCCACCGGTTCTGGAGAAGCAAATCTGTCCAGTCCAGTTCCCAGCAGTCAAAGAAAACAGTGCTACAGCTTCTTCGACTGGGGGAAGAAGGAAAAAAAATGTTCTGTCTGGGCCAAAACCTAAGTCAGGCGAGCAGAGAAAACCACGTGACTCAGCATCATGGGAGAAAAAACCATGCAGCAGTGCAGGACTCAGTGGGGGCTGCCCCAGTCCAACTCTCAGGCAGCAGCTGCCACGGCAGAGCACAGCAGGGGCACCGCAGAGGCCGGCAGAACACCAAGCAGCTCTGCTCCTCTCTCCAACGCAGCTCCAATGAAAAACTGACTCCAGAACTGGAAAAAAAAAGAGGCGAGATTTTCTGCGTCTCAATCTGGAAGAGCGGGAGTAAACTCCCAGCCTCCTCCAACCCGGAAAAAGTGCCACTGACCTCCTGGTCCCCCACTCCAGAAGGGAGCGAGCACCACTTTGGTCCCCCCGAACCCGGAAGGATCTTGGCCGGGGTCATGTGATTCTCCCAAGCCAGGAAAGGGAGGAAAAAGAGTATGCAGAACAAGAAACAATAACAATATTTTGGGCATAAGCAGAGGATCATGGAATACATTATCATAATAGATCACTCCAGGACAGTGTCTCACAAAGCTCTGGTAGTAGACGGCAGAAACTTCCTGAACAGGGAAAGTACATGAGTTTGTGGTGACATAAATTCTGCTGTGTGCAGTTCTCGTGGCTGGTTTGTTCTTACAGTGTTTTATAGAGGAAATTCTGGCATTTACCAGTGGCTGTGTTGGTCTGAGGGGTTGTGTCAGAGGACTCAGATGCTGCCTGTCTCAGTTGAGCGTGGTGGTGCTCCATGGCACTGCCTGTTGGAGCTTTCCCTTGGAGAGGGACTGGGACACAATTGGGTGAATGAGGCACCTTGATTCCCCTAAATGTTTGGGGTTTTTTCCACTATAACATATTTGTATTTAGTTCTTCTAAGCTTTCAGAAAACAGTACTGCAACCTACTGTGTATTGTGATTGTAAATGTGCCTGCTTTTTTACGAACCTTCTTCCCCTGTACTCTTGAGAAGACTTTTTCAAACCTAACTACCTTCCTAGAATGGGTATTTTCTGGATCTACTGATTGATATATATTATTATCTAAGGTATTCCTGCACCTGTTTGTTCTCACCACCACTACTGACATGGTCTTAATTACCTCTTAATTTTCCATGGTCTTAGGGATCCACTGACTTCTAAAAATATTTAAAATAAGACATTTTTAAATCAGCATCTATTTTTGTGTCTGTTGTTAATGGATCTACTCACTCTTTGTATTACTTTTTCCTGTTACTTATTTTTAAAAGCCTTTCTTGTTCCTACTAAGTTTTTATAATATCATTAACTTGTCCTGCCCTTCTGCTTCTTTTCCTTTTGCTCTGTTGATTTTTTCATTTCTCATCCAGCTTTGTCTTAACCTCCAATCCTTTGAGCAGTGTCTCAGGAAATTATATTGACTGCTTCCTTTCATTTTTATCTTTCAAAGGAACTGTTCTTGCACTTTGTTTCTAATCTTTCAAGGGCTAGTCTCCTATTTTACTGAAGAGAGAGTCACTATTTACTACCACTGAATTATATTCCCAGTTATATTCTTTTTCCAAAAAAGAGTTCAATATTTTTTCACATCAAATGGGTTATATTTGTAGACTTAGCCACAAGTCACTTAGTAGATATTAGTTGGAACTGTAACTGAGTTTTTAACTAGCTTTCTAACTGAAGTACTCTCTACCTTAAGACCTTTGTGATAGTATTTTTAATCAAAATGAGTAAGCTGCTTTGCAGTGTAAGCTATAGACACTGTCACGAATTTCTGCATACATACTTTCAGTGATGATCCAGTAGTTGTTTAACCTGTTGGGCTCCCCTTTCATCTAGTTCATCATCCTTTGCATAGCTTGAGATTACTATGATAGATAGATTTGCCACTCATGAGATACTGGGGGAGTTTTATGCTTACAGGAAGTATTCTCCAGTCTTGAGGTTCAGAGGTGCAATTCCCCTCTGTCCTTTTTTTTTTTTTAACTCCTGTGGCTTTACATTATCTTTCAGATAGGTCAGTTGGAACTTTTGGATCTTCATTCAATCTGTTTTGTCTTATAATACCAGTAGTCAGTATTTGTTCCCTTTCAAGCTCCACTGTATGGATGTCACTGTTGACTTCCCTTTGATACACAGTGTGGGAGTGTTAGCTAGCTGGTACTTCATATGGAGCATCGCTTCTGTGTTGTTGCACGTGTGTTTGCATGTTTCTTGTATCTTTATACAGGTTTTTAAGCATGTTTGATAATCTCTTTCTGTTCTTACAGATGTGAATGCTTCTGGCAGTAATGAAAAGTGGAAAATCTTTTTAGAATTAATCCTAGTTAATAACCTATAACGACATCCTCACTGAAGAAGGGAGTGAGTTTCTTCATAGTTCGCCACAATGGATAATATAAAACGTGATTGTATCTGCTATTACTTTTAAAAAAAGAGCTTACTCTTAGAAGTCTAGTTCCTTTGTCTACTTGCTGTTTAGCTAATGTGGTTTTTTGATAACCTTTTTATCATTTCATGGGACTGTGTAAAGCAGTTCAGGAAAAGCAGGTTAATAGAAGAATATAGACTCTAAAATGTTCTAAAAGATGTGGATTTTGGTCCCAGTGGAGACTGACACTCCAGCCTACTTACTGTAGCTGGAATGTATTGATTTTCTTTTCCCCCATTTTAGCTGCACCACTGAATTAGGTATAGTGAAGCATCTTTCTCTGTGAAGAGAGGAAAAACTGTCATGAACTTTTTCACCCTAACAGTACAGCATTTCAAACTAAACCCGATTGAATGGAAAGGTCTGTAAAAACCCTGTAACTCAGCTTGCCACTCTCTTTTCTCCCTTTCCAACAGCTGTTCCAGCAACCTCAAGAAAGTATGATAGATGACTGTAAGAAATTGTTTTTTAAATATTTTTTCATTAAAAACAGCAGCAGCAGCAGCAACAACAACAACAATAGTAATAATAATAATAATAATAAAATATGTGAAAATTATGCATTCCTGTGGCATGATCTCTGAAGGTTAGCGAAGTGGTCTTGTTCAGGTTTTCAGCAAGATGTTCAGTTACTGTTATAATTGGCTGATGAGTAGGTTTGGGCCTAACTAGAATGCCAGTGTTCGATTTTGCAGTGTCCTCTGTGAAGATATGTCACCATTTACCCTGGCTTTAGTGACAATTTTCTAAAAAGGAAACTCATGGGAAATCATTATGCTGTTTATATGTCTCCCTTGTTGGAGAGCATTATCCTGTGATATTTTAGCACTGTTTTCCACTGCATGATGGCATCTAGCTAAGGTTAAGGCAGAACAAGTCCCTTTGCAATTTTGTGACTATATTTTACTTACTGAAGGAGGAAAGATAACCGACAATTAAGTATTTCAGATGTCACTAAAAGAACATGTGCAACTAATCAATGACATCCTTAAGGAACATGATTTTATGAAATTGATAAGGTAGAAAAATTGGGGATTTTATGGTTTGTGTTACATAATAATAATTGCACCCTTCCCATGAAAAAGACATTTCTGCTGATGTATACATCAGACTTTCCCTTGTGTTTTGTTGTGTTTTTTTTTTTTCCTGAAGCACAGAGTAGTTCATTAAAATGTGACAGTAACAGATAAACACCCTTTACAATTTTCGAAGAAAATATGGCACTTTTAGTTCAGCTGAAATCAATGAGTTGAAGATTGTATTTCTGGAGTCACCTCCCAAATCACATGAGGTTGCATTAGGTGTTTTACTTTTGGGGGAAAAAGAGGTTTTATTTACTTTAGGAAGGGAATACACATGCTGGGGTTTTTTTCTTAAATTAGTCTACTAAGTACTCTGAGGCCCATGTTTGAAACTCATTGCTATGATCTTGATAGAATTTGGATGTAATAGAAATTCACATTACAAACAAACAAACTGTGGGGTTTTATTTCTTTGAAAATATTCAAGTTTCTGACGATGGAGTAAACAAGGTAGCAGTCATGCTTACAAGCCAATGTCGTATATTCACTTGAACAAATGCTACGGTTGAGCATCGCAAGTTACAGAAAGTGGTTGAGAAGCTTTACCTTCTGGTTCCTTTTCTGCTCAGCTATCACTTAAAGATCATCAGGTTTGCAAAATATGGGTTTTCTGCAAGTTTCCAGACAGAAGTAAAAAAGCTGCTGTCTTATGAGTTGTCTTATGAGCCAGGTAAATTAAGCCAATTATAACAACAATTATTTATGATTTAAGAATATTTTTTAATACTTTAAATAGGATGGTGAGAATGCTTCGATTTTTTTCTAGACATCCACTTTGGGCCACCACCAGAGATAGGAAATGTATTTAAACAGACACCTAATCCAGCGTGGCTGGTTGGTGGGGTTTTTTGGTTTTTGGTTGGTTTTGGATTTGTGTGGGGTTTGGTTTGGTTTGGTTTAGTTCTGCTGTTGTTGTTACCAGGGGGTTTTTTTTCTGTTGTCCTTTGGTTTCCACCTTGTCTTTTAAATGGCAAGATTATGTGCTCGCCCCTTGTTGGTTCAAAGCCAATGAAGTCAAGCCAAAAGATAATTTGCCCCCTTATTAGTATAATTAACTTGTACCTTCATATTTTTATCTTTCATGTTTAAAAATCCATGTCACATTACATTACATCAGTTGAAAAGTCCTCCTTTGTTCAATGCAGTCATTCTTTCTTTCATAAAATTCTGGAAATGACAAAATTCCCAATCAACAGAGGCAGTGTACAAATACAGTGCAATGCAAAGTTGCCTTTGTTTCTCTGCAAATTCTAAATTTTCAGGTTTAGTGATCACCAAAGCAGAGGTGTTGACAGCTAACAAACTGTATGGCTTAACACACTAACATGGATACTATTTGCTTACATCTTTTTGTGAAATGTATTTGCTCAGGCCGGGATTAGCAGGGCTTGAGTTGATATACGTTGTGGAAAAAAAATAAATAGAATGAGATATTAATCTTGAAAGAGTGGAAGTAGAAGCTAATAGGTTTGAAAGAGCTGTGAGTAGTTTTACTTTTATAAGGTGGTGTATCCTTCTCTTCTTCCCTGTTCCATTCGGCAGCCTCAGCAGGCAGCTCAACTTTTGGAAAAAGATGTCAAGTGGTGTAAGTATGAGATTGCCTATAAGCACTGGATGCCCATAAACATCTTGATACAACATTTTGCAGTTCCTCAGTGCATGTAATTAGTAAGATGGTTTTATTTGAGGCAATTCATGCGCCCTCTGAATATGCATCCACCTCCACGCCTCCTTTTGTGCATAACCTGAATGCAGAACAGCATAAATTTTGCAGCAGCAAAGTGCTGATTTTGCAGAATGCAAAGAATGGCATTTTTTAATGCAGCATCTTCATATACAGGTGAACTGAAAGGCTTAACACTTGCCAGCATCTTAGACCTCCTTGTTTGTTACATCCATTAAAATCTGGAACAGAAAAGTTCAAAATCTGCATTTTTCCCTGGTTTTTTTTTCAAACATTTTAGTGATGGCCTCAGCAGCTGAGAAAGTGTAGACTCTGACTTCAGATTTGCAGATGCAACATAAAAAAGATCCAGTTCTCAAATTTCTTTGGTTTTGAATGCTTTTCTCTCTTTAAGTCCATTCACATTTTATGTAATTATAACCAAACCATTTGCTATAAAACCTGCTGTAAAATCTAGACGACCTTTAGATATCTCTTCCAACCTTTTTTTCTTTGTGATCCTGCTATCCTCTATATACCATTGTGTCTCCCTTGTGATATCACAGTGTACAAGAATACACATGCAGGAGTAAGTGAATGTAAGAGCAATGTTTCTTTCCATCACCAGACTTGTTTCTTCTCTATATTTATTTCTTCTAACGTAGAGGGTGAAAGTGAACAGGATGAACATGGATAGCTTTTCTTCTAGGAGTGGATTTATTTATAAATCCAGTGAAGTTTCTTCAAAACATACATTCACTTCAGATCAGGTCTTTTGAAGGAAATCTCTTTTAGGAACAGCTTGTGGCTTCCATTCTCTTGTGAAGTACGAGTTTTCAGAATGTATGGTAGTATGAATGGTAAAGAAATAGGGGCTTAATCTTTCAGACACTGATTGAATTTATGAAAATTGTAAATCATCTCATCAATAGAAAAAACAGAGGATATAGTCTGGCCATTATGTGGCCATTGTATCATTGAAGACTGTGGTGGGCCTAGCCAGGAGCTATTTCGTCAGAGCTTTGTCATTAGGACCTGTAGTGCATATAGGAGTGTGCTGTAAACTGACCTGTCAAGCCAAGCAAAGAGTTTCCCTTGTTATAATTTACCAAGATGTGCATTAATAAAACTGCACAAAGTGGAGACTTCCTTCTTCCACTCACATGCCAGATGGGAATCTTTTGTGAGGTGAATGTGAAATCACTGAGCTGAGGCTGTTTTATTTTATATTTTAAATAAAGAGAATTTTATTCAGAAATGAGCATGCCAGTAACTTAGTTCCAGAATCAGACATCTCTGCTTGAGAGGCATATAACTTGGCACCAGTGATGGCAGGTGAAAAAGAATGTAGTAGCATAAGCTGAATGTATTTTTAAATGAGTCATCAAGAAGTGTGGTTTTCCTATTGAAATGAGGCATTCCAAAATGGAGAAAAAATATGGAGAATTGAAAAGTGTTGCAAGAGAGAAATGTTTTGGTAGCTTGAATGGAAGTGTGCAATATCTAAAATATTTTTAAAACATGGGTTTCTGTTGTTTCTTTTCTTTTTTTTACAGACAGTCATTTTAGAAAATGAAGAACTCCCTAAAATATTTCTTGATTTTCTGAATGTTCGCCATGTACCTACCTTGCCAAAAGCAGAAAGCTGTGGGTAAGCTCTCATTTACTGAAAAATACATGGAGGCCAAAAGGCCCATATCCACTCAGTGCTGATGCAATTCCATTGACTTAA
This sequence comes from Ptilonorhynchus violaceus, assembly GCA_013397565.1. Classification (NCBI taxonomy): domain Eukaryota; kingdom Metazoa; phylum Chordata; class Aves; order Passeriformes; family Ptilonorhynchidae; genus Ptilonorhynchus; species Ptilonorhynchus violaceus. Next base: position 4,587 of record VZRJ01012712.1, on the reverse strand, counting down.
AATGGTCTTGCTGCCAGCTCTAACACTGTAAAATAAATGGGCATTAGGTTCATGTTAAGTATGTTTATATATCCCCAAAAGGTCATAAAATAAATCCAACCTGTTCAAAGACAGAAGGGAAGTTTAATGTAATATTCTTGGAAAGCAAAGGAGAGCTTAGATGAGAAAAATAAGATTTTCTTGTAGATCGTGAACTATCTACTGAAATGTAAGATACTCATAAACACTCACTAAAATTGCATAGAAAGCCTCTGCATGTGTTTTATGGTCATAGTACCTGCACAAAATAGAAGTTCATTGTGTTCAAAAATGAGGTCTTTCACCTTTCTGATGACATTACCCCAATGACCCAACTTCCCATCCCCTGGAAAGGGTTCTTAATCAGAGTGGCAGAAGGGAATCTTTGTATGAAGAGTGTAACAACTACAGAAATACCAAAACAGTGTAGCTGGAAACTGTTACCATCTGCCTGGTGACAGGAGCTCTGTCACCATCTCCCTACAAAGCTTTGTAGGGAGAATAGCTTTTGCTGTGTAAGGTGATGTGGTTGATAGTCGACAAGCGTTACCAGAACTTGCTCCTCAGAAAGCCACATGGTCCTTTTCCACTTTGGAGGGGACTGTTTGGATCTGTGGTGGCGAGAAGTCAAGTTGACTTGAGGATAATTTTGAGACCCTCTTAGACTTGGAGGTATCTATGGCCCAGGGCAGCATCCAGAGTGATTCAGAAGCTAGCAGACTTGCAGTTTTCACTTGCAGTTAATGACATCAGCCAGTATCCTCAGTAGGACTGTACCCCAACACTTCACAGATAGATAGATGGAAATGCTTGTGAATCTGGGACAAAATGGATGCTGTAATTTTCAGGTAGGGGTAGTTATAAAATGATACATTCTCCCACATTCATTTCATTATGTGGCACCTGATCAGAAAAAGATTGCTCCTTTTGGTGTTTCTTAAAGGATTTGGGGGTTTTAATTGTAAAATTAATTTTGTTGTAACCAAAGTTTCCTCTCACTTTACTTGCAGCTCTTTTGATGAAACAGAATCTGAAGAATCAAGGTGAGCTTGATTTCTACTCTTTCTAGGATACCTGATTAATAAACTACTTAAATTATTGGTGTTTACTGTATTTGTTACTTGCAGTTAACAAATTAGCAGTAGTTTAGCGTTAAAATTAGATATATTTGTTAAATAGTACCATCAGCTGTGCTATATCTGTCTGTTTATTGTGTGAATTGAACATCCTTATGGTAGTGTAGAGAAATTCCTTACAAAACTGATAGAATACTACCAGCTCTGAAATATATCTGGGAATGTATTTTTTGTAGCAAGAAGATTTAGCAGAAAAAAACCAGAGGTTTGGGTTCTTCCCTATGCATTTGATAAAGTCTGCAGATTTTGTCTGCATCTGATTGCACTACTTGGAATATATACGTACAGAGCAGAGAGGAGAGGGCTGGGAAAGGCTGTCCGTGCCATGACCCAGGGTGGGAGCCAGGCCTGAGGGGCTTGCAAGGACTTTTTCTCCACCGGTGAGGAGTACAACAACCATTTTGAGGGCTGTAAGAACATTTTGAGTCTACTTGGTGGCCTGGAGAGCCTATGAACATGGAGCCTGGTTGTAGACAGTCTTGTAGCCTGCATGACACCACATGCTGGGGAGCAGAGCAGGATCACAGGTCTCAGAGCCAGCTGCAAGCCACGCCTGCTGGATGCAGCCCCTTCACTCCAGCTTCACATTGAGGGTTTCACTGTGTGGCTGAGGAGCAGGGAGCTTTGTTTCCAGGAGATGGAGCCTGCCCTTTGGGCAGCGCTGGTATGCGGAACTGCACTGCATGACTCCTGCGCAGCTCGACCACCTCGCTTTATCAAAGCTAGTTTGTAGAATATTCTGTTTGCTGTCCCTTGATACTGACATCCCTGTTCTTGACCTTTCCAGCAAACTGTCCCACCAGCCTGTGCTGCTGTTCCTAAGGGATCCATATGTCTTGCCTAAAGCCAACGGTAATCAAACCTGTCATCTGTTAACAGCACTTCACTGATCTGACCCTGCACTGCATAAACCACATTATTATTAATACCAGCCTAGTCAAATGACACTGGTCCAAAATCTAATAACCTGCCAATAAAACAATAGTTCTTGTGTAAGAAACCATTAAAACAGTAAGTGGGGTGGGTGATTTATAAAAAGATGGAATTTTCTCCCCCACTTGTTCTCTCAGACAAACCTACTGAGAATTCAAATCATAAGATGAAGGAACGCTGCTTTTCTTTTCTTGTTGTTGACCCTTTGGCTGTTTTGCCTGAAGGATTTGAACTTGGAGGCCCAGTCCTTTGTAAGTGCTTTTTCCCTAAACACTAGTCGATCTACTGAAGCATGTTTGTATTTCCACTTGGATTATTATTATTTCTTATCATTTATAACCTCTGGAGCTCTTTACGGGGAAAAAAAAGTGTACTTTAAGTGTAATTGATGTATTTCACAGGACATTTTCATTAGACTTCATCTGGTAATATGTGGTTCAAAAGAGTGTTTGAAATAGCTTGTTATAGACTCTTTTTTTAATATAAAAAGTTCTTTGAATTAATAATTCAGAGAACGTAGCCTGTCTCAAATTAAATGTGTGCAGGGAAAAAAAAGTAGCATTTTCAGAGTGTTCCTCCTGGTTTTGTCATTTTACTTGTTTGAACTTGTTATTTCTACTAAATTTTTTATTAAAACATAATGCTTTCAAGAGAGCATTTTCTCCCTGAGCTGCACATGAAGATTCTTTTTTAATGTGGTATTTTGTTTCATTTTACAAAATATTGTGTAGAAATCAGTAGTCAGATTCTCACACTGCCTTGAAAATCATTAAATTTTTAATAAATTTAGGAAAGAACCCTTTTTGCTTGTAGTTTCTTAGCCAATGGAGTGTACTTCCTTGAGATTTTCTCAAGATGTATATAAATACGTGAGGGGAGGGCATAAGGAAGAAAAAGCCAATCTCTTTTCCGTGCTGCCCACTGACAGGACTAGAACATCAGGAACATCAGGAACAGGTCCCCAAGCCCATACACAGGCTGCCCAGAGTGGCAGGGAGTCTCCACTTCAGGAGACACTCGGAAGCTGCTTGTCCATGGTCCTGGGCCTGCAGGTGCCCCTGCTTTAAGAGGGGGTTGGACCAGATCACCTCCAGGCATCTCTTCCAGCTGCAACCATTCTATGATTCTGTTGTTTTTTCAAGCTGTTTATCAAAACCATAGGTATAAGCCTTATGTATTTTGAGAGGGTTAAGTAGTGTCTCTTACAGGCAATGTCCACTCTAGCTAGTAGTGTGGCCAAACACTATTGACCCTATGAAGTCTTACTGAACTCAAAGGTGCAACTAAAGTAAAACACAGACAACAGAGGTCCTGTGAGACCCAGGTCCACAGCAGAAGACACATTACAAGGTTGTTTAGTTTTTACTTTGACTTAGCACCAATCTGGTCCCATGGACTGAATGTTCATTTGAGGCTGGAGTGCAAATCACAAAATCAATGAATCAAAGCATGGTAGGGGGAGGGGGTCACTGCACAGGGTCACGTCTGACCCAACTGACAACAGTAGTGAAGAATCACCCACAGAGTTACCTCTGTTTAAAAGCTGGTCCAGATGCTGCCCATACTAATATTCAGACTGAGCCACATTGCATGTCTTAATCTTACTGTTTAATGCTTCTCCTAATTGCATACTTGATTCCTCAAAAGCAGGGTATAAATTATGAACATCATTTAATTCCATACCATTCTGAAGAGAGAAAATGGATTTAATATACAGTTATCCCAAAATATTGAGATGGTGCTTAATATTTCTAGCCCACATGTAATGTTTTGTTGCAAGACTTCAAGACTTCGCAGTTCTGTGATGGCATTTATCTCCTTTCCATAACGTGTGCTCTGAGTAAGGCTAAGCTTCCTTTTTCTGAAATCATTAGGAACTTAGTAATGAATTTTGTAACTATTCTTTTAAGTAATGCTTTTTTGGATTAAGATACAGGCCTCTTCTAATGCGTAAGATGTTTAAATATTGGGTAAGCCTCATTAATGACATCTGAAACAAAGGACGTTTTCTGGTCTTGACCCACAGTATTTAGAATTTTATGTGGCAGGTGAATATTCTTTGTATTTGAAAACCCTAAAGCATTGAATTAATTGCAAGTTATTCTTAATGAATTAAAACACAAATTCGAATGTGAGCTGTGGTTTAAAAAAGGAAGAAAACCAAGTCCTAAGTCTAGAGATTCTACTAGTTGACTCAAGTCTAGTTAGAAAGAAACAAAGCTTTTATACAACTACCATTGCCTTTAATTCTTATTCTTTGTTTTTAGTTTACAGTACAGAGAAAATATAGATGAGCATTCTAAAATTTTCCCTCTCAGATCAATTCTTACTTTGACAGACTCTGATTCCTTTGTAAAAACAGCCAAGGTTGTTCAACCTATGACTGAAAGTAAGTGTCCATTAACGAATTACTATTTCTTGTATGTTTTCTTTGAAGAAGTTGAACACTTGTTTCAATCAGAAGTCTTTCCTGGTGACAAGGGTTAGCCTGAAGGCAGGC
>VZRJ01012708.1:1987440-2080448 GCA_013397565.1 Ptilonorhynchus violaceus | reverse complement strand
TGGACAGGGCTGTGTGGGAGGAGCGGGCGGAGGCAGCAGCCAGACACATGCACCTGCACAGCGATTGAGTCATCGCGTGTGGCAGGTACCAGACGGGCCTTTGCATGCGTAATTATTCAATCTGCATCGGTGATAATTGCCTGGGCGAATCCGGCACGCAGGCGGGTGTGATCCTGGGCTTGTTAGACTGCTGATATAAAGGGGAGGGAAAAAAGGAAAGAAAAAAAAAAAAAGTCAGACTTGCTTATGCATTCCTGTTTTGTTGTTTTTCCATCCCATTGATTAAAATGTGAGAGTGAATTTAGCCTTAATGAATGTCAAGGACTCTCTTGCTGGAAGTAGAACCAGTTCAGGCGGTGCTCTGCAAGCTTTGGGCACGGGGCTGTGCCAAGGCTGAGTGCCCCGACTTGCCGAGCTCCCAGCCCCCTCGGAGCGGGGCACACGGGATGGGAATCGTGGTTCTCATCCATCCTGCGTGCTTGGGCTGACCCATCGAGGGGTGAAGCAATGGGAAAAGCCAGCCCAGGCTGACATGGAGGTGCCAGAAACGCCGTGACCATCGTTCTGCTCCTGGAGCACCGACCCGGCCCAGCCAGAGGCGGCAGCTCCCGCTCTGCTCCTGCAGAGTGAGATGTTTACCTAGAGCCCTGCCTCTCTGCAGCAGCTGGAAAGTAGGCTGAAATACAGGAAACATGACATCATTTGCCTTCTCCCAGCACAAGATAGATTAGCTCCTTTGTAAGGGGAAGCAGCGGTGAGAAACACACACCCCCAGCAGTAAATTCCACTATTACAGAGACACATTTATTGGGAGATAACAAAAGAAAGCTGCTTCTGCAGTGACTTTTTGGACAGAAAAGCGAAGACATCTATTTTATTCTTTTGAAGTAGATGCTGTGTAGGAAATGGCTAGCTTTTTACAGCTGGCTGTGTTTTCAGCTATAGCTTTCCTCAAACCTGCTCCTGAAGCTATGTGCTATATGAGTCACTCCATCAAATAAAGAGCAATAATAAGTTATTGTGAGCACCAGGCTTTTAGATTTCTCAGTCTTCTCATCTGAAGAATAAAAATTACCCCCCTCCTGACTTCTTAACTTTGTTGGCCAAACTTTAAAGCTGTGGCTGAAAACCAAGCAAAACTACCAAGTATGCTACTGTAGTGCAACTGGTTTCATGTAGTTCAAAGTCAACATTCCTGGGTTCATTTCCCAGCTTTACCATGGCCTTTTCTTTTCCTTTTTTTTTATTAAACCTTCATTGAGTCATTTGATGAGTTTCTCCTCTGAAATCAAGCCTGTCCTAAAGGACACCAGGAGGTGCAGAAATTCGTATGAGCAAATTGCTTTAAATCTCTCTTTGCTTGTGTAGAACGCCAAACAAACAATGAAATTAGTTACTTCTTCCTGAAGAAATTAAACATTTAGGTAAATGTAACACCCCCAAGGCCCTCACAGCCAACAATTTTTTTAGGATAGAGCATGAAGCTGGTCAGACTAGGGCCTTTGACAGATTGAGTTGGTACTTCTGGTCAGCCTGGGTTAGTTGGGCTGAGTTCACCACAGGAAGATTCCACAGATTGTCTTCATTTAGGCTCTTGCTACACTGGTTTCTGCCTTTTCCTGTTTCTCATACCAAAATCTCCCTCGGATCACCCAGCTCCATCCCTGCAGCTCCTCTCCTCAGTGGCTCGGATGCCTGGGGGACGGGGTGACGTGTCCCGCCGGTGCCTCTGCAGAGAGGACACGCGATTCTGGCACTGCTTTGGGTGCAGGGCGACCTTGTTTGTCTGCAGCAGCTGATGCAGCTCCAAGCCTTGTACTTCACACCCAAACAGAGAAAGGAAACCACCTCTGTGTGCCTCTGCACACACTGCTAATTCCCACAGAACTGGGGAACCTGCCAGGAAGGAGGTTTTTTTTCAAGAGGGCAGATCCTGGCGAGGTCTGATTTCTAGCTGGGAAATGCATTATGCATCTGGTACCTTGGGGAATCCATGGAGAAGGCTGAGAGAGGCTGGCAGTGGGTAGCTATTAAATATATTGCAGCTATTATTGCTGTTGAGAAGGCAGGCACCAGAATATCATTGAGGGGGGCTGAGGAGAAGAAATATAAGCAAAATACAGGCATCACATAGAAAATTAAACCGTCTTCAGAAAGTAACCCAGGGAAATGCAAAATGCTAGTAAAACTGGCTGGAACAGGCAGTTTTTCTGCAAATGTTTCCACATTGACCCCTCCACCTGCTCCTCAGGCACCATCAGAGCCCCATTTTGCACTACAGTGGAATGGTTAAACCCAGCAGAAACGCAGCAAAAGGAAAGGTTATGTGCTCAGTGTGAGATTCCGCAGCCAAAAGGGCTCGTTGACTCCAGGGGTCCCTGGATCAGGGATCTGCTTGTACGGATTTGGATGGAGTTATTCTGGGAAGGATGTTGGCTCGTTCTCAGTGGCCCTGCTTGTGCAGCCGAGTGCTTTGGGAATACACAGGACCACGGTGCCCTGTGAACACTGGCTCTCACAGGTCAGAGTTGCCACGTCCCTGAGGATCTGCAGTTTGGAAGAGGGAGGAGGTGGTCTGGGGGCAGAGCATTCATTCGTTTCCTGGTTTTGGCAGCAATACTTCCTTAAACACAATACTTCCTTAGAAATAAGAATTATGGCTATTCTAACCATTTCAGAATTAAAGGCTCCACCCAAAGCCCGGTGAGGAGGAAAGAGAGATTCCCAGCGAGCCTGAGATTCAGCCCACAGTGCATGTTGCTCTCCTGATTTATTGGAGACTGAAGCTCACACTCCCATGGGATCCCCAGCAAAGAACAAACGAAATTAAGGCTGCTGCCTTTGGAAATCAGATTTCAAGACAATTAACTACCGCAAAAAGCTTGCTGTTCACATCACAGTCCCTAAAACTGCAAAATTCTGCTTGTAATTCCTCCGAGATGCTGTGGTAGTGCATATTTCTGTTAATACAAATAACTCTTTCCACCCATAAATATCCCTCTAGCTTTCACCCCTCAGCTTTTTCTGTTAGTGTCCTAGATCTGCTACTGCTCTAAGAAGAGCATATACTAGGAAAGCATCCTTATTATTCCTGCTTGTAAAGATTGGCATAGGAAAGTAGATACCACATGATCTAAATGCTGTCCTGATGGAAGTAAATCACTACATTCTGGCTTAAAATGTGATGGCATTCAGGGCTCATGTCAAAATCTGGATGTCTCTGTGCATGTGGCGATGCAGACTTCCAGCAGGTAACCCCTATACAAAAGGCAGAAGGAATTGGAATAAAGGTGTGTTGAAAGCGCCCCTTTATATTCCATTTTGTTGAAAGAAAAAGAACTTCAGATATGTTCCCACTCCTTTCTTCTAAGGAAATCAATGGGACTATTGTCACCATTTTCAAAGGAAGCAAGATCAGGCCTTTCACTGAACACACCAAAACAGAAAGGAATACACTTTCCCTTCCCTGGAATACTGCTGCTGTTTGGCCAGCCTGGCTGCCCTGCAAAGACAGGTAATGCTGTGCCAGCTGCAGCACGCTGGGACATCACAAAAGCCAATTACACTGAGAAAATTCAATGTATGGGATTTTCCAGCAGCCAGGCCCGGCTCAGATGGTCAAATCTTTCCGGATGGCAGAGCTGAGGATAAATGTTTGCCACCCACCTCCCTCCTGTGCTCCTGGGGACACGCAGGTAGATGAGGCTAAGCTCTTGCAATGCTTTTCTCTTTCAGAACTCTACTTCCCAGGGAATTCCAAAAGAAATCTGCCTTTATTCCAAGCTAAACTGAAAGTTTCCAAGGGAAATGTCATTTATGCTGAAACACATGCCAGGCTCCAGTGTGGCCCAGCCCTGGCAGTGGAAATCCAGTGCTTCCTTGGCTGGAGCAGAGCACAGGGCATCAGTTCTGCCACGCAGCCCATCCCACTGGCTATCCTATGTCTGCAGCCTGCTGCTGTCTGCATGGGCTCTGGGTGAATGAGCCACTGCTGCCTCTATCAGGTACTTCCACAGGACAGTTCCGTGTGCTTCTCCTGAAGCTCCTCAGGGAGGTTACACCACCTCCTCCTGCAGAGAAGGACAGAATCCCAAAGTGCCCCAGACACGGCTCCCAGCATTGCAGGAGATGCAGTAGCTCTGTCTCCAGACTGCAGATACACCTGTCCCGTGGAGTGTGGGGTGAGCAGTGGCTGAGGCTCTCCCCCAGGGCCGGCTCTGCTGAGGAGGTGTCCACAGCCGGAGGGTCCCACTGGGAACCCTCACACGGCTCCCTCCAGCTCCCCCAGGAAAATATCCATGTGCATTCGGCCACCGAGGTGTTCTGGAAGCTGCTGGTGAAGGGTCCTGTGAGCTCCACCACAGAGCAGCTCCGCTCTGTGCTGGTGGAGCACCGACCACCCAACGCCAGCTCCGTCCCGACCACCCTGCAGCTCCCAGAGCTCCCACCAGCAGCTTTCCCAGCACATCCCTTCCCCAGCGCCCCAACGTGCTCAGCAGTACCAATTAAACGCTTTTCCATCAGGCAGGGCTGGCCCTGGGCTTGGTTTGTGAGCAGGCCAGGGCTTGTGAAGGGAGCACCTCCCTGCCTGCAGGGTGTCCGGTGCTGCCTGTGGCTTGTTAGAGCACACGGGGATTTCACCTTCCCTCCAACTTCCTGTGAAAAACCCAGCCCCAAGGTTTCTCTCTCCCTAGCTCACATAAAGGGAAACTTGGGAGAGGAACTGAAGCAGTCAGATTTGCCTCCAAATTTTTAAGGCTCTACCTGCTCCGTGCAGCATCCTTGTCTCTACAGCACGGGGAGGAGTGATGCTCCACGTGGTCAAGTGCTATTCCCCCATATCTTTTAATTTCCAGCCCTGCAAACAAGTACATCTGCCGGGCTGCATGTAAACAGAGTAATGGGTTCTCTGGCCAGCAGGAAGGTATGACTCATTAATTGCTTTACACCACAGTATAGAAATCCATCAGCATCTGCTGAGCCCGATCTCCTTGTAGAAAAGACATATTTGGACTGCATTTTTCAAAAGAAGCTTCTGTGTGCTCTGCCACTGTTTGCTATGCAAATTTTGGTGTTAATTGCACCAAAATGAGAAACATATTACTTAAATCAGTGCACTCCTCAGATGGGCATCAGTGCGTGTGTGTGATATTCCGCCAGATGTTATTTTATTACTGCAGTTTAATACCTAACCATCTGCTTCCTTCTTATTTTGTCATGGTTTGTATTCTCCCTGGGACCTCTTTTCTGTTACACTGCCTTTTATCACCTGCATTATGTATTAGTATGGCCAGGGCTACAGGCTGGCAATATCCAGAGCACAGGATTTGCGCAGGGAAGCAAATGAGCAGCGGATCATTAAAGTAAGAGAATGGCACTGATACTCCAGTTGGATCAAAGAACAAAGTTGATAACAAAAAGATAAAATCAGAGTTGAATGCTTGGGGATTAGCTATAGTGATCCCAGGTGACACAGAGCATGCTATACTCTGGCTAATACCTTGCAACTTGCACCACCCTGTAGCTTGAAAAACCCATCACATTTTAAAGCCTAGGAGAGATGGACTGGACAAAATGTATTTTATCCATTTATTTGAAATTGCATTTTTTGCTCCTTTCCCTTTCCAGACTGCTCAGTGCTGCAAATGCCCAAACACAGACAAAAAGAAAAGACAGGAGCAGGGGGTTTAGCTCGATTTCCCCATTGCTCAGCACCATGTCACCAGTCTGAGCCCAGGCACCTCGAGGGCACTGAGGTGCAGCACAGCAGCTGCTCACCCTGTGGTTGCACAAGGGCAAGTGAGAACAGAAGGCAGTGGAAAATGGAAGAGAATTTATGAAGATGAATGTTTCCATATTTCAGGAGGATAGTACTGCTAACAACAACCAGGAGAATGCAAAACCCCTTTGAACATGGACATTCTCGGGTGTTTGCCCAAACACAATGAACAACAATTGGAATTAGAAGGTGTTTGCCTTGGACATGCAAATTCATGCCTGAACTGCTTCAATCCCACTGCATAAGCTAAATTCTTCATTGATTGAAAAGAATGTATATTCTCACAGCCACCCTGCAGAGGTCTTTATCAAACCTCATTTTTGTCAAATAGGGTGATGTTTCACTGCTCACAATGTTGGCTCTGCGTACCTTCCTGATATGCTTTGGGATTGCACCATGTATGGCCATGGAAGGGAAGATGTTGAGCCAAATAGCCACAGGGGCCTAAAAGTGAGAGCAGCAGTCAGATAGAAAATCTCATTCTTATTTCTCTTCCATTTTTTAAGACAACTAGAGAATGTTTATGATTTTTCTCATAGTTTACACAGGGACATTTTCAAGGGTTTAATGCATCACCAAAATCCAGGAGCCCACCTTCCCCAGGCTCAGTCCAGGTCTTTGAGGCATTTTAACATTCCTGCTCCAGTGAGGGAATGAGATTGTTCAGATAATTCATTTTACAAACACATAAAGCAATATTTTCAATAATTCTGTCTAGTTTGCCATTTTATTGTCTAGTAAGAGATAATGGATAAAAACATCCTGACCTTTTCTAAGTAAAATTCCAGCGGCCGCACATAAAATTAACCAGCACTTCAGAGCCTTGGAGCATCGTACAAATACCGAGTATTGGTAATTTTCCAGTGCACTACAGAGCAAACAGCACAGCGTTTATGGGAAATATTGGGAGTATAAATCTCACCGGTTTGGGGGACTGTGTTACATCAGGATCATGTCCTTGCCATGCTACCCCAGTTTGCCCAGTGGTGTTACAACTGTTGTAAACGCTGCCCTGTAAGGCCGTAAAACAAACCCAGTTGTGTAACAGTAACCCATTTCTGGCTCCCTTTCGGTTAAGAACAAAATTAACTTTCAATTGATTAGGAATTAAAAGCATGGCAGGGAATATAACCCAAATGCACTGCTCAACGGGCAACAGACCTGAGCACCAGAAGCTCCTGCCTCCAACCTTTAAAGCTATTAACCCTGGCATGAATTTTTATTTAGTGTTAATTAGGGGACTGGCAGCAAAAATCAATTAATTAATTACATCTCAGATCCACTGGAAAGCTTAATGGAAATCAAAGAGAGCTAGGTTATTTTGCTTCCATGGAGGAAAGGCTGCTGCACAGCTCTGGGTGATGGCACTCCCTGTGTCTTTAAGTGTAAAGAAATAAGTGTTGAAAACAAGACAAAACAAAAAAAATCTGAACAAGATCATTTCTGCTAGTTGGAAATGCCAAACCGTTCCTTGACTTGGCCCATCTGTCAGGAAAATATCCCTGGCTCCTGCTTTTCATTTTTGCCTCTGGAGCTCCCTAATCCCGGGGATTTCTTGCACCAGTCCTGCAAAGTTCACCCTCGCCCTGCCCATTTACAGAGCACCACCCACACCCTGCCCACGGGTTCGGGTTATGAGACCTGTGCAGAGGGTCCAGAGGGTCCCCAAGGGAGATGTTTCTGCAGGATTCGAAAGGAGACACCAGCACTTCACCATCTCCCCGGCCACATCCCCCACAAGGACACACACATTTTGCTGTTTCATCTCTTTCAACAAAATTATGTGCGGGGTTGGGGTTTGCTCTGGTTTTTAATGCCCAAGGTGCAATTAGCTAACTAACGTTGCTGACAGTGATTAGTGGGTGCTAATTACAATAGAATTCCTGTCAAATTACACGGTGCATAAGTACAGCCTGACAAACTAGTTCAATTTTCAGGGAAGAAGGGGCTGAGTGGAGGGGCTGGCAGTGCCAGTGGGCACCTCCAGCAATAACACACCGCCCATCTCACGCTGTATTTCAAGCAACTATCTTCCACAGAGGGGCTTGGATTTGGGCAGGACAGTAACACTTGTCCTTTATGGTTTCAAGAGATGAAAACGAAGAGGTGAGCAAGCTTGTGGGTTTGTGGTGGGCATCAAGAGCCGCCCAGATGGCAAAACTCCTGCTGTGACAGCTTTTGTGCCGTGGAAAACTCTGCATTTCATTACAGGGACATTTGAAGGTTAACAAGGTCTTGCGTGTCCTGATTGGAAGTGTTCTGATGGGGTTAATGCAGAGGTACCACTGCCCTCCCCGTGTTCCCTGCCAGCCCAGGAAGGTGCTGGTGCCAGCCCAGGAAGGTGCTGGTGCCAGCCCCGTCGGCACCGGGAGCACAAGGCGGAGGGAAGCAGCTCCGCGAGCCTCTGCCGACGGCCCCGGTGCTCAGCCCATTTATCAGTGCCACCACAGAGAATAAATATTTATAAATGGAGTGTCAGCTCTAATGTGATAAATTATCTCCAGTCATCACATAGATGGCTCAAGATGTGTTAAGCCGGTTTTAAACATTTGGTTAAGAAAATGTCTGAGAGCGGAGCTGGAGGAGGAGAAAGAAGAAAAAAAACCCACATGTGCCAAAAAGAGGAGAACAGGACATTTACCTGTTTGACTTTGTACTGGCCCCGGGTTGGTGAAGTGCAAGTAACCTGTCGAAGTACATTAAAACTCTCTTGACTTACCCCAGTTTATTGTAAATATTACAGCAAATCCATTGTAAACAGCAGCAAGAGGCTTTTGGGAACCCATTAATCAAAATAAACTGCTCTGGAAAATGCCTCTGCTCAGCTTGTTTAACTAGTGCTGCAGCTCCATACTGCATAGCTGATTTCAAAATATACAATTTATTGCCTTGGATGTCTTTGCTCAGAGCTAGATCTAAATTCCTCTGGGTACTTTAACATACAGTTAATCAAAGCACAATGCCACCCCTATCATATTTACAATCTGGCAGGCAATTAGTCAATAATAAATAAAATGCATTGGAAAGACAAATGATATTACTGTGTATGTATCAATGGGCTTATAAGCTCAAAAGATTTATCAGTACCACCGGAGAGAATAAATATTTATAAATGGATGTGTCACTCATAAAGTGATAAACTATCTCCAGTCATCACATGAAGAATGCATATTTTCAAGTTGACATACTTTATTATCTACCTAATCATTTTTCAAAAGGTGTTTTTCAACTTTATTAGCCGTACTTAACAACTGGAGGAACTTATTATCATCATCACTGAATTGAGGTTGTGCAGCAAAGCCCACTCAGGATTTCCACTGCAGGTTGTACAGACAGAATAATAGATTTCCTTTCTCCTGTTATGCTTTGGCCCCAGAGTACTGAAAGTCCTGCAAACCCTATTTCTGTGAGAAGAACCACTTAAAAAAGATTAAAAGCCATAACCTTCCCCCAAATAAAAATTTCAACATTCACAATGTTTAAATTTCAAACGCCATTGACACACAGATACTGGAAACCCACTGGGACTCAAACATGTTGATTAGTTCTGCCACAGTTCCCTGCTGGGAGAGAGCAGGATTGGAAACATCAGTACAAAAAAGCATTTTCCCTACAATTCTTTTCTCACCATCTCCAAAATAAGGAGCCCTGTTTATACCCAGTCCTGGCAATCTAAATGAGTGACTTACAGTGTCCAAAGTAAGGATGTGTTTAAAAACCCACTGATTTTTTGTATAAATATTTAAATGAGAGTACTTTTTAGGAAAGTAGCTTGTGTTAGCAAAAGTGTGAATGAAGTTGTATTTGCATAAAATATAAGCCAATACAACTGCATCCACACTTAGAAATGTTCACAGCAATCACACAGAAAACCAGTAATTCTTTTCTGCTCAAATCCTCACCAACAGATCATTAGCTAATGATTAACTCAGCCATATTTATTTATAGAACTTTGATTTTCCTCTTATTATATTTTATTTTACTGACTGAAAAGCTGAAGTGGCTACATTCTGACATATCCATGCAACTGATGTAAGGCCATTAATAACCCAATAAGGAAGCTTTCCTTTAGAACTAAAAATACCGGGAGCTAGGTCCTTGCATGAGCCCAGCCAGACACCACATGCTGCGAGGACAGATGTTTGGATGGCTGCTGCACCTCTGGGTTTCCCTGCCCCGGGGGGATGGAGCTGAGCTTGGCTTGCACACGGAAGCTCGTGAGTAAGCAAAGGAAACTGGATATTCTCCACATTTGCAAATCTACCATGCCAGCTAGACCTGATAAAATTTTAAATGCTCCCTTGAATGAAGTTTTTTAAATGCTGCTGTTGTTATCCCGCTCGTTTTACACGGGGGTTTGGCAGCGGATGCCATTAGCGAACATTCGGTGTCAACAGTGTCATGATGTTGCTCTCGGAGATGTGTCAAGTACCGTAGCGTGATCTTGTTGCATTTAAAATTAACCACAGCAGCAAGACTGTGCCAATTCCTTGCATTAGATCCAGAGTGAAGCCAGCGAACGTGTCAGGTGCACGGAGCGTGTTTCAAGAATAAACAAGCAACAAAGGAAACTCCTTTTCTTCTGCTGCTTTTTTCTTTCCACCACATCTTGTCACACAAATTAATTGTTAGGGAAAAGCCTTTCTTCTGCTCTGCTGTGCCGAGCAGCCTGCCTCTGCAAGGGGAAAGGAGGGGTGGTGGCCAGCCAAGGGCCCCAGAGCCCTGGGAATCCTGTAAGGCACCCACTTACAACCTGGGTTTAACTCGCTTCTCATTCATTATTCTTCACGGAAACTTCGGAGGCAAGACAGGAATTTAGATAAACCACACAGATCTGGTTCTCTAGGAGAAGAAAAAGCCCTGTCTCTCAGAAGTGTGTTGCCCAGCCCATGTTAGTTAGCACATCTCACACTAAACGCGCTTTTTCCCCTCATGTAGCCACAGAGTTTTTCTCTGCAAGTCATTTCTCTGTCTAAATCTTCAGTTTCTTGGAAACCACATGACTGATGGTCCTCACTGCTCGAGCTTGAGATAATCTATTGCACTTTAGCTGCAGAGTTGCCCACTCAGCGTTACACACAGCTCTGGTTTGCACCACTTGTTTTACGAGGTATAATACCAGCTTTATATCCTTTGTAGCTGAAACGCTGACAAATTTTTTTCCTCTATGATTCAGACTGGAGGAGAGAAATGCATTTGTTGAAGTGAGAAATTCTCGTGTTAAACTACTTTAACCTTGCTTATTCACATGAGAAGATTTAGGATAGAAACCCTGTGGCGTGCGTGCAGAACCAGCGTTGTGGCAGAGACCTGACATGTCAAAAACCAAGAGCAGTTTGCCCAGGTCACCTGGGGCCAGCAGCAGGACTTGTATGTGACCCAGGGACTTTGGCAAGCCCAGTCACCTTAAAAGCTTTTGAAAAAAAACAACTTTGTTCTTGTTTCATAACAGAGGGATGGAGACCAAGCCTTCCTGATACTGCTTCTTGCATATCTGGGGTGTCTTTACATCATCAACTGGAAATGCTGCTGGAGCTGGGTCACCACAGTCCCAGGACCCAGCCCAAAGCCCTGCCCAGCTCCTGCAGTGCCTGTCTGAGTGCAAGGGAGAGCTCAGTCCGGGGTAAACCCTGCTGCTTTCATCCAGGGTGCATAGCCAGGCTCCCCACATGGGATGAGCTCTGGTGGGAGTGGGGCAGGGGGCTGCCACAGCCCTCCTGTGTGAGCAAGCACAGCCTGGTTTTATGTGGCTGGGATGAGGCTCAGTTGCTGTCTGAGCCAATGGAGATGTTTCCTAGGGATGAGAATTTTTTCAAGAGCTTGCAATAAAGCAAAGTGCTGGAGGCAAAACAACAAAACCGGGAGCGTGAGCTCTTCCAGAGGGTCAGCTGAAGCTAATGCCTCAAAAATAGCAATCTTTCATCCAACTGCAGCTCACCAAAACATTTCTAAGACAGACATCAAGTGACCTGCAACAAATCACACAGGAACTTAGGTTAGAGCTGAAATTCCAAGAAAATCTGAGCACAGGGAATAGTGGTTGAGCTCACACATGGGAGAGTAGACCTGTGCTGTGAAAGGTTATTCTGGTGTTCAGTAACAGGTGGAGAAGTGATCTCTCCAGTTAGAGATTCCTCAGCTGAAGGTGGCTGTTGAATAAGCCGACATCAAGGCTCAGAAGGACATTTGAAGGAGCTGGCTCCTTACAGCAGTGTGCTATGCAACTGGCATTTTACTTCTGGTAGTTCAGCAAAATTGCAAACAGCTGGTGGATTTCTGGCACATTTTGAAACATTTCTTTCAAGGTATGTTATTGCTTTCTTAAAAATAAATACACATGCCACGCATTCCCCCTTCTGCAGATACAGTGAACGTGTATCTCAGGCACCATTTATTAGCTGTGCTGCAAAATCCCTGTGCTACAGTGGTGGGACTCAGTTTTAATTCTTTTTTTTCCCTGAAGCCTGGCAGTCCCCCTATGCCAGGTGAACAAGTGCATTTATATATGATAAAGGAGGAGAGGGTGATCACAGCACAGTTGTGTTGTCATTGTGCTCTCCCTCCTGGGGCACAGCCCCTTGGCAGAGCATCCCAGCTCAGCAGGGAACCAAGAGGGGGTTTCTAAAAGGTGACTGGAAAAACCTGATTACTTTATGCATGAGGGATTTGTTTCAAACGCTGCTGTGAGGACTCCCCAGAGGTCCTGAAAGCTAAGGATAGATTTCAAGAACTCTGTTCTTGCACGTGGAGGGATGAACTGATGACTGCTCTGTTCAATTCCATGTAGCAAAGGTCAGGAATAGAAAGGCAAAAATTAGAATCCCAGCTCACAAATTCTCTGTGTGAATATTTTGCCACCCGTTAGCACCTACTACACCCAAAAACTGCTGCCTGCCCCCAAATCCTTCCTGTCCCTCCCTTCGTTGTCACTGCTGAGAACACAAACATCCTCTCCCTCACACGAGGTCATCTCCATGCTCCGAGCAGGCCCCACTCTGCTCATCCTCCCGCGGGTCTGCGCCGGTACCAGGCAGCATCCTTTGTCCCCAGCGCTCTCATTGCCGTGAGCCAGCAGCTGGAACCAGATGGACACGACGCCGGAGAAGGTGAGGCGACCCTCGGAGGCGAAGGGCACGGAGCGAGCAGCACGCGGCTGGCGGGAGCGGCGGGGGACGCGGCGCCGCGCGCTGTGACACCGGCCCTGATGGGATTCATTATGGGAACCACATCCCCACATCGGCAACACCGGACGGTGCTTTGCAGCTGTGGTCGTAACTCAGCTTCGTCGAAGGCCTGCGGTGGCGGGGAAGGAGCGACTGCAGCGGTGTGTTGCTTTTCCAAAGGCTCTTGAATGGCGTAGGGATGCAGGCAAGCACGTGCAAGGTCAGGGGTAAAGTTGGGGGCTTCGATTTCCTTAATTTTAAGGGCAGTTTTGACATATCAGAAGCAGAGACTCCTTTGAATATAGAAAAAATTTTTAAAAACATTAGCAAAGAGCACTGAAAGTGCAAGGTCAGTGCTATTGATGTACCTTTGGGCTGTGTTACATCAGTGACAGTCCCCAGACTGAGCAGTTTTTGCAGGGCCGTACCACACTCAGTCCCTTGTCTTCCCTCTTCTCCATCCTTTCCTCTGCTCTCAGAAAACAGCAATATGCAGATGAGAGACATGTTGGAAACAAGGAGTGAGTCCTGACAGTCCATGTGCTTTAGCAGCTGTTACCTTGGGATAATGAGGTCAATCCTTTATGAAGTGAACTTCATAAAATCACCACTCTGTCTGGAGTGACACATAAGGACGTCACACCAGACCTCATGCAGACTTGGTACAACATGTGACATATTTCCTTACCTTTCAGTTAACTAAGGCTTTACTGAGTTCTCCTGCACCCATGTGCCCAGGCAAACCCTTCCAGGGATTTGGGGGGCTGTTCCCCTATAAGCATGTGAGAGGCAGGTAGGTGGATGTTACAGGACCCTTTTCAGGGCAATGGCAATGCTTTCTCTTTTCCATCATACAGAAACTAAACGTTGGTGTTAACTTGGCAATGAATATGTGGTATTTCCCCTCTTTTCTAGGGTATCAGTCCCTAGAGACCTCCCCTGCACTATGCACGTGGGCACACGTGCACACACTCCTCTACCTAAAATAACTCCTGCTTGATCCACACCAGTTAAAAAGCCTTACAGGCAGTGGTCAGGAGTTCTTTTTTTCTTTGTCCTGTGATAAAACTTTGTTCAGCAAGCCAAAGGACAAAACCCCTGGAATTTCAGCTTGGCTGATTATGCTCTTTTTTCTCCCTGTCTCAGAAGTGCAGTTGCTTCCAGCAGCTCTGCTGCCTTGCCTTAGGTGGAGGTCTCTTTAGGAGGAAACCACAGTTCCCTTAAATTGAGAAGGGGCAGAACTGAAAAAATTTGAAGGTTTGCCAGGGCTTAGATCTGAAGCTTTAGTGTGAGTCTCTCTAAAGACTGAGAAAAGGAAATTTCACAGAATGGGTGTTACAGAAAAGAAAAAATCTGTAATCAGTCTAATTTGATAACCAATTTGTCTCAGCCATGCTCTCACCCTTGCTTTTGAAATGAATGTTGTTGGGAGACAAATGTCAGCAAGCTGGGCTGGAGTGTGAAATCCATCACAAGCACAGCCACCAGATGTGTTTGCTTTATGAACTTCGGATTTCCTGAGCCTCTTGGTAAAAGGCATCTGTCTCTATTACTCGAGATCAGGAGTGGTGAATTCAGCAGCTAATGAACAAGTAGTAGTTGTTTATTGAGAAGTTTCTTATTTATTGAGAAGTTTCTTATTCCTTGAGAAGTTTCATCAGATGAGGTTATTCATTGTGGAATACATGCTCCATTCAAGCAGTTTGAAATTTTCCAACAATTATTTGGTTTGCAGACTCACTGGATGCAAAATAATCTAATATGGTTATCATTTCCAGCTGTAAATGTTCAGTAATGAACCCAAACTTGTCTTCTGTTAAAGTCTCACAGCTGAGCCTATGAGACTTACTAATCTCTAGAAACACAGACTTCTAATGCAAACTATAAAATTATCCATTTGAGGCAAATCCTAGATCCCTAAGCCACACATGCATTGGAAAAGGCTTAATTTATATGGCTGTAAAACTCTGGCAGGAAGCATACAGTCTTTGACTTACAAAGAAAGCTGGAAAGAGGAAGCTGCTTCATTTGCAAATTCAACATTCAATATCGAGGGCAATGTTCTTGTCTTCTGACTTCCCTGCAAAGCTATTTTTACATCATCATGCCAAGCTACACAATGTACCTGTATTTATATAGAACTTGTTGGTATTTCTATCATACCAAGGTTTAAATTCAGCATTTTAGCTCATGCCACCTCTTGCTCAGGCAGGACAAGCTGGAGATGCCCCTTTCCTGGGAGGTCACAGCCCCCCAAAAAATCTCTAGGGTGAGCAGCTCCCACAAAGAAACACTGGCAAATCTGGAAGTGACCACAGCTGTCCCAAATCCAAGTTCAGCACCATGTTTGCAGACTTCATCTCTCCAGTAACATTTGTTGCCAGCACACACATTTACAGAAAGCAGGCTGGACCCGTATGGGACAGGAATTGTAATTTTTACACACTTCACTCTCAAATTTCTCTGCTAGGGTCAAGACAAAACAGCTGGACTGCTCATTCATCTTCCATAATTTAGCTCCTTATGTCTGGGACTGAGGGGCATACGAGGCATTCTCTTCACATGCCCACATTTTGGGGATGGAAGCATTTCTCCCAGCAGAGGATGTGCCCTGGGAGGAAGTTGCTCAGCAGCACAACCATCACCGAGCCAGCCCACAGGTGCCACCACAGTGCCTCAGCACAACCCCTGCCTTCCCAATCTTCTCTTACCTCCTTTCTGCTCTTGACGACCATTCCTGTTCCAAAAGGCAAGAAAAGCACGGGGGATGCTGCTCCTCTTCCTGTTTATCTGAGAGCCCAGCACAAAGGCAGTTCCAAAGCAACCTCGGTGTAAATTGATGATCCGGCAATAAAACTGTCTTTAGATAAGCAGGACGGTTTGCATACGCCTTTGTGCGTGCACCTGCCTGTTCAGCGAGTCATCACTCATTTCACAGCTCATTTCGCTGACTGTGGTCTACAGGTTTTATCTTTTTAATTGGGCAAACAAAACACACCTTGTCTCTGCTCATAAAGTCCAGTGCTAACGTGCATTTCTCCTTCAAGTTGGTGGCTTGGCTGTTTTTCAATCGGCTCTAAGTAATGCTGTGCATTTAAGGTGGACTTGGTCTCTTTCGGACGGTTCCCGATCTGCAACGCAAATACTCAGATTTCTGCACAGATTTTGATTCTGTCCGAGGCCGGTCTTCAAGAGCCCACATCAATGTCCACTGAAGCCCGTGAGGGGAGTCCCTTTGATGTCAAATGGCTTTGGGATGGACCCAACAGGGCTAAAAAGAAAAGAAATATGATTCTCCTCCCTCCCAAGCAAGGAGCATAAAGCAGAACAGTGTAGCAGCAGAAATGTAGCAGTTACCCTACTTCATGGGTTTTCTATGGGAAATGACTGGGCTCTTTTTAAAATACACAAGCAGTGCATTATCCAGAGACAGGCTTTAGCACCTCCACCGAGGCCAGCAGAGTTGATGCAGCTACAGCCCAGGCCTGAGGAGAAGGGAATGCAAAGAGCAGCTGGAACTGCCCAAGCAGAGCAGCAGGTGTAGAAGAAGGAGGGAGCACAGGCTTCTACACCTTTCACTGCTCCCTGCTCCCACGGTTTCCAACCCCATCCTGCCGGCTGGGGCCACAGGGCACTGACACGGTCCCTGAGCATCCCTCCCGCGGCCCTGCTCGCGGATGCAGGGGGATGCTGGTGGCTGCACCATCACCTGCCACCCGGCTCTGCACAGCCCAGCTCCGACCTGGGCGTCCTGCCTGAGCTACCACGAGCCAGGCACCAGGACAAATGGGACAGACCCGCGTGAGGCTCTCCCGGAGAGGATGAGCACCCATCCCTGCGGCGGCTTGAGCAACGAGGCCGGAGAGAACCGCTCAAAAAAACACACACCCACACACGCTTTGCAGCATGATTAGTTTTTGGCGAAGACACACTGAATGTAGGGGGGGAAAGTGCTGTCTTTGTTCGAGGATGCAAATGAGCATCTTTTTTAGAAGCTGAGAAAGAGCCCCGACTAACCAAAATTGCGCATTGACTGAAATAAGCCAGGCTGCCTTTCAGATGTAGACTTCAGACAGAAAATGAAACATATCAAAGTGTCTGATTTGACGTGGCTTGCAGCTGCAAGGCAAAGCGACTGTCCCATTTTTTTCCCCTGAGGCAAACACTCAAGATTTTCTTGATCTTATCTTTGTCTTTCTATAAGTCTTTGAAAACCATCTGTAGAGATTCATAAAGGGTATTTGTGTTTTAAGTAAACTGCAGAAGTGATCTATACCGAACAGATGGAAACAAATCAAAAAGCTTAACGGGATGCAGAAAAACAGCAACACTTAGAGAAATACTAGATATGAATGAGTAGGCAGGTTGTCTCCCATTTGTGTTGCATTTGGTGTGGCATCTCTTCCCCGCAGCTCTCTCTGCAGCCCGCACAGGGAGCTCTCATCGTTCCGCTCCTGTCCTCGTTCACAGGCTGCAAAACACTTCCCGGCTGCGTTTGCTCTTCTGGACAAGAATCCCTTCGATGGGAATTGTTCAGCTCCTTGGCAGAGCCCTCGTATCCACCCGGAGCCCTCAGTGCAGCTCCCTCACAAAGAGATTGCGTTTGACAGCAAAGGGCTCTGATTTTTCACGGCTTGCCAAAACATTTCTGCACAGGGAAGGTGGGGGAGAAAAGTGCTACAAATCAATCTCGGCGTGCTCAGGGATTGTGCGGTTGTTTGTTTGTTCCGGGTGATGTTTTTTTCTGACAAGACGATTTCAAAGAAGCACAAGACTGCTTCCTCAGTACCAGCTTTTCATAGAAGACACAATAAGGTGCAAAATGATGTGTGTTACTGGAGTGAGTGGGCGTTAATGGGACTTCCTGAGAGCACTAACAAAACCCACAGAGAGAAAGAGAAAAAAAACACTTAAAAAAATTTTCCCTGGTGTTTCAGCTGCGGCCTTCTGTGTTCTCTCCTGTCCCCATTAGTCAGAGCCCTGTGTGCCCAATTTGAGGAGGATGCTGTGACACTGCTGGAGAGCATCAGCCCTGGCTGAGATCAGTCATTGTAACCCTGAGCAAAACCCATCCTTAGCCACACCCTCACTTCAAAGACAGTTTTTATGTTGTCAGCATAGCTCTGACATCACAAAATTCCCAGCAGTTTGTCCGCAGAGGCTGGTCCCTGCTAACACAAAGTCTGGACTCTATAATCCTCTCCATAAATTTATCAGCTTCCATCATAAAACCCTCGGACACAGTGTTGCTGCACAGCTGTTCCATAACCTCAACCCTCCAGTGGCAGCAGTGCCTGTTTTCTTTCCAGCTTACATGTATTGATGGCCAGTTTGTACTTTTATTTCCCCTCTTCCTTTTCTTTTCCTTTCTTGACTCACAAGTCCCTAACTGGCCCAAGGCAAAGGTTAAGGTAAATTCCAGATGGGAGACCCGGGGATGGAGAAGGCAGCTGGAGTGACATCAAAGCACTCCCCCACTTTGTTTCTGTAGGATGTTACATGATAGAAGTTCAAGATAAATGTGTGTTTCTATTGAGCTACTTAATTTATTATGAAGCCAAGACACGGGTTCTGCCTTAAGCGTTTCAGCAGGAGGGTGCTCTTATCCTGCAGTCCGGTGTGGTCCCCAGGATGGACACTAGGGCCAGTCCTGTCCCTTTAGACTCTGGGACTCTTTGGTTGGGGTCTCCAGACACACAAGAAAGGCCATTTCAAATGAAGAAATGACAGGGTGTGCTTTGACCCCATGTCATCCTTCCCTCACCAAGATGAAAGTCCAGCAGTTGCAAAGTATGGGCTGAGCTCAGTGCAGACCCAGATGTGTTCCCTCTGCTGTCAAAGGGAATTCACCTTTGGCTTTGCTAGAGCTGAGCAGGACATTGCCAAAAACATCTGAAAACTCAGTTCTCAATGCCAGGAGGCAGAGCCAGAGCAAATCTTTGACATTCCTGCTCTCCCTCAGCACAAGGGCTCAGGCCACAGGGCTCCAGCGTGAGCAGCTGTGGTGGGAAAGGCCGTTCCATGCCTGCCCACCAGCCTCCAGAACAATCACCGTGGTGTGCTACACACTTTTATCACCATCTCTCTTAGCCATTGATCAAGGAAATGAAACATTCCTACATTTTTCTCTGCTCCTTCCAGAAAGGGTCATTGCCTTCTGCTCAGCCATGAGCATTCTTCCTTCTCCAGAATTGAACAAGTAAAGACCAACTTCTACCTTGTCCACGAGGCCATTCATGAAA
Source organism: Ptilonorhynchus violaceus (assembly GCA_013397565.1). Taxonomy (NCBI): domain Eukaryota; kingdom Metazoa; phylum Chordata; class Aves; order Passeriformes; family Ptilonorhynchidae; genus Ptilonorhynchus; species Ptilonorhynchus violaceus. The sequence continues at coordinate 2,061,264 of VZRJ01012708.1, read as the reverse complement.
CCATGCATGGATGACATCTGGGGCGTTGTCACCCTGAACATATCCATTTTTACCCCCATCTGGATCTTAACCAGCTCCACTCTGCCTCCTGAGCAAAGTACAAGTTATCCCATGCTGTCATCCCAACGGACCTTTGGTATTTGGATCCATGTAAGTGCAGATTCCCAGTTCTATCCATCTACCAGCCTAGAGAGCCTTGCATGCAAAAATAGAGGCAACGCTGTGACTGATATTTTTAGAAAGGGAATGCATATGTAAATTATTCCCCTGAAAATGTCTCTGTGCGTCAGACTCTCCCCTGATTCAGAGAACATCCCTTCTATCTTTTCCTCAAGTACACGCTGCGCACGGAGAAGCTGAACATCTCAGGCAGAGAAGGCTGCTGCAAAAGTGATTCATCTATCACATCCTTCACAGCTTCGGTAAACTGGGACGGCGCGAATCTCTCTGCCCCCAGCCTTGGCTGCTCCGGAGCTCCGCGGCTCCGCTCCCATTCACAGCTTCGTGCGCACAGCGGAAGGCGAGGAGCGCGGCTGCTTTCCTCGCCTCCCCGTGCCCAGCCTCCCGCCGTATGCTTCCTGCTGGGGATGCAGGCAGAATCCAGACAGGCCCATCTGCCGGGATCGCTCCCCGGGCCGGCCTCTCCGAGGCTGCGGATGGAGGCGGCCGGCGGGGAGCAGCGCTCGCCGCCCTCCGCGCCCACCCGAGCGGCTCACGCGTGCTTCCCGCATCCAGAGCATCCCACCCGGCACAGCCGAGCCCCAGGCAGAGGAGACACCCCACCCGTGCTCAGCGCTGGGAACAGGGAGCCTCCCGAGAGGAGGCGGCACTCCCAGCCCCCGAAACACGCGGCTGTGTTTCTCCACCCCCTCACATCCACACCCTCCATCGGTGCGACCTGCCCGAAACTCCCCCGGTCCCAGAGGCTGCTCGGCAGCTCCGGCAGGGCAGGAACCCTTCACGACTCGCAGTAGTGCCCTGCTCTTCGAGAGGTAAACAGCACAGACCCCGACGTTATGTTCCATCATTGTCCAGAAGCTATTAGGAAGCTAATTAAAATGAATAGATCACTTAAGTATTCAGAGTTCATATCCCATTAATTCAACAGCACAAGATACAGAGGAAAAGACAAAGGCTGAAGAAAAGGCCAAGGACGGTACAGAAACGTTCCTCAGTGTGGATTTTTTACCCTCCATTCTTGTAATACAAAAGATAAGTCTGTCTCCTGGCTTATCTAGATACATTTGTAAAGATTAAAAACACACTTCTTTGCCTTTGCATTCTGCTGTAAATGATTAGCCCATGGTATCGTTAAGCAGGCAGTCTGCCAGCACCGGGGTTCTGATTTAAGCCACAAAGACAGGGAAATTCGGAGGAAAACCTGCTGCTGCCTGCGTGGAACAGCCAGGCAGGCAGGACCCTGCCACCTCCCTGCCCTCGCAGGCAGATGGGGAGATGGGCTGCACATGAAGCCTCAGCTCTACAAGGAGAGGCTGCACCAGGAAAAAAGAACATTTTCCTGCTTCCTGGTGCTGTTTGGGAACATGGACACTGGTACCCAGGCAAGGGCATATCTCCCACCTGGAGCATCCCCTCATCTCCAAGATTCTACTCTGGAATCTCATATGGCTGTGAGATGGTAGTTGCGGTTTCCAAAGCCTTGGGCAGGACCCAAGAAGGTGCTCATGAGAGAAACCATTGTCCCCAAGCACATCCTGAAAACCCAGCTCAGCAGGAGTGAGCAGGCTGCAGAAGAGGAGTCAGGTAGCTCAGAGGGTGGGAAATGGGATCACACCTTAAAAAAGCCACTGAAAAATAGCTGTTGCACAGCCCTGCAGCTTGTAAGACCTAATGTTGCTCTGCTGCAAAGATCTGATTGCAATGGTTCAATGTGAGGCCCTAAAGGAAGAAAAATTCAAGAGTGGTTCTGGTCCCAGTCCCACCTCACACTGCCAGATTTATGCTGCTCTATCACTCTGCTTCATATGTCTTTTTAAAACTGGCGTTGCAGGCACCTAAGTCCTCCCTCTTCCCTGGAAATATTGGTGTGTCAGAGAAACTCAGCCACAGGCAATCTGCTGAGGAACGGGTGTGCTCATACCCCAAAAGACTCAGAGTCCTGTGGTTTGAAGCTCTTCAGCTGAAGAAAACCTAACCCAGGGAAATGCATTTCTTTGTCACATTCCAGACCAGCACAAATTAATGTATCGGCATTAAAAGTCCATGAAAAATGGGGTTAATTACAGAAACGATGACCTTTATATACAGCAGCTCAGGCATGGGCTGCTCTCATACATCATCACGTTAGGAAGAGCCACTTACTGACACACAACAGCAAATAATAAATAATAAATAATTAATCCATCAAACTAAATTGAACTTTGTGTAATGTAGTCCTGACAAACCATAGATTAATTTGCCTAATCCATCATCTGTTAATCCTTCATCCCCAAGAAATGCACACAAGTGCTACAGCTGTGTCATTGAGGTCTATTCCTACAGGCATGGTGACTCAGGTACAGTCTTCCTGAAATCCATCAACTGAGTTTCCCACCTTTAGCAAATACTGCCAAAGCATTGCAGGTTCCATATGTCAAAGGTGGATAACTGGAGCATCAGAAGTTCTGGATTTATGAAGCCACAAAAATAACAATCAGGGGTTTATATCATCTGTAACTAACACAATTACACTGAGCTTAGCACATTGTTTGCAGTATATGAATAATAAATGCTAATATTCAATGTTAAAGGAAACCAGAGCTGTAACCCATACTAGTAGATCTACACAACAAAGCTCATTGCATAAGAGCTTGCACATTAGGATGAAGCTCTTGGTAAAAGGAAGAAATTGAGAGGATTTTTAGGTTTCAAATGAATTTTATTCTGAGTCTGTTTAGGGTTTTTCAGCTGTAGGAGAGGTAACAGCAGAGCTGGGGAGCCATATCTGGAGAAGACACAGCAGTGGCAGGTGTGCCCACCTTACTACAAGTAGCAGAAATTGTCAATGTACTTCTGTAGCCACCAAGTGCAAAAAGGTCCCAGAAAAGGACAGCCACTGGATTTAAGTGCAATAAAATCTCCCAAACTTTCTGTGGTAACCAGAAGCTTCTGCATCAAACTCGGCTGAAGGCAAAGGTGCAAACCAGCAGCTGGTACTGAGCTCTGTAGCAGGAGAGAGGAAGGCTGGCATCCCAGCACCCTTGCTACTCAGATCCACCCAACTTCCCAGCTTAGTGGAGAAATTTGCTAAAGGATTCTTAAATTCGAAAGGAACCCAGTAACTTTTTCCCAGTTTGTACCAAGTAACAAGTTCCACAGGAGTGGAAATACTCACTTATTCAAACCGTTATTGGACACAAGAAAGGTGCCTACTCCCACACAAGAGCTGGAAATCTGTGTCTGGTTTTAAACAGACAGCCAAGAAGCCAACAATTAAATACTTTCTCTTCCTGTAACAGATTACTCCAAAGTCAAGTTGTTTCCCAGTCTTATTGTCAAATCTAATTAATTTGTTCTTTGCAACGTCGCTTGCATTTCCTTTAACTGTCAAGTGACACCACGAAGTGACAGTGCCAAACCTGCCCCAGAGCGGCAGTGGGACCCTGCAGCTCTTTTCCAATCCACATTAACCCCTCGTGTTCACACTCAGCTTGTGCACAGAGGCTGCTGGATCCTCACTGAGCAGCTGGGGGACTGTGCAGGCCTGCGGGGTCCTTCCCCGGCAGAGCGAGACGAGGGGTGTTGCATCAGGAGGGTGCCTCTTGTGGCATCAGCACAACAAAAAAAACCTTGGAAAAACATTCCAGAGATGACAGGAGCAGCAAGGACAGCAGGAGGGCCGTGTTCTGAAAAGCAGCAACCTGCATTGGTCCTGTCCCACTGCAGAAGTCTCCATCCCCAAGGAGTAGATAGAGTTTGAGGGAAAAAGCTTTCAGATAAGCAAGGCAGGAGAGCTGGGTGGGGGACGGACAATGCAGACTACAGCATTTGCTACACCTCAGGGAGAAGGCACTGCACTCCTAATGAAGTCTCTAGGGTAGAATTACAAAGTATTAATGTGCTTGTGTGTAAAAAGTGCAGTAATGGCTGAAAGCTGGAAACCAAGGGTTAATGGAAGAAGCCACAGTCACCTGTGCAAATGCATATTTAATGTTCTCAGAGGACAACTATGCCAACTGCTCAGCAGCCAGAACTCTTTCTTAAGAGCTACTGTCATAAGCTTCTGATCTAGTTCATAAATAATCATCAAATGAAATGATTTATGGGTTTGCTGAACTAAAACTTTCTCTGTTCTTCCTCAGCTCCTCTTCAATGTCTGGGAGACAGAGGAGGGGGGCACAGCAGAGCTGCAGGAGTTTGGGCTGATGTTGCTGTGCTCCAGTTAAGGTACATCTCACTTTGCCAGGGGCAGTGTAGGCAGCTGAGCCTGGTACAGGGATACCCTGCAGGATTTGTGGGCAACCTCAGGACCCTCCTCGGCTGCCAACAGCCGTGTCCACACCTGGCACCTGCCCCAGGCTGCGCTGCTCCTGCCCTGCACAGCATCCTTCAGCTCCTGGCTTGTGCCAGGCTGGGAAAAACATATCCCAAGGCACTGATGGTTAGATTGTTATGCAGATATAAATCTCCAAAATCCCAGTCCATTTTCTCCAGTTTTGCCTTTCCTTAGAAGAGCCAGACTGAACATAAACTGACACACTCAAGTGTTATATGATTATCCCTATATAAATAAATGTCATCACATTTAAATCACAACCCAATCTAACTTTGAGGTCAGCCCTGCTTTCAGCAGAAGGTTGGACTTGGTGACCTCTCAAGGGCCCTTGCAACCTAAATTATTCTTTGATCTGGTGATTTTGTCTCTAACAGAAATTTCCACCTCTTTTAACAGAAGTGACCTATTGCAAGCCACAAGAAAGTTTAGTAATAGGTACCTCCTGATTTGAAGCTGTTTTGCATTCGATGCTTTAGGGGAGGTACAGACATTTGAAAGACTTTGCAGCCTTTAAAAGAGGGCACAAGTTGCACTCCTGCAGCCCTCTGCACCAGTCCCAGTGCTGGCATGGCTGCTTTCATATACATTGCTATTTGATTTTATAATGGTATCCAATTACCTTTCGTAGCATGGAAGACGGACTTCAAAATGTCCTATGATATATTCCTTTTTTTTCTAATTGCTAAAACCTGAACTTGCTTGTGGAGGTTTGCAGGCTGCCCTCCTGTTCCTGGACGAAGCTCCCAGCAGCACATTTACGGCACGTTCCTAAAAACTTGGGGTCGGATGGTCATTGTGGTGCAGAGAGCCCCTTGCTAAGAGACCCCAAGAGCCGCCTCTCTCCTGCCAGAGCCGGGGGTGTCCCCGCAGCCCCGGCTGCTGCGAGGATCAAGCCGCGCTCGCGTCGCGCTTTGATGTTCCCAGGTGGAAGGAGCTCTAACGGCGCGGCGGAGTGTTGTTTTTACACAAGATTTATCAGCACAGTTAACGCAGCGCCACAGAGCTGCTCTCCGAGCATGCCCTGAATGCCAACGAGCGCTCCCGGCCCGGCTGCTGCCGCAGGTACGCCTGACACTCACCTTCAAAGGGCTTTACGAACATCAGCTCGGCGAGCCTCGCCTCCCTCTCCCCAAGGAGAGCTCAGCTCCGCTTCCCAGGGAAGGGAGGGAGGCGCAGAGGTCACGGACTGGCTTTGTGATGGGCTTGGCAGAGCCAGGATTCAAAAGAGATTTAAGTATCTTATTTTCACACAGACATTTATGTAGGGCTTATACATTGTACTGCCTGGAGGAACCTCGTCCTTCAGCGTGCGAGACTTTTGGTGGGTTAGGATATATTTTATCCTGAGCTGTGTAATTTCTCAATATCCAACAGGATGAGCTGCTCTGTAAAACAGAGTTCTCAAGCAGAAGCTTTGTTGAATTTTAACGGAGACACGTCAATGGATCCGCACTGATATCCCAGGGAGATAAAACAGGAGGCTAGAAAAATTACAGGAGAAAGCATTGGGATCCTTTGGGGGAAAACTGTCAAAGTATCATAGGAAAATATAAAGCTTGATGGGGTATCAAGAGGCCATCCAGTCCAGTGTTTATCAACTTTTAAAAGTCACTTAACTCAACCTAGAAGTCACAGACTACTTTGTGCACTGCTGGCACAGCTTACTTGCAAACCTAACCAGTACTTGGACCAATGCTGAAAGATGGGGTTTTTTTCCTCCTGTTTTCTAACTTGCTGCATGATTTATTTCTTCCTGGTTGTCTTATGAGATAACATGGGATGTTCTGTGAACACCTGGCCTCACCTTCCAAAATCACAGGTGCCATCAAAACCATCCACACCAGCCCAAGACAAAACGCCATTCCCTTCAGCAACCTCCCGGCTCCATCCCACTCCTCGCCCCATCATCTGAGATCAGAGCTCCTGTGGTTTGCCTGCCTCACCTCTGTGGGCACTGCACAGGGACATGCTCTGTTGTATGCTTTTAAAAATAGAGCACCCCTTAATATGAATCTTGTCAAAACATTCCCAGTTTCTTCCAGGCAAAGCTGGGATGAATAAATTTAACAAAAGCAAATGGGTCTTACCAGATTTGCAAAGAAGATTGTTTTAATACACCAGAGTCATCCTAGGACCTCTGGGGACAGCATATTTTACAGATCCAGCTGTTCTGTCAAAGAGAAAAGCCCAGCAATTTAAATAAATACTCTGCTTCTAATCCTTGTAGCTCACTGTGCTGCCCAAATTTGACTGTCTCCTGAGCTACCCTTTGAAGGACTTATCGATACCAGACACTGAGACCAGATAATTTGTGCAGCCTCTGTACAAGATCCTCCTGATCTCACCCAGAGCCAATCCCACCTCTCCTAAACCTTGGTCCGGGACTGTGGGCCCATAACCACCCACCCATCAGTACACACAACCTTTGGGATGACACCAAGCAGCTGTTTTTCATATTCATGCACAAAACCATCCACCCTTCGGGATTCACAGCCTTTGATATGACACCCAGCGGTGGGGTTTTTTTACATATTTGGGCAGATGGAAGCAAGCATTTCCCACACCTTTCCCACACCTCCTCCCCGGAACAAGCCCGGCCCATCCGACTCCTCTCTCCCCCGCGGGAGCCGCAGCGCCGTGCGGGTTGCGTACGCAGCTCCTGCGCCGGGGTCTGTTTTTTGTTTAAATAGCTGTGAAAAGCAGAGTGTGTGTTTCACCCAGAGATACATTACACTTGATTAGCCGGGGCGCTGGAGCGCGAATGCTACAACAGGAGACGGACGTGCTTAACCAGCGGTTTGAGCCCGCGCTCCGGTACCGGGAGGTCAGGGGAAAGATTAACTATATCTGACTGCCGTGTCAAAACACCCAATTGCAGCATTTATAAACCCACAGAACTAGTTGCCTCGGTCGGCAGAGCAGATTTATTTCCCTCCGTGTGGCTCCCGCAAAGCAAACCAGGGCGGGTGGCGAGGCCAAGTTTGCTTTCGGCTGCTGCCAGGGGGCAGAGAGATCTGAAAAGCTCAGGTGGAGATGGGCAGCTTTCAGTATCTCCAGACAAGGCAATAGAGGAAAGACAGTGGGTTTTCAGTTGCCTCTGCTTATGGGTGACCCCCAGCCAGGTGTATAATGCAGCTCTAAGTCGCCTGTCTAAACACTATTTTAATAGAAGAAAAAAATCCCGTTTCCCTGCTCCTCAACAGGTGTAACACACACATAATGACTTCTGTTTTACACTCAAAAACCTTGCAAGGAAAGAAAGAAAAGTCCTACTTTTGACATGTTAGGGATGTTTGGGTTTTATTGCTCTGGGGAATTCCAGAAGTCTCTCTGTGCAAAACAAGTTGAAGGTGACCCTGAAGAGAGATTCCCAAGAGAGCCCTCCCACTCCAAAATCAGCATCTTTTTAGGATAGCATGTCTTAGACTCGTGGTTGGATTTGGAACTGTACATTCAGCTCTTGAAGTGCAAGTCTAGTTCTTTTTATCTCAGTACACATCTCCACTGAAACAGATTGAGTGATGCCCTGTATGAGCAGACAAGTGCAGCATGTGGCCACTGAGAACCAGAATCTGGACAACTGGGACCACCATTTACAAAAAAAAAACCAAACAAACCCACCATATCCTCACATTTACAGTACATGTATGACTAAGGAAAAAGGCTTTGCTTCCCTTCTGCTCCCAGACTCAGCATCCAGACTCAATTCTATCCAAGTTGTTGTCACTTCAAATTGCCTCCCCTTTTCCATGTCAAACTCAGTGGTCACGTGTGATGTGCAACGACAGCTTATTCCTCCCTATTTCATCCATGGTTTCAGCATCAGAGCCAGGATTGGAGGTGTCCCCAGCTTTTAAAGAGAAAGGTGACAAACACCCAGGTTCAGTGTCCCAGGAGTATGTCTCCTCTGCACCACACACACGGCAGGTAATTTAAGGAGCTGTTGCTCCTCATGCTCTGCAAAAGCAGCAAATTCCATGTATTTCAAGCCTGTAAGAGCACTTTTGTATCCAGGGGCAGGACCATTGCATCCAAGAGATACCAAATCTAGAAGAGCTCATCCTTCCAAGCCTCCCATGCATTTCTTAGCCTACTCCAGGCCCCAAGGACTGCTCAACTCAAACCAGTCCTTGTTCAAGGGTTCCTGCTCTACATCCTGCTGCACGACACAGACATGCCCACTTTAGCCTGGCAGGAGGCACAGACAGGACTTCTCCACACAGGTCACAGGAATGTTTCTGGGGAGAGACTGTCTGGATAAACCAGATGCTTCAGCACCCTGAGCTATGCTGCAGGGGTGCAATTTTGTTTTTAAACTGCACTTAGCAGCGTTCTGACTTGCAGGTTTCACTTTTTAATAGTAAACACATTTTGTAGGTGCCAGGGAACATTTCAAAGCATTTCAGTGGAGTCCTTTTACCTCCACAGCCTGCGGGCACATACACTGAAACAACAGCTGAAATCCAATTACTGAGGAATATTCTCAAGTGCATTTCCATAGGTAATTTGTTAGTCTGTTGGAACATGCAAAGTGATTTTTCTCCGCTTCTTGATGCTGTACCATAGGCTCCTAGGTTGAAGATTTCCATCCAAATTGCATGGTAACTACCACTGGAAAGGAATCTACATGACCAGGGGAGCAACCTGCCAGCACTTTCCAGGACCCAGCCCTTACCTGTGATTTGACAGGAAGTTCATCAGCCCAGCCACACCACAATCCCTGCCACCACCCGAGCTTCTCATTGCCTGATAGGTTTGATGCATAAAGACATAAGAAGCCTGAAAGTATTTCTCCTTCAGCATCCTGTTTATTGATTCAGCAGAGAGCTGACACAGATGTGCAGTTCTAGAGACAAGTTGTAATGCAACCCCTTCATCTGCTGTCACTCAAAGTCACGCAAGCTGGCTGCTGCCAGAAGGGGAGGAGTGGCCACCCTGCTCATTTTGGGACTGTCAGACAACCCAGCCAGGAGCTTTGTCCTCATTAGGGAGGCACCCCCAGATTGCCACCACATCTGTGCTGGACGTGCCATCACAGCACATCTGGTGCTGTGCCCAGGAAGCGCCCGCGTGCTGGGTGCACACAGAGAGAGCCACCATGTCCTTCCCCTCTTGCAGCCAAAGGAGAGGAACCATGGCATGAACCAATCCAGAAGGTACCACTGGGATGGCCCTGCTTGGGGGTGGGGGATACCCACACCTTCAATCCAGGGGGAAAATCCCAGCTGGGTCCCTCGCAGCCACGTCAGTAACACAGGACAGGTTCACAGCATGGGCTGGTTTCCAGGTGGGAGCTCCTCATCCACTCCTCTCCCCAGCCAGTATCATCACCACTGGTGAAATATCGTTGGAAATTGGGCTATTTTCAGAAAGAGGAGACAAAAATTAAATAGACAAAGTTTGGGTCAGAGTGACAGGGAACATAATCAGAAAAAAGCATAGATGAACTGCCTGTGAGTTAAAGATAATTCAGGGCAAATTAAAGCATCTGAACTCCTACTGAGAGCCACTGATTTAGAATTATGAAGTTAACTTACAGCAATCATTTTCTATATGAAAGCAATTATGGATGGGTTAAAAGCTTCTGTTATTATGGATTGTGTATGGCTGCCACAGAGGGTTCAGCCTCCCAGGATGAAATTCTAGCCTTCGTGAAAAACTACTACATCCTGTATGCCAAATCTTGTTCACCCATCAGAAAGTCATTGAACATCAGACATTTTATTAACCAATGCAAATGCAGACAGCCAGGGAGAGGTAGATAGGGAACATCCTGCTCGCCAATAAAGCACATACACACAAATCACCATGGTTCACTTCCCAAAATAATCACACGGGCTCAAACACACAGCTGTGATGGATGGCAAATTTCCAAGCCTTAATGCATCAGAAAGCAGAACCGTTGTTTGAAGTGGTCATCTCTTGAGGGGAAGAGAAGAGCCGAGGGAAAGCTCGTGAGAAACCTGCGAACACGGGGCTGTCCTGTGGTGTCTGCAGGAAGGTCACCAGCCACGGTGACAGTGGCCCCCTCCATCTGCTGCTGCCAGGGCAGAGCCTCCAAAGCAGACCCGACAGGGGCTGCCTCTGCGAGACAAGGGGACGGCAGAGAGCGACAGCCCAGCGCCTGCTCTTACCCCCGGCAGGGGAAATGGGGCACTTGGGGTCTGGTGGCACAGCCTCTCCTGGGACAGACCATCCCCACCTCCCCTGCCCCCAGAGCTCCGAGGAGCAGCCCCCAGGACAGCTGCCTGCCCTCCCTGTCCCCCAACAGCCCCGGCCCGGGTGCGGGTTCACATGGCAACAGCTCGCAAATGGAGCTGACGAAACCGCTCACCAAAACAATCCATTATACCGAGCCTCTTCCTTCTCTTCATTCTTAATTGGGCTTTATTTCTTGTTTGGTGTTTTCTGTGCGGTTAAACGAGTTGACAGACCTTTTGTTTCTGGAATGAAAATGAGATTTTGACTGCAATGTGCATGGCAATGAGCTGAGTGTGTGAGGGCATCTCCATCATGTGTCTTCCAGGGATGAGATTTGAAAGAGAAGGGGGATAAAGGGAAAGCTGTCCAAGACCTAGTGGAAACCAAAGGTTCACAGGTGTTCTGCCAGTAGGTATTTGGATTTCTCCTGCTGCACGGGCTGTGAGAGCAGGAGGGGTGTGAAGTGACAGCCAGCCTGGCCCCTGTGCCCATGAGAGGCAGGGAGCAACCCTGGGGCACAGCAGGCATCGTTCAGCTACCAGGGCAGGGAAGCACTTGCTCCACAGAGGCCAGGAGGCACTCAACACAAGGCTCTGATGGTCAGCATGGATCCATAATTGACAGTTACAATAAATGAAATTTAGCAGCTAAACTCCAAGGGTTATGATAACAGCACTGAACCCAGCAGTGCTGCAGAGGCAGGCAGAGAGCGAGGCTCGTGCATAATGCATGAGGGGGAAACCCACAGCACTGACAGCAAGGGCTAAATGCTGCTCACACAGAGGCTGAAGGCAAAGATCTCATTGGATTCGATAAAACCTGAGTCCTAATGAGGAGACAGGACAGCTCATTCTCATCACAGCATCCTCCACTCCATCTTTCCCGAGGACACCCCAGATCCTGCTCCTCTCGCTCACCTGAGGGCGAGTGAAGAGATCTTTTGGCAGGAGGGCTCTAAGCTCAAAAAAGGAATCCTCAAAGGTGCCCTCCTCCTAATTTCTTCAGTGCAAGAACATCTCTGCACTGGCTACATGCAGCCACCAGTACCTGTGGGTGAATGAGGCTAGGGCTCCTCACAGCTTTCCCAGGGCCATGCAGAAAGTCTCTGGCCAAGCACAGCTCCAGGCACTAAATGAACAATGCAGCATCCTTCCTGCAGCTTTTGGGCAACCTTAGATGCTGCTTCCCTGCATGGGTTCCTGGCTCAAAGGTAGATGTGATAAATAAGTGAAACAAAGCTTTGCGTTCCTAGAAATCCCCTGCTAAGGTAGATTTGGATTCTCTATAACCCTCTCAAAAGTGTTGTTTGAAGTGGTATCTTTTGGGGGAAAATCCTGAAACTGGCCATAAAAAACTGATAAGTGATCACCCGGGAAGCAACAAAAGAACAAACTCAATCTTTTTCTCTTTCTGCTCGTCTTGTCTGTGAGTGTTTTCCATAGCATAGTCAACACAAGAAATGGCACCTATTTAGCACTATTGATCCAGCTTACTTCAGTAACAAACCACATTAAGTTAAAATCAATACCAACCACTCTTAAACTGATTTAGGAGTGTCCACACAAAGGGGCTCACACCAGTTTAGACAGATCTGCTTTGTAACCAATTTAGTTAAAACGTGCGATCTAGGGACTGATCTGTGCTCTGAGCAGCTGGGAGGCTTTAATTACCAGGGTTCAAAGGCATCAGTTCCCCAGGGTCATCAGTGGCCCTCGAGGGACAGGGCATGAGAAGTGTCACTGACCACCGTGCATCTTTCTTGGCAAAACATGCAGGTCTCAAAAAGCCAGAGACGGGGGGAAATCCAAATTAACCTCAGGGGTAATTTATTTCTACAGCTCAAACTTCGCATCAAAAAATAAAAATTTTTTAAAAATCAAAATGAATTTTAAAAAAAGACCAAACTGAAGCTGTTGGAGACAAACAGCTCAGAAAGCCATGTTTTATTTCTCCCCCTGGAATATTTACTCCACGAGACACGTGCACTGCAGATCGCTGTGCCCGCTATAAATCCAGCAGGGCTGGACTTTGCAGGTCACATTGCAGTACCGGCCCAGTGCCCAAGGGCAGGAAATGCAGCTCAAGGAAGGGTTTGCCAGTGCTGTCTATCACAGGCACCCGGCTGGGTGTGACACCTTCTGCTGGTGCGATGTCCAAGGCTCTGTGGGTGTGCAGGGCAGGCTGAGGGGAGCCCTGGGGAGCAGAGCACAGATTTCATCACACACCATGACATCACAGGCAGCTCTGAGCCAGGCCGTAAATCTCCTCCACAAAACAGAGGGAAGAAGGATTCTTAGTTCAAAGGAGATGAGGCTTTAATTGAGTCAAGTGCAAGCTCAAGGGTCTCCATCAGACATGAGCTCTGGCAGCCAGGGAAATGCTGCAAGGAAACATTTGGTGTTACCCTTCCTGGCCAAGGGGAGGGAGCCCAGGCCCTACGTGGTCCTGCCACCCTTTGCCTCAGCACCCAAAAAGTTGACACATCATAGGGAAATCAGTAATGATTATTTTAGGCTTGAGCTTCAGAGAGAAACCATCAAAAGTTTGTTCAGGACTTGGGGATTCTTGAAGCAAACAACATCTGGCTGGAACAATTCTGATTGATCTGTGGGAAAGGAAAGTTGAGGAAAGCAGGCTCCACCTCCCATGCTTTTTGGCCACAATATGAGAGAAATGTCACCTTCAGGGCTCTTTTACACCTTGGAGAAAAAATGTGAAAAAGTATTGGACCAGTATTGTATGTTTGATTTAAAAATCAAATCTTTAGGTTTCAGTTGTCCCTGGGTTGGTGGGGGTAACAGGCACGGGATGGTCTCCAGAGCACCCCCACAACCCTGTCAGATCAGCAGAGGTAACCTCCTACCAAGCCCTTCAGCCACGGCAGCCACACACCCCTAGTCTCTAAACCCTGTTAGTTTATTTCTCCTCCTGCCTCCCTTCTCCCCACTCCTTCCCTGGAGCTGCAGGCACCATTTCCCATCCTTGTTCATTACCTTGGGAGATCAGGATCAGCCAACCCACTAAAAACCTTCCAAAAGGCAGGAAACGCCACACTTCATTGCTGCTTATCCACCTACAAAATATGCATGTTCAGGCATCTTCTCACCTCAGCTGCTTTTAAACCTGCCACTCAGAAGTGGTTTAGGGCTTAAGTTTCAGGCTGTAACTCTGCTTTGTGATTTTCTGGATACCTGGAAGAGATTTTGAAATGGTTTTCCCTGCTGTTACCAGGTAATAATTTGTTTCACAGAAAGAATCAAGAGTTATACTTATGTTCCTGAATTAAACACAGGAATGGTTTGGAAATAGAAATAAACCTTTTCTCTTTTTTTATTTATTTTGCTTTAAAGCCTCAGGCACTTAAAATTAGCCTCCACTGTTCCACAAAAATACAAGGAATGGGTCTTTTCTCAGAGTAGACAAATAAGGTACAGAAAAAAAAAATCACTTCCCAAATTTTGTTGCTGGACATGGAACATCCATAAAGAGGGACAAATCCCGCTGAGATGTCCTGCCTGCAGTCTCCAAGGGCAACAGGCACTCAGGCAGGGTTTGATGCTCACATCCCAAGCTCCATGGCAGGGGAAGCCTCCTGCACACGATTTTATCTCCACATTAATTGCTCCAACTACCACCGAGTTGTGAAACCCATCCTCCCACTGGAATCAAGCACGTCTGGGAGCGGCCAGCGCCTTTCCACCTGCACTGAAATCCTTATTTAGCCGACAAAACACTCCCAATCCCACTGGCTCCAGAGCCCACAACTGGAGCTGGGAGAACTGGCATCTGTCACCAGGCTTAATGCTCCAGCTGAAAGGCAGAGCCAAGGCTCTGTGAGCCGCAAGGAGCGATGACAAACTCGGGATCGAGGGCACTGACCACGTGGCTGAGATCACTATCGGGGGGTTATTGGCAGGGGAAGACAGCACGCAGCTCACACGGCCATTTAAGGCCTTCCCTGATGCAGGGAAGGAAAGAAAATCCCTCCTGGTAGGTGCTCCATTGCAGGGATATAGGAATTAAGAGGCTTCCTCTGGTGAGCAACTACTTTCCAAATCCAAACAGCAAACACAGCCCTTTTGGGCACAAAGCCCGCCTTTGTAGAAGCTTCTGGTGAGGATGCTGAAGAGAATCCTCACTGCCAAATGCTAAAGCCAGCTGCAGAGATGGTGGTGAGAGGGTGACATTTGGTCTGGTCTCTTCCACTTGAGCATGTATAAACATTTTTGCAGTGCCAAGGGCACTTTGCAACAGGAAGACTTAAAAGCCAGTTGCAAAACACGCTGCATGCGGTGATAAGAAATTAATCTATTTTCACCGTCTAATCTAATGTGTGTGGCAAGGCTCCTGCCACTTTGCCGGACCCACTCTGAGCTAATCTGGGAGAGCCCAGAGTCACTCTGTTTCTGCTTTCCTCAGAGCCACGAGAGCAGCTGGAATGGGGAAAAAATCTGCAGCACTCCAAAACACCTCCAAGCCCAGCATCTGAACCCCTCACCAGCCTTTGTGGTATGTACAGCCACTCCTTCATTCAGTTTGATTCATGGAAAATGCCACAAGCCAAGTCGGTTTTACATTATTCCAGAGAAAAATAAAAATATATTTGGGGTTGTGGTTTCAAAGGAAGCACTTAAGTGCCTTTTGACCACATCCTCACAGTTATTCCAGCTCTCCATTTCTGATAGGAGTTAAATACATGTAAACCTCCCTGCAGAGCCCTTACAGCAAGGTCTCAGACTTGCTCAGATGCTGCAGGGGCTGGTGCTCCCATCACTTCCTTATTCTCTGTGAAGAGGATATCCACTTTCTTATCCCCACTGTGAAGGTCCAGTACTACCAATGCTCTCCAAGGCATCCCTTAGGCACAGCCCATGGAACTGCACTTGCCTCTGACCACCCAGCTGGGAAGAAGTTGAAGTCAAAGACTAAGAGAAGTGGTCAGACTAAGGCGGATAGAGGGACAACACCTCCTTCTGTCCTGATTTTTGTGTGATTCAGGCTGATGGTGCAGCAGAGGCCACAGGAGAGGCAGAGGTTGTGTTTGTGGTCATAAATCCCCCTTCCTACCGTCCTGTCCCATCTCTGCCCTGCACTTACTCCCTCAACCTGCTGAGCATTCTCAAAGACGTAAAAGCTCACACCTGACTTTAAATTCACCCTGCACAAGGAGCCAGCAGCCTTGCTCCTGCTCCCCACGTGTGTGTGTGCGCCATGCAGGGCTGTTCCTGGCACCAAGGAGCCTCCGTTAGTGGGAGATGCCACATCCACAGGTCGGACACCAGGAGGGCTGGGGTGGGCTCCCACCTCTCTCCTGCACTGGGGGCATTCCCAGCCTGGAGAACAGGGACAAGCCCAGGTCACTGCACATCCACATCAGCCCCTCTGCACCCACAGCTCAGGCCAAGCCCTGGGAGAGAGGGACAGGAGCCACCCGTGGCCAGGAGCAGTGATCAGCTCGAGGGCACCTGGCTCTTCCTGCAGCACTGCCATTGATTCAGCGGATCCAGAGATTAAGGAAGTGGCTTTACCACATCCTGGCAATATAGAGATGAAAAAAAAAAAAATTTTAAAAAAAATCAAAAAGCCATTAACTAAGGTTTGTTTAATCAGGATTTGCAAAGCGCTGAGAGATATTCAGGCACGGTTAAGTGCAGACTAACACCTCACACAAGTGTCAAGATGTACAGAGCTGCCTACAGACATGAAGAGGCACTTAGCCCAGGAAAGCCCCCCTGTTTCATTGCTTCTGGAGTATCTCTGGGCTGGATTTACCAGGAGATGTGATGCCTCCAGATGAATTCATGGGATTTGAATGCACCTGGGATGGGGCTTAAGCTGGGTGACAGCCAATGGGATCAGGCCTCCATGGTCCAGGGGTATCTTTGGGCTCTCAAGATACTTTGGCTGCTAAAACAAAGCACTTGGCCTTTGAGACAGAGCACCAGGGGAACCACAGTGTCTCCAGCCACCCTACCTTGAGACTAAATTGTGTCTTCTCTTTTCCTTACCTTCAAAGCAATAAATGCAAGAGAGGATTTATTGCTTTTTAACAAGTGCCACAAAACTTGCATTTCATTAATTTACATGGGAGGAGGGGAGGAAGCAATGCCAGTTCAATAAATTCTCCCAGACTATTGCTTGAAACAAACAACTCTGCGGATCCAGGCTGTGGATGTCACAGCAGAGGCTTTTATCCAGATGAGCTATGTGTTCAACAGGGTGACTAAAATGCTTCAAGAAAATTAAAAAAAAAAAAAAGGGAAGAAACTCAAAAAGGGTGGAGACAAAGCAGCCGCTCTCTACAAAAGGCAACGTATCACTGACACGTTGTTTGAACTCCCAGTGGTGTATTAAAAAAATAAAAATAAACCCCCTCTGAACCACAGCTGCATCCTCAGCTCTCACTGCTGTGTTATTGTAGCTCGGAGGGAAAAACGACATTGCTAAATGCCTTTTTCTTCTCTCTTCCCCCCCACCCAGAGAGGAAAAAGTGTTTGTTTTTCTTCCAGTGTTTACCATGCAGATGGCTCAGCTCCACTCCCTTCAGACTGGGGAGAAAGGGAAGAGCGTTTGGAGAGGGGTGGCTTCAGGGTGGGATCCTTCCCATCTCATTTACTGGCAAGGCCAGAGCGAATAAAAGGGATAGTCTTCCCCCCACCCCGAGCACAGCAGGGCTGCAGATGTGAACAGTGAATACAAAATCCCGCCTGAGCCCACAGCATTTCTTTGACAATAGAAAATAAATAGCTCCATATTTGTTTATTTAGTTAACTTCACTTCTGAGGGATTCGTTTTGTGCTACTGAAGAGGAGGAAATGGGGAGGAGATGGGGCTGGCTGGGCGGCCCTGCAGACCCTGCTGCTGCTGACACCAGTCCTTGCCACAAAGCCCGATGCCCTCCTGACAGTGTCACCCCAGGGGAATCCACAGGGACATGGTGCCAGCCCTTTGCTGAGCTGCCCCAAGGTGACCAAACCCATCCCAGGCGCGACGCCCCAGGGTGGGAAGTGCCCCTAGCCCAGGGGCCGGTGGTGCTCCTTGGCCAGCCAGGCACTCACAGGGGAACCCAAGTCCAGGGGCTCATCCCAGCTTTGCCCGTTTGTGACCAAGGACCACCACAGCAGCTGCCACCGCTGCACGGCTGTACAGGGTCAGCAACACAGAACCAATTGTCAGTGCACAGGGTGGCTGGGAGCATCCTTACATCACTTACCTGGTGTCCAGGAGCTTCCCGACACTCGTGCTGCTCCCTGCACGTCACCCCTGAAGTGAGAATACAGGAGCACCTTTCCCCCTGGGAAGGGTGGACTGGGCTGGGATGGGGATGGAGGGTGGGACAGGGCATGTGATGGGTACCTCCACACATCATGAGGGGATTTCCCCTTTCCCCACATAAACAGCTGCACAAGGGCAGAAACTGCCACAAAACCACTGAGGGAGCAGAGGCAGAGGGATGGAGCAGTGGAACATCAATCAAGGTCACCCAGTCGTTCTGCAGCAGAGCCAGGACAAGAAGATTTTTCAGCTGGCACCTACAGCACCTCTGGTTTCCATTAGATTGTGCCTAAGGACTGGCACCTTAATTACACGAGCTTCAAGCAGACCAGTTTCCATTTTACCTTTCCATCTCGTAGCACTTCTCTCTTACAGAAAGCAAACCAGAGGCAGACAAACACCAATGTGTGCAAACACATCCTCACCCATGCCGTCCTGAGGAACACATCAAACAGATCTGACAGCAGCAGCTCAGGCACGCACTGTTCTCTTCCCACACAATTGTCACTGCAATTTATCAGGAGCAAACCTTTCACTTGCACACCTATTTCTGAGTTCCAAGTCAAAGGCATTGTCTTTCCTTAAAAAAAAAAACCCAAACAAGCCAAGTAAGCAGACCAAAAAGTCACAGTGAAGGCGCTGCTCCTGAGGTGGGAAGGAACAGACAGATCCACCCGTGCTCCAGGCCCACCTCGGGCTTCTTTCAGGATTAGGACTCAAGCAGCAGAAATTCACCATCAGGTTCATTGAAGGTACCCAAGGGCCAGGAGAAGCAGCAGGGCAGCACTGGGGGACCATCCTGAATAAGCTCTGTCAGGGAGACACCGACCTGGTGGGGAGGAACCTTCCTGCAAATCCTCATGGAACACCCAGTGCCATTTTAAATGTGTCCTGTGTTCCACTGGCCTCTTGGGAACTGGTTGTGTTTCCTCCAACCCAACCCCATTTCATGGTTTTTAACATCACTACCAGAAAGTTAGCTCCATGTAGACGCATACCCACGGGATTTCCCATTTCCATTCCAGCTCTGTGCCTCTTCCCCAGGGTCTGCAGGGCTCCTGGGCACTGGCAGTCATTGTCCCCAGCCACCTCTGAAGGCAAATATTGAACGTAAAGCTTGCAGGTGTTCGTTTAAACAACTGTCAAATACACAACCCTTATCAGAAAGTGTTCTGTTTGATCTGCTTTGCCATCAGATAAGAGTAAACGCAGAGGGTTTTGTTAAAAAGTGTACAAAATATTTTTTCCTCAATAATTACTGTTAAAATTTTCTAGTTACAAAAAGAGAGGAATTTTTTTTTTTTTTTGAAGATACATTTCCTGATGATTTCCAGACTGGTTTTAAAAAAATCTTCCCACAAATACCAACACATTTCTGCTGCCTCCACTTTCTACCACGCTCATTGCTGCACGGTCTCAGCACCTCACAAATCTCAATTAACCTCGGCCATCCTGGGAGGTAAAAGCATATTAATAATCCTGTCTCAGATATGGATAGACCAAAGCTGTTAGCAAATGAGGCCAACATTTCACACCGAGTGCCAAGGGCTGACACTGCTTGATTTGGGGAGCAGGGAGGTAAAGCAGGAGCTTCAGGGCTCCGCACCTTCCCAGCAGCATGTCCGGAGCACACAACTCCGGGAGCTGCTGGCAAAGCCAGTTCAACTGGAATTGTTCTGCTAATTACATTTTAGCACCCTCACTGAAACATTTCTGCTCAACAAGATGCAACACCGAAACCACCGAAATCCAGGTCTGTTTTTCCAAAAGGATTACAGGTTTTGAAACCCAAATTGCTTCATTTCAACCCTAAACTCAATCCTATCTATTTCTTTGCCCCTCGTCTTTCTCTGTGCTCTGGTACAGATCCCATCATCACTCCCTCAACTTTTCCTGGGCTGATCTACACAGGATCTAGAAGATAACAAACTGCTCTTATCCCAGTTTCACCAGTGAGGAGGGGAGCACAGACAAATTAATTTGTTTAGCTGCTATCACAAGCATCAGCACAGCCAGGGGAGGGACACCCCAAGTCAGAGGCTCAACATCTGTTTAGCTGTTCTGCAATTCCTCTGGGATATCAGCTGGGATTTGACCTTGTAGCTACTTGAGCAGAGATAGTGAGCTCTAACACAACCTTCAAAGAGACAATATTACATGGCTGGTTCCTATATCATGCAAAGATAACACTAACATGTTTTTAAATCATGAATTATAAAAGAAGGCAATGAGAGATTAAGGCTACCGATAGTCTCCTGACAAAAAATTCCAGTTTCTTCACAGCAGCTTTGTCCCAGACTTTAAGGCTCAGAGAATTACAGTTACTCCGCTTTATTCCCCTCCTGACCCTCTCAAAAGGCAATTTCGCAGGTTGTAAAGCTACTAGAATGTAACATGCATTACCTTACTCCTGTCTTCCCGAGAGCATTAGCCCATGAAGCACGATGGCAGGCAATCTCCACAGCCTCGTCCCCGAGCAGGACAGCCGGGGCTGTGACAGCCCACAGGTGACATCCTCCGACTCTTGTGGACACACACCTGAGCGAGGCAGCGCCACACCACACAGCCCACCCCTGTACCTCCTACAGAGCAGGATAACAGCTTGTCACCCCAGTTTAAACAGGCCTTTACCAGCTCCGCTTCCGCCAACCACAGTCTCCCATCCTTCCTCCCTTCATTTGTTACAAAGGAGATACATCTCAGCCAATTAGCTAATAATTAAACCGAACTTCCAGGGCTCAGAAGCTTTGAGGGCACCGGTTCCCAAGCCTAAGCCTCCTCCCAGCCAGTTTTGCATACTTTTCAGCACAGGACACCTTTTCGTATCCAGGGGTGATTCCTGGCGCAGGGACCGCGCTGTCCCCAGCCCCGGCCCGCCTCAGTCACTTTCTCTCTCCTTGCTGCAATAAACACCAACGCAAGGACCCAGAGTTCCTGGTCCCCTGCCAAGGTCCCTTCCTCCCTTCAAAGAGCCCGGAAGAAGGTTTGTGTCATCAGCCTTTGCACTGCCTTTCTTTCCTTTCCTCTGCAGGTGCTCCCCTCTCGCAGGGTGTGAGGTTCCCCTCACCTGCTCCTTTGACACGCTGCAAGCTTTCTGTTTGATGAGTTTAGAGATTACTCTGCCAGCCAGGAAACCATGTGGGATTGGTGGCGAGACCCAAATCCAAAACAAAAGCACGGAGAGCCTGCAAAACTGCTCAGATTAACAGCAGGCGACCAAGGGGCTTTCACAGGCAGGACGGCAGCACACGCTCTGCCCTCCCTGAGCTGTCACTGCAAAATGAAATGCTGATCTTAAGTGCCTAGGGAAAAAAAAAGAGAACTTGATCCAAAGAGAAAATGCCACCCAAACGAGCCTTCAGATGGGGAGGAGTGAGGAGCTGGAGAAGCCAGAGCTGTTCTCTCTGGCAGCAGCCATGGAGAGAAGCTGAGCTCCTGCTCCCCATTCTCTGCCTGCCCCAGGGATGTTCATTTTTATCCCCCCCCCCCTCCCACCCCCAGCCCCCGGAACAACAAGTGGACCCATCCTGACTTATATTAATTGCTTGTGGAAGAAAATAAGCGTTTCCTATCATATTTTCCTCTCCACCACTTGGGTGGGACAGCAGCAAAAGCCTCAGGCTGATGTTCCTTTGACAGCCACAGGCACCCAGGGAGTTGGTGGGAGCTCAGCCCAGCACTGGCTCGGGGTGGGACGGGAAATTCACTGTGGATGTTGGTCTGCGAGATGTGACTGCCTCGAGTTAAAAGCAGAAGCGTTTTAATAAGAAATATGCCTCTGAGTCACGATGCTCCAGGGACCAGTGGTATACTGTCTTACCCACCAGCCTCACTCGGGGATTATTTTAAGGTCAGGATCTGGGCTTAAAATTGCTCAGCTGTGAACAGAATAAACACTTGGTCATGTTTGCTCACTCGAGCTAAAGGTGAGTCACCTGTAATAACTTTCAGAGGGAAAATTATATGAGTAATACTTTGAGAACAAGGCATGAAAAATACCGAGAGGGAGCCTTGTGATGTATTTAATAATCACGACCCCTTGCTGAATCATGATCCTCTCAAAGAGCCGTTCCCTCGCGCTCACCATCATTTGATTGCTTGGCTCTGGAGCGTGCTAACCCTAAAACATTCTGCAAATACATTTGTGTCGCTCAGCTCTATCTGTGTTTAGAGAGTGCCTTGGAGAACACATTAAACACTTCAGCTGCTAAAGCGAGTGTCAGCGCCGTCCCAAGAGCCTCTGAAGTAAATGATGTCGTTAAGCACATCGTGGGAATAGTCATATTAATCTGCTGTCTCTGTGCAAACCTGCCTTTACACCCGAGCCACAGGGGTCAGACCGGGTGTGCCGGCACATTTGCAGCAGCTCCCAGCTGCCGGCACCAGCAGCGGGACAAGCGACGGGGCCTGACCCTGCTGCTGGCTCCTGTGGAGCTGAAAACGGAGGAGCAGGTGGGAGATTCTGGCCAGGGCTCCCCACAGCCAGCGCTTGCCTCGCCACCTGCCAGCATCTCCTCAGCCCTGCCGGGCTCCTGCCACGCTCTGTGCTCCCAGCCCGGCACATCAGTCCTAGGGATCAGCATCCACCCTCCAAGATAAACTTGGATCGGGTGATCAGAGCCAGACAAGTGCCTACTGCTGGGTTAATCCCCTGAGGTTTCATACTGAGGGGGAGCACATGGAAAACCAGGGGGGTTTTTAAGGGAAAGATCCTCAAACAGCTGTTTTTCTGCAGAGGGAGTGTGAAAGATGTTGTGCAAGGGTCAGAGGACTCATGACACCTCCAGGCAGGTGTCTGTGTCTCCAGGGCAAGGTGTGCCCCGAGGGGAATACTCAGGAAAGACAGGGCATGGGTGGCACGCAGCATCAGCTCTGCAGGTGCCCGGGCAGAACAGGCCCTTGCTGAGAGCCCGGCTCAGGTCACGGGCAGCACCTCCCTGCACAGCACCAGCACCACCCACCTGCTGCCCTCCGCAGCCCTGCCTGTCCCTCCCTGTCACCCAGCCTTACCAGCCCGTGTTTGCTCTTGCTGCCTGCACAAGCACCCAGGCAGTACCAAGACATGACCCTGCCAGACGAGCCCTGCACTGTGGAGTGGCACCATGCCCAGCACTGCACAGCTCCCTGAGGGCTCATCTCACCCCCGTGGAGGACACATCCCAGTGCTAACCTCTGGTTTGACATGTCATGAGCCCAGCAAGGCGATGCTGTGGCTGAGGAGAAGCAAAAGAGAAGGTTTCCATGGCTATTGTATCCCATCAGCTCTTCTAACCTCCTCAAATATAACTGTTCCTTAGAAGGTTTACTGTTATTATTAATGTACATAAATCATATCCCTCTGTGCCATTCCTTGTTCCAGACGTCAGCCTGTGTTTTGTGCACTCTCTGCACAGGCATGGAGGGATGTGCAGTACCTCCAGCAGGAACTCTGGGACCTTTGATAAGGGCAGCAAGACTGGTTTCCCTGGCCGCCATCCTCAGGTTAATGCATTTGCAGGACAAACTGTTGATAATCCCTAGGGATGACACCTTGGAAGTGAAGGCATTCACTCCTGGAGGGACAAAGGGAAAGGGCTGTAGATAACCTTGAGAGGGGGCAGAGCTCTGCAACATGTCTGAGACCAAAACTGGGACTTGGAGCCCTGAGGAGGCTGGGGGCAGGTGGAGCCCTTTGCCTCAGTGAGAGGTGAAGCCTGGCCACTGAGCTGGCTGCTGTAAGCCCAGGGCTGCTGGCTGCTCCTCCCGTGCAGCTCTCATGGTGTGCCATGATCTGCTCCTGAAAGCTGGCCAAGTCCCCGGGGAAGCTCAGGCATCAGCTTTGCACACCAAGCCTTGAGCCTGCTGGCAGGTCTCAGGTTTGGATTCACAGCACATTAAAGCACTGTGGGGGGCTGAGAGGAGGCTGAGCCGTGGGTGCGCTTTAGCAGAGCATCCCTCCAGCCCCACGGGCACAGCTGCAGGTGCCTCAGCCTCGGAGCACAGGGCTGTGGGCCCGGGCTGTGCCTGGCAGAGCGAGGTGCTCTGCTCCCAGCCATCAGTTTTCCCGTGCTGCCCTTGCTCTGAGCTCCCGGACGCGTTGCTCACGCTGCCGGGCAGCAGGATCCTGACACGGCTGTAATGTAATTTTGCATGTGTTAATTTCATTTCTTGGCTTTGCTCAGGATCAGCTATTATTCTGCTGAGATCGTAACCAGGAACGGGTGAAGCTGGTTCAGAGAAAACAGCCAAGCCCATGCCTTTCATTTCCCCTCTCCTCCCAACTGCTGTGACCTTTGCCCATTACTAGAACCAAAATTGAAATAAGCCTTTTCTTTCTGAGACTCTGAAATACTCAGCTCTGAGTCAAATTCATGGAACAAGGGAACTGATTCAGACAGCCACAAGCTATTGTTTCAGTTCCACCTTAAAGCAGTTCCAGCTCTGTCAGCTCTTTTCTTTCCTCCTTTTAAAACCCAGCTGAGAACAGCCCAGTAAGGGGCCGGTTGACACAGGGGATGGAGGCACTGGGCTGCTCACAGCTCTTTCCAAAGCCCCCACATCCCTAGAGAGCACCATGGCAAACAGCAACACACAACTCCCACACTCTCCTGCCCTGGCAGGGGCTCCCTGTCACTCAGGGGACAGATCCATTGTCATCTTGCTGAGAAACCAGTACTGTGATAGGGCAAATATGGAGTGGGTGGCTCCTAAGGCACGGGCTGGTTCTTTGGGGGGGCCTTGGTTTTACCAGATCCAAAAATAAAGTCAGCACCTGGCACTGTATCCCTTGCAGAAGTGAAGAAGCCCCGCTCGAAGGACTGCTCTGTACAGTCTCACACGGCACAGCCACCATCGGCCACCAGCACGGCAAACCCTGCTTGGACACCCACGCAGCCTGCACAGCTCCTGAAGGAGGGCTCCCTGCACCAGTGTAAGCATTTCTCCCAATCTCACCCTGTTTCTGAACTGCAGGTTTGTACTGGTACAGACCTCAGTGTAGCTACACCCATGCTCAATTCTCTGGAGTAGGTAAGCCAAGCCCCTAGGAAAAAGGCTATTATGGGATTCTCTGAGTCACCCTGTGCCTTCTCCAGTTGTACTTAAACCTGATACTGATCCATACTGTTGTTGAAAGCAGAAATTAAGCAGACGAACAAGGAGCTGGGAAAGCACTTTAAAGACTTCTTCATCAAAGGTGATTTTAAAATATTTTCCAACTCGGCATCCTTTAGCATAAATACACCACCCAGGTTCCCAGGGGCCTTTGGGGTAAGAAGATCAGTGTGGTAAGGAAGCCTCTTCTCTGCCAAAGTCTGATATTTGAGGAGCTCCTACTTGCAAAATAACACAGGCACCTGTTGTTTGTTTTGGCAATTCTGAAATCACAGTGTTCCCGTAAACTCCACACACACACGCACACACGGGTTCTGGGAGAGCCCTCGCTCTCAGTGCTGGAAGAGATAGTGTTATCTAAACAAATAAATCCTCAAGGTTTCTGAGTGGTTTAGCAAAGGCTGCATGGAAAAATTACTGTGCAACTGTCAAATAGCTGAGATTCAGGCCCAAAGGCCAAGAAAGGTGTCTGTTCTTGCTTTATTGCAATGGGAGTGTGCCAGCCATGACCACAGCCGAGCACAGCTGCCGGTAACAGAAGTGCTTCTTCACAAGGAAAGGTGGGATTTGCTTTTGGAGCACCTTTGCCACCCAGTCCAGTGGAAATCTCACCAGTAATGCGGGGCCTGCCCATCCCTCAGGTGTTTCATGGCTGTTTGCACACGGGATGGGATTCACCTTCATGGCCGCGATGGGCTCAAGTCAGAATGATGATCCAGATTTGGCCCTGAAAGGGTGAATTCAGAAAGCTGAGAGGTCCTGCCCAGGTCTGGCGATGCTGCTGGAGAGCTGACAGGTACAAGGGAGGCAGAGCAGCCTGCATGGGTCACCGTGAAGTCAGTAAGAGATGCACCCACAAAACCTACTGGCAAAGCAGGTAAAATGCAGGTACAAACGAGGATTGAACCCCACTAAAAGCTAGTGTTGGTACACATATGTGTGTAGGCTTGAAGATGTGCTGGTGCAGGACCCCGGTGTAGGGATAGGCACAGGGACTCTCAGCACCACACAAGGGAGGATGGGACAATGTTAGAAACGAGGCCTTTTATCCTCTTCCAGAAAAAAAAAAGCAAACCCATGGATGTTAAATGTGAAGCCATGCATGAAATAACAACCTGTTACCTTAACACCCAGCTTCTTGCCTGAAACATGTTTGTTTTGTACAGTGTTTATGCAGAAAATTTTTTCAGACACCCAAGACAGTTGTGATTACTCACCTTAATGTTCAGCATTTATCCATATCTATCTCAGGGTAGTTAACATACGCAAGCCAGCCAGGCTTAGCAAATCTTTGCCCTTTTCTACATTATTGATCTGACATTTCCTCTGGAGTATTTCAACGGAGAATTAAATTAGCGCCGTATCTATGGACATTACCCAGTTAAAGCAGACCAGCTGCACAGACTGGCACACCCTTTGTTCAGTCAATCACCATCTTCCCTTTATTAATTCATGAAACCTTGTTGTTGTTTCTTAAAAGTGGAAGATGCCATTAGCAATGCTAATGAAAACTACCGGGCTCATTATGGCCGGTGCTCTCCAGACGGCCCCAGAAGAGCTCTCTCCATCCTACGGAGACCCCACTCCGCCATTCCCAGGCACTAGGAACGTGTTGTTTGCTTTTCCTCAGACATGTTCTTGGGAGAAGATAGGCCTGCCCATTAACTGTGTCGTGGCCAGACAAACCAGCTCCCTGCTCAGTCTGGGGCGTCTCCAGGAGGCCCCTGGGACGGTCCCACATCGGTCCTGGCGCCAAGAAGTCAGCACGGGTGTGAAAGGCATCAGCCCAGTTCTCTCCCTTCTTCCCACGTTCTCTTTTTAAGCTCAAACTGTCGAGTTATTTCTGCAGTTAAATATTCATTTTCCCTTTTGCTTTTATGTCACGGAAACACCACTGAAAGATCAGCAGGAAAAACAAATTACTTAGAAAAGACGGTTTGGCCTGAGGAAGAGGTGTCCTCAGCATAGACTCAACTGCCTTCCTGGATTTACAGGGCTTTCTTTGGTATTTAATAAAGATTGCTGTTCTGACAATAAAGAGAAACATCTGCTGCCTTGTGTCTGGCTGGCTTTAACAACCTTTATTTTCCATTCTTAAGAGAACAGTTTGGATTGATTAAGACTCAAGCAAAGTATCTTATACTTTGATACATCCCCAGCTTGTTGAAATCTTACCTGAAACACTAAAAAAAAAAACAAAACCAAAAAGCTACCAAAAAAACTAGTGCACTAAATGAAAGTCTGGAGGACATGTGAAGGCCCAGAGACTTCAAAGAAGCACTTTCAAGGTTGAAGACTGAATCTGAAGACTTTTATATTGCTCCAGCCACAAAGGAGCCCTTCAGCTGGGCTCTGGGCACTGTGCTCTGCTCAGGCTGGGGCTTCACCTGCACAAAGCCCTGCTGCAGCTCAGGGGGGTCCCAGTTTGTACACACACACACACACACACAGAAGCCTCATGAAGACTACACCGGGTCTGATCCCCAGGCTTTGACTCTGTCTGAGCTTCTACCCAGTCAGAGAGCAAAGCATCCAAAAGTTTCATGTTGCTGGACGACTTGGAGATGTCGTGGGAGAATCTGAGGATGCTCTGACATCTACAAAACTGCATCTTCAGATTGGAACAAGACAAATTTTCGGCTTGAAGAGCGATAGAAAACATATAATAAAGAAAACAAATCTGAGGCTATGCTTTTTATCATATGTAAAGCTCTGAACAGGAATCTGTGCAGACTTGTTGACTCCAAGCATAGAATACCTCTAGGTGAATAGAAATTCTTATGCTTCACACGTTGCCCTGGGTTATTCCTCCATGGAATACCCAAAAAGAGGTTTTTGCTGTCAGATTTCACTTGCTTCTCTTAAACTTTTACTTTTTCATTTCCAAAAAGGAAAGCTGCCAGAGAAGATGATAAATGTTAATGTTGGTAAATGCACTGGGTAAAGTCAGGGAGCATTCAGGCAGATGATGGCTCTGTAAAAGCATTTCAGAGGAGAGGAGATCAGGCTCAGGGCTGGTTTGATGCTGGGACATGCTCCAAGTTGCTGCTCTGCACCTCATCATGAGACAGGGTAAGAGGTGAAGCACATGCAGCCTCAGAGCTGCAGTGGGAGACCACCCTAATGCTAAAAACTCATCACTTGAATAGCCCTGCTCAGCAAAAAAGCCTCCATTTCGGAGATAGGGCAATGATGTGCTACGCTCCCTCTCACAGCTTGGCTGATGGGGTTTGGCAATATGTGCCTTGCTTCTGCTAGCAAATATAAAATAATCCTTGCTTCTATGCACCCAAAGATTCCAGTCATGTCAAAGCATGGGGTATATTTTGTACTGTGTGCCCACTGGGGATTAGGCTGGGACTACTTAACCTCCCCCCAACCACAGGCACCAGCCAGGAACCACCCTCACTCAGATCCTCTGTATTTTGTTTGCCCAAAGGACAGTCCCTGTGTTAGCAGGGACATTTAACTCACTCTCTTCTCCTGCAGTTTAATTGCTGAAATTATATTACAGAACTGGAGAAGGACACAAACCATACAAACCAAACCCCTGGAAACACGGTGACAGCCAGCCAAAATCCCCTTCTCTCTGCAAAGAAGAAATCACATCAGGTCAGCTTCAGCACAGCCAGTTTATTTAGCCAAGACAAGAGAGTTGTTGGAGCAAATAATTGAGGAATAATATGATAAAACACAGTATTAGCAATAACTGCCTTTACTGATGGGCCTCTGAATGAGACGTGCTCAGTGTGCTGCACGTGCCCCACGTGCTGTCATTTCCTTGCTCTGAACAGATTTGCTGAAGATTTGAGCCCTAATCTGTGCACTGTAACATTATCTCAGCATTTGTGTTTGTGTGCTGATCTTCTGTGGTTAGATGTGGGCTTTGGCTCCCGCGGGGCTCCCTAGCACTGTGATCCTGTCTGCTCCAAATAACTGCACACTGGTTTTTACATGGGGAAAAGGTCTGTTTTGTTTGGGGTTTTTTGAAACGGTTTTAAAAAAACCCAAGGCAACAGATTTGTGGTGTCTGACCCTGGATTTCAGAATGGCAAAGGCATCCACTGGCTTTGCCAAAGGGCCTCATCGAGGTACCCAAAATAAACGACCTGAGCACAGAGCAGATCCTCAGCTGATGTAAAATCAGTGAGAATCCACAGCACTATTCACGCTCCAGCCCAAGACGGGATCCCTCTGAATCACTGTCCACTGAAAATGCAAGAAGCCAAGTGTAGGCCCCAAATTGTTACCAAATAACAATTTTTTTTTAATGTGCTCAAAATGAAACAGTCCATGTCCGGAGCATTGTCCTGAAAGGGAAGAGCACCTGCCACTCCTATGGTCACAGTCTCCCTTTTTCTTTATCTTGGGCTTCTGACTCCTTAATCTGTTGTGGAATGTCATTTAATTAAGCATTTTCAGGGTTCACTCTAGGCCGTGGGATTATGCTGTAAGCAGGCAACGCTGGCCTGAAGTTGCGATAATTAAGGCCACGAAGGACAGCTTGGCACGTTGTCTAATCAGGGAGCCAACATAAATATGCCAGAGCTGGTTCTAAATATTTCCATGGTAGAAGCATTCAGACTTACTAGATGGGTATCCCCTCATCATAACGGAATAGAGAAATAAGAAAAAAAAAAGTGCATTTTCCAGTTAAATTAAATTTAAAAGGAGATAAAAGAAAGACATTAGAAACAATCTTGAGAGAAGAGCGCCTGAAAAGGTTTAATTCCAACCTTACTAATTCTACGATTTTATGAATAAAGGATTAACGAGCACCAGGAGTGGGAAGACCAGGCCAGCATATGGCACTGCTGCCTTCTGCACCCCAGCAGAGCCAGAGCCCGAGCACCGGACTCGTGAGCTGCCCTGCGAGGTCAGACCCACTCACAGATGGTGCAGTTGGGCTGACCCGAGGGAGCTGCTGTGGGTCCACCAGGGGAGCTTCCAGCACGGCCCCGGTGCCAGCGTGGCCCTGGTCCCCGGACACGGAGCAGAGCGGGGCCGGGGCTGCAGCTGCTGGGCGCTGGCACCTCCCCAGCTCCACAAACAGGTGCTGCCTCCCCCAGGGTGGCACAGCAAGGGGGGCAGCTGGGTCCCCACAGCACCCAGCAGGCAGCCTGGGGCAAGGAGAGGGATGAATTAACCCCCAAGGCCAGTTCACTCATCTGGTACCTCCGTGCCGTCGCTCGCTGCCCAGCGGTGTCTCTGGGGAGCCCAAGTGCACTCATGGGTCGCACGAAGCAAAACAACCACCTTCTCCTACACTCAAGGTGCAGAGGTGTTTCCTGGATTCCTGCCTTCACTTCTTACCTTCAGCTCCAGCTGAGTTGTCCAGATTGCTTCCTGGGCACCCCCTCTCCTCCTGTCTCATTCTGTCCCTCCCACTCCAGTTCTGCCCTCCACACCATCATTACCTTGTGCAGATTCAGACAAATGCCTGTGCAAAAAGGCAGAAGCCCTCAGCACGAGACCACTGCCTGCCTGTCAAGTTTCCGTGCTGGTGAGACCCAGTGGCACCCACCACGCAGTGCTGACACCCATCCCCTCCCAGCCTGGAGTTCATACACGGGCAACACCTTCAGGCATTTCCCTTTGTTCCCCGCTCCTCTCACAGGATAGGAATTTACACATCATGATGTTTCTCTTACCGATAATCCTGTCTGCTTTCCAAGTTTGCTTGGGCTTCTCATATGCTGGCAGAGGTTTGTTTTATCCTTCGACAGGCTCAAACACAGCAGATGGGTACACAACCAGCTCAGCTACCTGCTGGAAAGTCTGTATTATGGTTGTACTATGAATGTTCAGAGAAGTTTCTTTGAAAATTAACAAGTGTGACACACAATTTTGGGTTCAAGGGCTTCTATGCTTTCCAGTATTGCCAGACATGAAAAGTTCGTATAGGACAACAACACAGTTCAGGGCATTACAAAAGAAAAGGGGGAAAGATGCACTCAATTTTTCCAATGTGAGTATGGAAGAAAGAAGAAAAGGCTGGGTTAAAAAAAATATTAGAAAGGAGCTGTGTAGTCCAAGTATAACTTCAAGTAATAGTCTCTCCTGCTTACTAAACTAAATTTTACAGGACAAGGAGATACCTGTGTGTCCAGCACTGAGCACAAACAGGGCTTTGGTGTCTGTGATCCGATACATCAGTGGATCTCGCAGCTGCCATTCACACAAAGACTTGCAGGAGCCGGGTCATTCTCCTCCTTTTATGTGCACCTGAGCAAAATGCAAAGCAGACTCAAAACAAGCACAATTCTCCCTTTTCCTGCCAAGCAGGCCCCAGAGCTGACAGCCAGGGCTGTGCACGGTGTTCCTTCCCCAGTGCCTCCTCATTAGAAGCGTCTCCTGAAACACGCTCGGTGTCATATCCATTTAGCGTCAGGTGACAGGCATTTTCCTCTGTAACATTCACTTTAACAGTGGTACTATTACTTTTACTTGAGTGCTTTGATTTAAGCCACAGGAGATGTCACAAATTAGTGTTTACAAAACTTAACACGAGGGGGCTGTCAGTACTTGCTCGAAGACAAGGATTTAGATGGTTGAGACCCCAATGAGGAGGTAGCAGACTAATTGCAGGAGCCAGGGTACAGGAGGATTCTAGACCTCAGTGTCACCTCAAGCAGAAGTGAAATTAATGATGCTCACAGTGTAGCTCAGTGAAATGAACACACACCCCCCCCCTTTTTTTTTTATGTTTTTGTTGTTGTTGCTTTGGTTTTTGCACAGTGCAAAAAGGAATTAAAAGAACAGTGACAGAGTCCAGCTCACCTTGGTAACTGCTCTCTCTGCTTACAGCATCCTGACACTGCCCATTAGATACACGAACACACTTCAACAGTGAGCCTCTCTCTGCTAACCTGACTCATAAACCAGCACTAGAGTTACGTGCTGCAAGAGAACAGATTCCAAGAGGGCTTGAATAAATAAATTGCCTAGTGATTCAAGGATCATATACAAATTCTTCTATGATCCAAGAATTCAGTGATACTATCTGTTAGCTGCGAGATTTTGTTTCCCAGCAGTGAGCTATCCAAGTGGAAGGAATCTATTTTGCATTTGGGAAAGTCTGAAAAATACATGTAATTGCTCTGACTAATAAACAGTCAGGAGAAATGCAAATTGTGAAAGTGTGATATTTAAAATCCTTCAAGTATAGAAGACATCAGTGTGCAGAGGAATGCACAGTATCCCTTAGAAACACGGCTCTCCTAAGAGGCCCTTCAGCAGAGCAAGGTATTCCCATGTTTACTGTTAATGAACAAAAAGCTGCCACTAAACACACACCAGCATTAATGAGAAGTTTGATACAAGTGCAGCTTCCTTTGTGAGATGAACACACCACCTCAGAGCCACCGAAGAGGCCGAGGGTCCCATCAGACATCTCCTCTCCAGCCTTTCATCATGATTCATTGCACTGCTCAGTGCAAATCACAAGCTACAAAATTGCATTATCAGTACAGCACTTTTTAATCAATTCAAGGTACTGATGTTTAAATATCTCCCGCACTGAAAAGCAATTGCTGTTTAAACCCATTTTTTTTTTAAAGAAATCATTATAACATTCTCATAATTGCTTATCTCTCAGAAGAAGATAATGCAGACACAGCTGCTATTTCAAAGGCCATTTTATACACGTAGCTCAAACAGTCACATTTGAAACACAGCA
The DNA here is from genome assembly GCA_013397565.1 of Ptilonorhynchus violaceus. Lineage (NCBI taxonomy): Eukaryota > Metazoa > Chordata > Aves > Passeriformes > Ptilonorhynchidae > Ptilonorhynchus > Ptilonorhynchus violaceus. The sequence goes on along the minus strand of VZRJ01012708.1, from coordinate 2,028,523 downwards.
GAGATTCTCCCTAATTCAGGAACCTATTTATTGCTGACTGCACTGGGTGACAGAGGTATTATACACCATGATTTGCCCAAGGACTTCCTTCTCTGCTGAGCCCCCCTTCAGCAAAACATTTCAAGAGATGCTCAAGACCACACTCAGGTGATTTACTGAGCATCTCCCCACTGGCTTTAGGGAGCTGTTTTCCTCTAGATGATCCTCCCCTTCCTTCCCTCAGCCAGCCAAGCAGAGCACCTCGCAGTGCCCCACCAGCCACCTCTGCTCAGCGTGGGTGGGTTCAAACCCTGGCATCGCCCCCACGCTCACCCCTGGAGCCCCAGGCCTGCCTCTCTAATAGAAAACCTCAGGAAAATATCTGTGTGGTAGATAAGGTCACACAACGCTGCTGGGGTCAACAGCCATCTCTATCTATCAGGGTTTTGAAGAGGAAATATGATCTTGCCTTGAAATTGAATATCTCCCTCGTCCGCAGGTGAGCGAGCGCTTCCTCCCGCCTATAAACTGGAATGCTGCTTCCCCACCTGGCACAGCAAGGCTGTTTCTCTAGGCATGCTCAAATACCAGTGGCCAGGACCAGGACAGCACCCACAGATAAATACACCAACTCTTATTATAGCGGGATATCAACTCCCACAGAATTCCCTGAGAGCATCCCTCCCTTATCATTATCCCCGTTTTTTTCTGGTTGCCTCGCCCTGTCCTGCCTTTCAGCCCAGCAGGGAGGGGATCATCTCCCAGGACGCTGCATCCCTACACGCAGCAGTATCCCCAGAGAGGGTCCCCACAGCACATTCCCACCCCCACCTCCCCAGGGAGCGCGTGGATCCCTTATCATCACCCTTTGCTGCGGCATCTGCTCCAGCGAATACAATCAGAGGCTCTGGGAGACTGCAATTCACATTCCAATCAGTGATCAGAGACCCCAGGAGACTTCTAGAAGCCAAGATTTCCCACCACTTCACATTGCCCTTCATGTGATATGACCTGAGATAGAGATCTCCAGCTCCACTGCACACATTCCCCAAGGCTTGGATCCCATGACCAAATCCCTTGCTCTCCCATCCTCTCCTGCAAGCAGGAGCAGAGCTAAACACAGTGCCCAGGCACCAGGGCTGGGGAGTCCCAAAGCATGAAGGACCATCAAGATCATCCATCTTCCATGTAGTAAAGGCCACAGGGCTACCAAAAATTAATGACAATGGAAAACCAGAGACATTTCTTAGGAAAATGTATGTCCTGACATTGCTATTGCTAGTGCTGAAGAAGCCACTGGTGCTTGTGTTGTTCCAACAGTTAATTACCTTTACTTTTAGAAATGTGCATCCTTTTTCCCCTGACAGAAAACTATGCCAACAAATTAGTCAAGCTAATCAGTGCCCTGACTCACTACCTAACATCTAAGAACAGGAGGAAGAGATGAGATAAAATACATGGGTAATACAGGTTCTAGAAAACTACAGATAAAAATACCCTGGAAACTAGGTTAAATTACCAGGAAGATAAAGCACATTAGAAAACGGGAGGATATGAATCAATAATTTACATTTCAGAACTGTTACTCAGGCATTTACAAGAGCTTTCAAACACCTGTCTCCCTCATCCCTCTCTAAATCTTGACCCTGACAATGATCCCCAGCAATTTCTTCAGAACTGAAGTAAATTTTACAGCCTCTTGCAATTTGGCTAGACAGGAACATGGCCAGTGAATGGAAAGAGAGAAAATATTGGGGGCATAGGAGGGGATCCAGGATCTCACTTGATTGCAATTGTTGCCACCAACACAGCGTAGTGATTTCCCACCACTTATAATTTAAACAAACTAAGGCAGTTCTGCTGCTAAACATTGTGTTTAAGGACACAAAGGCTCCCTGATGCTGTTAACACAGCTGGACTGCCAGCTCGGAAATGTCAGCTTTCTTCCCTCTGCTGCAAAAGCTCTACTGTTAATTTTGACATCTGGTTTTTAGTGAGATGCATTTCTTGCAGAGCAAATGCACACTGACAAATCCGGGGCCCTCTGTGTATTTTGATAAATTGCAATCCATTATGAATATATATCTTGCTGTAATGAAATGTTAGCTTTGCAGTTGCAATGCAAGCTGTCCAAGTATCTGGTGGGAACATTTAATAACAACAATATTTTGCTACCTCATTTAAGTATTCCTAATACGCTTGCCTGGATGAGTTTTTCCCCTGATATATTAACGGCTTAATAGCACACAGGTGAAAGCAGCGAGGTGATATTGAGATAAAAAACTGCCCTGGCAGCTCAGAGCCTCTCTGCAGAGGAAGCAGAACATTGACATGTCTGCAGCAGTTCCCACTGGGATCTTGCTGACAGCAAACATCATGGATCAAGACAGTCCTGCGACGGTGCACAGCTCAATTACCGCACAGCGCTCGCCCCGGGTGTGCTTCGAGGGCCTGGCCACGTGTCCCGGGGACCTGGGGGCTGTGATGGGTGCACTGAGCACGTCCCCCACGGGGAAGCCAGCAAGGCTGGTGAAAAGCACTCCCTGCACCTGCTTTCCAGCGCTGCGAAGAAAGAGTCCTTGCTCTTTTAGACGATAAACTATTTATTTTTCTCTGTTTAGCCCAAAAGGCTCTGAACACAAAATTAGCAGATCCTGATGCAAAGGATCACGTCTGTCTGGGGGGGATGACTGAGAACACAGGCAGGGATGACAGGGAAGCACTGCACACCCAAGGCAGCGCTGGCAAGCCTGGGTGCCCGCTGGGCCTTGGGACTGTGCCTTCCAACGCTGCTTCCGAGCACTCCTGCACCAGCAGCGACACACCGGCTGCAGCCACGGCGGCCAAAATACCCTGGGCTGCATTTAGGCCTGACCTATAGCGAGATCCATCTGCAACAGCTGGCTCAGTCTGACTTGGCCCTGGATGCGTGTCCCAGTAAATCACCTCCTGTCAACAGGACAATCTTCCAGAGGACTCCACGTCAGCCCGGTGGCACACCGGCTCCCTCCGTTCCAGAGGGGCTGGCCGCGTTCTGCTGACCCAGACGGATATCTGGTGACAGGAATGCTCGGCCATGCTTTGTCTTACAAGATCACGTTGCTGGAGCACGGGTGCCCAGCAAGCAGGGAGCCAGCACAGAGCTGCCCTACCCGCCTGGGAACACCACGGTCCCTGCCCGGAGGCAGCCACAGAGGCAGCGCCTCCAGGCAGAGGGTGCCCCAAATCCCAGGTGACCACCCCGACCTCCGGCTCTGCCAGCGCATGCAGGAGCTGCTCAAGAGCACGAGGCTGTGCTTGTGCACTTCAGACACGGAGCAGAGACGGTAAAACCCAGCACTGAGACAGATACACAAACCCAGGTGCTTCAAACCCCGCAGTCAGGCAATGCTGGTCCCAGATCCACACACTGACACCAGCATGGGGCCAGGGACAGGAGAACGGACCCAGGGAGCACCCTGGGAAGCCCAGCTCATCAGCTGTTCCATGTTAGAAGCTTTCTGAGCAAAGCAAAAAGCAATGACCCCCATGGCAGAGCCAGCTCGCAGCAGCAGGCTGGGGACGTGGCCACCCCCTCAACTTGGCATCAAGTTTTTCTGGTGTACTGCAAAGTTAGTTAATTTAGTCCAAAACTTCAGGAATATTTGACTCTACCTGATGTTAAGGATTCTGTCAGATTAAAAAGGAGCCAGCAGTTGAGTAAATCATGGCAAGTTATGACAAAAAAAAAATACAGTGAGGCCTAGACACCAGAAAAACAGACAAAAGAGATATTTAGACACAAGCATAATTTGTAATCTCATTAATTTTGCAAGAATTGCTCTCTATTATAAATTATATAAAATAAAAATAAAGAATAACATCTAGAAAGAAAACCTCAAGAAGTCATTAAAACTTTTGATGCTGATTATAATGAAGAAAAATGCATATAGGTAGCAGGGAAAAGGCAACTCCACAGCACAGGTGCTACAGTTCCCGAGGATTTATGAGCAGCCTTGGTGTGGGGAGAGAGGGGTTTTCCCAAAGCTCTGCATGCAGACTGGATACAGCAGCCACGCAGAGCTGTACAAAACAGGCAGGTAGACAACAAATAGAATCACAGGTTCTCATTTGTTCTAAATTGCTCACCATGTCTTGCTGCAGCACACAAAATGTGGAATGCCATCCAACATATATCAAGACTACAGACATTTAAATCTAGAAGGAATTAGGACCTGGGTTTTTTCATCTCAAATCAGTACCTCATCCAGCTACTGGAACAGTCCTGATCCCAGTTAAAAAATAGCTTGTACCATCTGCTATTACTGTCAAATTTATTATTATACTACTTGGTTATATTTTGATTTAAAGGGCTACTTCACAGGAGGGAAGCAAAGCTCACAGTGGAAAGACTTAACTGACATCAGGGATCTGGATCAGGCCCCCTGTGAGCAGCAGAGAATTAATATTAATTCCTAACTTTCCTATTTGAGCATGATGTGCCCCCAGGCTGGCTGCTTGTCTTAGCAGAATCACTATCTCCTGTTTAGGCATGACAATATTTGTCAAGTGCAATGCTCATTAGTCTGCTGTGTGGTCAGGCCAGCAGTGTATAAACACTTGGAAAGATCAGGTGGGGACTAAATGTCTGTGCTTTGTGGTCAATTATAGCCATCAACATTAATGATGTCACCATGGAGAGCTACACAGGGAGGAGAGAGGGAAGTGCTTTTCCAAGGTTAGTCTTGACAACATACCTTGGCTACAAGCAGCTGGCAATGAAAAATGTAGTGTGCACCTCCAGCCCTTGCCCAACCCTCTCAGTGATTTATTTCAAGAATAGTCTAGTGGCTTCTTTTTTTAATACCTGAATAAAAGACAAGCTTTCTAACCTGAAGTGCATTCTCTTGTATTCTTCAGAATTCCCACTGTTGATGATACTTCAATCTGATGCCTAATCAAAGAGAGGAAAAGCAGCACAGGGCTGAAGAAAGTTTCCCATCTGCCTTTGTTTTGAACTCTACACTTCCCTGCCCAAACCCTGGGATTTCCCAGTAAAGCTGACATTCTGATCCTATTCACTCGGAGAGAGTTCTTGTCCCAGTTCCTACGCAAACTGGGAAGAAACAACAGGATTTATTCCCCCCCACTCTTGAAAAATTACATGTCTTTTTTAAAATTTTAATTATTATTGAAATGGGGCTACAGGTTTTCAATCTCGCAAACAGAGAAGGATAAAAAAAAAATCACATTGAGTCTTACAAAGGCAGAAAGATGTGACAACACTTAAAAACATTCACTAGAGGAAAAAACATGACTTACAAAATTAATGATGTGGATATTCACCTTCAACTGGCAGCATCCCACTTACCACCAAAGGAGAAGGCCCACTGGTCAGCCCTCTGAACCCTTGGCAGGGCAGTGCTTCAGTGAGAGCATCATCAACGAAAGCAGAAATAGCACGGGCCTTTGCAATCCTTTCACAGTTCCCCAAGCCCACTGAGCACTATAAATACAAATGAGCACGAGACAGCTCATCCTGAAGCCCCAGTGAAAGTTGGCATAGGCATAACTGTCTTGATGAAACCCTCCACAGAGCACCAGGTAAGCACAGGTATTCCAAACCAAAAAAATAAACCCAAAAATGCATCCACCCCTTCCCCAACCAGGAAATTCCTTAAGCTCAGTGTTAAGCAGGACTCAAACCCACACGTTTAGGTTTAGGACAGGTTGAATGCCTTGCTGAAGGAGAAGTGCTTTGATCAGAGTCATCATTTGTTTAACCTATGACCATTCATTTCAGTTTAATTGGCATCCATCATCCTCACCACTGCAGTGTAACAGAGCACTAATATGGGGGTCCTGGCCATATTCCACTCATTTAATTGCGTTTGTCAGCCTAAACAGAACCCTCCATGCAAGGTTATTTATGTACTTGTCCGTGGAGCAGCCTGCACAGCAAACTAGCATTCAATATTTGATGCGTTCTCTAAGAAAGAAAACCCCATTTTCTGTAAGTGAGGTGCAGCTCAGTCGGTAATTCAAACTCTCAGCATCCATGAAATCCTGCAATCCATTTATGCCTGCTTTGTAGAGCTGACGTTTGCTTGGTGGTCTAAAGCCTTTTATTTTTCTCTTTTCCTTTCCAGCATGTGCTCTTGTACTTACCAGGGCACTTACAGTATTATTTAGGTTGCTGCCTGCGATATTTTCAAGCTACTAGAAGACAGTTTCTTAGACATTTTCATAATGTTTTGAAATGCTGATGAGGATTTAGCATTAAAATTAATGGCAGCCAGCCGTGGTCTTTCAGATGTGAAAGACTGTGCAGTATTTTCTGGGAAAAAAAGGGGGAGCAGTGGGGAGAAGAATGGAGATATAAATAGCCAGTCTTGCTTTTCTCTAGGCAGGATCCTTTTAATCATGTAAAATAGATTTTAAAGATTAAAGACTCTAGGCTCCTTTCTGCCTTTGCTCATGTCTCGTATCACCAATTTTTTTGTATGTAATTTGAATGAAAAAGGACACACATGGTGTTTTCATTTGCATTACCCCAAACTGGAATTTCCCCTTGAAGAACATAGCCCCTACCTCCTCTGCAGCAAGGAGAAAGCCACCATACCTGGGTGGAACAACACAAAACAGGAGAGAAAAAAAAAATTCCAAATCATTAGCCTACTTCTTGGAGTTGGAACTTCAGTTTTCTGAGATTCCATTTGAAGCCATGCCTTATAAGCTGAAAAGGAGACAGAGGAAATACTGGTCCAGCAGCTATATCTGTGTATGTATGAACTGCAGCTTCAGATTTCATCCAGACACCATCATACTGCACATGGAAAACAGGCACTAATTGAAGCAGGGGCATCAGCACTGGGAAAACTGGCTGCACCAGCGGGCAAGAGATCTCTGTTCTGGTCAGAAAGTTCAGTGGTACCAGGGGTGTTCTGCAAAAGCTGCCAGAGCTGGAGGGCAGAACAGAAAGGCCCACAGAGGAAAGCTCCACAGAGGAACGGTGGATAAAAGTTCTGCTTCAGGACAACACAGCCTGACAAAAATGCAGAGGAGATGCTGGGAGGAGAGAGCAGATGAAAGAACTGAAAATCTGGGGCAGAATAGACTGTCCATGCCCATGAACAGTCTGTTGACAGAGCTGGAACCAAGAGACTTCCTTCTTCTGCCACTGACACAACAAACCCTGTTTTGCCACATCACTCCCTCTCACCAAGACACACAATGCAACAGGATTTGCATCTCAGCACAGGTCAATCTTCATTCTTAAATCTACATTTCTAATGCAAGTTACAATCAATTTCCTTTACACACTGACTACAGCATCCTTTCTCTACCTCACACTCCCCAGACTTGCAGCTATACTCCCACTCATTTTCCAGTTGTGACTCTCCTGGAGCAGGAAGTCCCTCATCGCCTCCAAGATTCTGAGGCCAATAAAAATAAATGCTGGAATGTATAGATTTTATTCTCTGTACTTAGTTGTACTTCCCAAATGAAGTACAGGACATCTGGATAATTCTCCTTGATTACATTTATAAATACTCAGAGCATCCTAACTTTGTTCTGTATACTAAAACATCAATGGCCTCATCAGCTAGATATTCTTTCATATTCATAAGCCAAAGAATAGAAAGGAAACAAAGCACACTGTTCATCAGATACAAACCCATAAATCCTCCTAATGACATTTGGAATTCACCTAAAAATCCAGGCCAAACCTGAGAGAGTTTTCTGGTGAGCTGCGTCTCCGTGGGTTTAACAAGTAGAGTCCTGTATCCCACACAATTACTCTGCCATGCACGTGGCCTGTGGGAAGAGAGGTTCCTAAGAGCAGAAAAGCCACATTTAAATTTAAGAAGCTGCTGTCATTCTAAGCAGTGCCTTCTCATTGGGACAGTATGGTTAGAGTGAAAATAAATCGTAGCCTAGTTTGTGTTGGATTAAACCTTGAGAGATCTTGTAGTCCACTCCTTCTGTGTTGACCGGGGACAACCCCAACAAAGTGAGGTTGCTCAAAGCCCCATCCAACCTGACCTTGAACGTTTCCATGGACGGGGCATCCACCACCGATCTGGTCAACATGTTCCAGTGTTTTACCACATTCACTGTAAAAAAAGATTCTTCCTTATGTCTAAATGCACATAACTATACCACAAGAAAATAGAACATGTCTGTAATTACAACGAAAGACTTTTTCTTGACAGCCCTGGCAACGAAAGTTCACAAAGCACACGTGGCGTGGGAAGTGGCAGCACAAACCTCCCACAGGTGCCTCCACCAGCATAGCCAGGGGATGAGGGCAGTGCGCTCCCAGCCTCCCGGCCTGCTTCTGCCTCTCTGCTGAAAATGGCCACCAGCATTTCCAATTAATTCCACGTGGTTTTGTACCACAGGCGCCGATCCACTCGGAGCTGACCCGAGGTGCTCCCCTTGCTGCACAGATAGCGCACATACTCCGCTCACTCCCAGCCTGCAGATCTGTTTCAAGGTCCTGACCTTAGTTTTTAAAGCCCTTAATAGGCGAGGGCCTAATGAACCTTGGAGACTGCTTCTTATCCCACAGTCCAGAGCCACAGCCGTGATTGCTCTGGGTGAGCAGGGCTAAGTGAGCTCAGGGTGAAGCCCTCCTCGCTTGCTGCAGCCAAGCCTCCTGCCACCAAAGCCTCAGCCCTGGCTCTTAACAGGGATAACATCCTCAGACACTCATCTGCAGTCCTGCCGCAGCCTTCTTCCCTGCTGCTGTGGCATTCATTAAAACATAGCACAAGATAATGAAAGGCTGCATTTAAAAAAAAAACTACGCTGTAGAAAAAAGACATTTCTACAGGTCTTTGCAGAAAGCCATGGTGAGATCATGTCTCCAAGAACAAGGGAGAGGGACACTTGCTTAGATTTTAGAGAAGTAGGTTTGGGAGTGAGCTTGAGAGGTGAAGGTCTCATCCCTGTTGGGCTACAGCAAAGGGAGCTCAAGCACCTGACAGAGCAGCTCTGCAGTGAATAGGACCAGTCCACTTCATGTCTGGAGCAGCACAGCCAGACCCTCACAGCATGACCCTGCCTAGCTAGTTTTGGGAGAGGCCGTGGCAGATGAAAGCAAGGGCAGCACTGTGTGTGTGGTAGGAAAGAACACTACCTGGGGCTGAAAGAAGAAATTCCCCATTCCTGGTGTATTAATGCTGCCTCGTTTGCTTATCAGGCTCTTCTCACTCTCGCACGTGCAGCCTGCGCTTTTTCTGCTATACAACTATGAATAGAAATGCAGAATTACCCAGCACCTAAATGCTGATTTGAAAGCTTGTCTGTACCTCCATCCTGCTTGCCACACGCTATTTCATACTTCAATATCAACTTTAAAATGGATGAGAGGCTGATGAGCTGAAACACATCCAGCTTGTTACTCCTACAGCACTAGCACAGCTCTCTCCCTGCAGCCTTCCTCTCCTTCGTATCCATCTGCCCTTTGCCTCTGCCACCTGCACTGCCCTTCCAGCATCAGAGCACAGCCCTTGCTCAGCCAGAGCTCCCCTGCACCTTCCAGGGGACCCACCATGCACAGTTTATGCTGAAGCCCTTGTCTTGCCAAGCAATTCATTCCACTGTTCCTAATCTTTGAACTTCAGCTGGCCATGCTGGGCCCTTCTGGACAGCACATTCATCTGCTTTCATATCCTGCTCTGTTTTGTAAGCACAGGTTGATTCAAAAGAATAAGCAGTAATTACTGCAGCCACACCTATACTGGAAATGCCTGTGCAATGATCTGTAGCTCATGCTCACAAAGAAAACAAGAGCACTAAAGAAATAAGCATCCAGTCACTTTGAACTTCGGTATCTGGTCCTTCTCTGCAGCAGGGTCCCGATTCTTTGAAGCCCTGAGCTGCCATTGCCCCTGAGGGACTTGAATTTCTTCTCGTACATGCAAATATAAACAAGAAGTCACACTGTTGAAGTCAAGTGAATTATGCAGGTGTAACCTCAATGTGACAGAGAGGGCTCACGGATGTCAGCAGAGACTGGAACAGGTGCCCTTTCATTTTTCACACGGTGATTTTTCATTCTCAGCCCCTTGTTCTGCACACCAGCACGTGCAGAGCTGTGATGCAGTGGGATGGCTGATATTTAGGAGAAATCACACGCTTTAGATCAATGCACACTGCAGGTATTCAGCTGGAACCAAATATGTTGGAAGCAGTGTAAACCCCAGGGGGCTTGTTCGCTAATCAATAAACACGAGGAATGTATGCCACTGAGTTATTGCTGCAGTGTTAATTGTAGCTATACAGGATTTTTTTTTTCCCATTGCTAAAGAAACAGACATCTTCAAGAAGGGTGGCTTTTACAAAACAGACAGGGTATGAAAAATACACTGCTATTCACTTCTCTGACGATTTTGACTTTAGGGAAGCATAGGAGGTTCTGTTTTGAGGCTAATTAGAATCTCTCTCTGCTGCCTTACACGGGAGAAAGGGAAGTTCATAGTGCTTCCAATCCCCTGGCTTACCACAAGTGACATTTAAGCAGTCACCTGGGGGAAAAATCCCAATGGGAGCACTGACAAAGCTTACCATTTGAAAAAGGTCACACCTTCTCTTCTTGCTCTGAATAGATGGTGCTGACCTTAAAAACCTTCCAGTGCCGGTCCCCCTCCTCATAAGCATGTGATGGAGCAGGCAGCCAGGGCACTTTTAGCCAGGAGGAGATGCAGGGCACCATTGCTCTGCACAATTTTCTTATGCCTTGTTTTCCTCTTGATAAATTGCAGATAAATCAACCCATCTGTGAGAGGGTGCTCCTGAGTATATCTGGTCCAGGCTTCAGTACAGGAGCAGCAGGCAGGGCACAGGCTGCACTGGGGAACAGACACCTCTCTCTAAGGTGACTGTCTGGAAGACAGACGGCAAAAATGCAATAGCATTCCCAACCCTGGTGGACAAGCCTTTCGGTGTGTGATGGAAATAGGGGGATTCACAAAGACCAGCTTTAACCACGGCAATTCAGAGCAGGAATTGCCATTTAGCAGCTCTGATTCAGCCTCTGCAAGAGCCTATTAGACACAGACACTAAAAAAACCAGTCAGCTGAAGTTAGCTTTCTTAGACCACTCTGTTGTTTCCTTGATTAAGGCCCATCCTCACTCATCATTTAATTAGAGAAAAAAAAAGGCTAGGCAGATGAAGAAATAACATATTCACCCTGTGGATGGAAACTAAACCTCTGGTAACACTTTGAGCACAAGGTCAGGCAAGGCTCTCAGAGCAGAGGTCAAACCTGGCTTCACGAGGTTCTAGCTCAGGACCTCAGCTGAACCTCCCAGGGTAATCCTCTTAGACTGAACCTGTATCAGCCCTACACAGGCTAACTCTTCAACTTTATGGGGGATTTTCATCCTAGCACCAGGTTGTCCAAGTCAAAGTAGCACCATGCCCGGGAGCTGGATGCAAATATAGCTCCCTCCCTCTCCTCAGTACCAATCAGAGGCCAGTCCTCCCCACGGGCTGCAGAGACTTCCAACTGAGTCATCCTGTGGGATGAAATGGGACAGCCCACAGCGGTAATCCCAAATGCTGCAGTATGCTGGAAAATCGGTCCCTGACTGCTGCAGTCATGAAAATACAATAAACATGCCCTATGATTCCATTTTTAGTCGCTTTTCAATGCAGCGCTGCAGTTTGTCAGGCTTTCTTGTCCCAGCTGGAATAGATGAATTGCTGATGCTTTTTAGGACCATTGGCAGATGAGCACAATAGAAACATCGCTCAGATATTGATGACTAATGCACACAGAACGCTTCCAAAAACTGTGTTGCCATCGCAGCTAAACAAAGTGTACTGAATTAACATTCACATGGCAGGAGAGGAGCTCATTTCCGCATATTCAGCATCTAAATGAACCTATGGCACCGCTGTGGAACTCAACTGAAATCAAAAACTGGCCACAATCCTCTTGAAAGTTTCATGGACCTACCAAACCCTAACTCAGGTTTCAGGCTGGCAGCAAAGCCTGGAATCTCTCACAGGGTTTGGGATTTCAGTATAGAAATTTTTAGCTACTACTACAAGAGCTTCTCTCAGGTCACAGACCTACAGATATCTTCCTCACTTTAAATTATTGCTGCCTTGCTACAGAATCGACATGAATTACTTGTGAGGAAGAGTCTGGCACATTTCAAAGCCACAGAAGTCTTTTACCAGCTCAAATGGATTAGATCAGCTTCTTCATGGGAAACCTCCCAGACAGTTTTCCCTTCAGGACTGGAAGTAATCTGCTTGGGCACGGCACAAGACAGGGCTACCCTGCAGAGGTAACAAAAAAAACCTTGCAGTAGTTGAAAATGCCATCTCCACAAGAACTGAAAGCACAGGACAAAGAACCTGATTTGGAAAGAACCCAAACCAGCAATAACCAACACAACCAAGAGCAAGACCACGGAGCTACAGACACACTAATGCAGCAAAAGGAAGAGCCCTGTCTGGAGCAGGATTACGGAGATGACTCATGAAGAAGTTCTGTTGCTGTCATCTCTGACTAAACCTCACACTGAAGTCCAGATACAAAATGATCTGAGTCGATGGAGAGGTCAAGCACACGGAGGGAAACAGCACTCCCAGCTCCAGTTTCCAGCTCTCACAGTCGTTTGAGCCCTCCTACACAGTGATCCATCCACTTGAAAAATTATAAGCAAAAAAAAGAGGGTTTTTTTCCTGCCCTGTGCGCTCCTAAACTTCCTATGATGACAGCAATAAAACTGATCAATGCAAAAGCACAGACCATATGAAGTCTCTGAGATACAGTGGTGGTTGTTTTGTGGCTGAAATGTCTGCACATTTGCTGCTCCTCCAACACTTTGTGAGGATTGATGCTTCAACACACTTAGAAATTGTCTTGAATACTTTTTTCTAGCCCCCCTATTCAGGTTATTGCTTGTTCTTCAGATACAAACAGACAAACAGAGCACATCTCACTATCTCTGGTTATCTATTTAATGGTATCAAACAACACTCCCTTTAGAGTACCCTTTTGTATGGATTTCAATCTTTTTTGCACAGGTAAAACTTTTATTGACTCACAGCGTTCTTTTGCAGTGCCATCAAACAATTAAGAACCCTAGATACTGGCTCATATTTCACAGATAAGTATCCATCACTCTTCTTCAAACAGGGATATCACCTCCATGCTCCTGGTTATTGCAGCTGCTGGAAGCCAAACAGGCTGGATGTGTTTTAACAACCCAGCCGGACACCGAAAGCTCCCTTCCAACAGACTGAACCCATATTCATGAAATTAGTGGAGGGGGAGAGGGGAGAACAGGAAATGTTCTTGAAAATAGTAGAATGTTTTTATATATCTCATGGATTTCTGTTTCATTAGATATGGGAGCAGTGCCTTTAATGTAACTAACATGTGGCAACCACAGGGTAACCACAGAGAGTAAATCTGTCCTGCAGGAGGAAGCTAAAATGCAGCAGGGTTTGCTTCAACTGCTAAGAAAGAATCAAAAAACCTTCTCAGCTCTGGTTGCAACTGGGGGTGGAGGGGAGGAGAACTGAGAAAACACTAATAGTGACAGCTGAAAACAGAAATATCTCAGCATTTGTGGGTGGGGGAATCAAACAGGTCCCAGCATCCTGTCAGTGCTCCTGTTCATGCTCCAGATTTGTTCTTGTTGGGGAAAAAAAAAATAAAGCAATAGATCAAAAAGTCTTGAGGTGGTCTTGAGATAAATATATTTAATAACAGCAGTTAATCATAGCATTTTCAGAGATGTGCACATTTATGTGCAAAAGCCATGCAAGCCAGAGGAATTGCAGTGAGGCTTGGCTCAAATTGCCCTATTGTTGGGAGATCACAGTCAGTTTCACTGCTTTCCTTCAATATTCCCATCAGGACCGCAGCTCCCTTGCTTTGTTCCCTAGACAGCTCAGCATTTAACAGATGTCCTAAGTAAATCATGATCATTTGGTAGGCTTGGGGAATAGAAGCTAGATGGAGAAATCACAGTCTAATAAAACAATCAAAAAAGTACCAGCACATTACAGGCCATTTCAAAATAAATTAGGGTATCTTTTCAATCTCTACACAACAATTTGTATTTGAAATCAAAAGACCGTATGTCATTGACTTTCCCCTGAGCAATCTAAGTGAGAGAGCTCTCTGAGGTGCAGTAATAGGATGTAAGTGAAGAACTGGGTATTATTTTACCCGTGCTGTGATAATCTGAATGCATCACTGCCCAGCACCATAAACGGTGAAGTGAGAAGAACAAACAGCACTTTCCAAACCCCCCTTGCATTTGGGGACTGGAGGAGGGGGTGGGAGAGCAGGTCTCCAGTGAGAGGGAAAGCAGACACTTCAAATTAAAGCAGAAGCAACACGGTGTTATTTAAAGCCTAAAGAGGAAAACTACAAAAGCTTGCTTTTCACCTCTCCAAGAAGGAAAAAAGGCAAGTCAGAAGCAATGTCAAGAAATAATGTTGCAAGCAGGGAGTGCAGTTTTTAATAATCAGCAGTATTTTAAAGATCTTCTTGAAGTTTTGCACTGAGACACTATAATTAAGGAAAGAAATCAAAGCTTACCAGTTACCATCTGTCTGGAGCAGGGAGGGAGCTGATGCTCCAGGATCTCTTCCATGGAGTAATGCACACTGCACAAGTACCAGAAAGGAAAAAAAAAAAATAAGCCAGACAGCAACAGCAACCCCATAGGTCATGCTCTATTTTCCTTCTCTTTTCCAGCCAGCCAGAGGGGTTTCCTCCTGCTTCCCTGGGAACCAGCCCCGGGCACAGCCCCCTTCCTGCTCGGAGAACGGCCACCCGTGCCCAGCATCCCAGCATCCACATGGTGGGAGGCTCCAGGCTTCTCTGGGGTCATGTCAGGAAGGGGAAACCGAACCTTTAAACTGCCTCTCACACAGACCGGGGTGGACACTGCAGCCACCCGGGAGCAGGATTATTTAAAGGAGGACTCGGCTCAGTTCTGGGTCTTACCTGAACTAATCGGGGCAAATAAATTATTTTTAAAGCACAAAGACAGAGAAAAGGATCGGTGTAATTATTTTCCAGAACTGTTTTAACGTCCTTTTCAATGTGAACTGTGCAAGTCAATGCTGCACACACTGAGGAACCCACAGAGGTTTCTCTGCCTGGGAAAGGATTCTCACACAGAGATTTGCCTCCCAGGAGATGGCTGTGTCTGCTTCCCTACCTGCATCCTCCACAGCCCACCCAGAGCCGTGCAGACACCACCCAAGCAGGGCACACAGCTCCCTCCTCCTCTTTAATTTGTGTGTTTGCCCACACACAACTGGGATCGTGAAGCAGAAGAGTCACGCAGCACACCAGAGGGAAGGTACATCTGTTACTCTGCACCACACCTGAAAAACAAAAAAGTGGCAACTGATAATCATATTCAGCAAGCAAACGCCTGCTTTTCCCTAGAAAACCCCTTCTCTCCTCTTCCCTTTAAGTCACAGCATAATGGTCCAGCTCTGTGGGCATGCATTTGTTTGCCAGGTCATTCACCTTTAATTCCTTTTGTCTGTAATTTTCCTTATGCCTTCCACAGAGGAGGTGGATAACTCTACATAGAACTCCTGTGTCAGCAGGGCCCCAAGAAAAACCCAGGTACAGTTCAGTGGGATACATACCTGCACTGAGTAAAACCCTCACATACTGATCTGTGAGCTGTTCCTGAATTACTAAGGGTGATTGGATCTGAGAAACATAATAGCTTTGCACACCAAGCCAGTCCTCCTTTGACCCCAGATGCAAAATTACCATTTTTCTGCTGAAAGGGGGATTTCATGCCATAACTTGCATGACTAAGGTTTCCAGAGAAGACTTTTGTTTAGATAAGGACAAGAGATGCCCTGAGGCTTGTATTGTAATGTTATATGGATATATAGATAGAGAAATTTTTTGTTGAGCTGAGGGTGTGGTGTGATTTTTATCTGCATGATTACTTACTGACAGACACTGGGAACAGCAAGATTCTTCCTGACCTTTTTTCACCCCTGTCTGGTTGGTTACAAGTTCCAGAGCCAGCACAGTTCCTGAGTACCACAGGCAGCCCAAACTGCAGCTGGTTTCTCTGTGTGCCCACCAGCATTTGATTGGACAGTGCACCTTCTTTAAAATAGAGCTGTTCTCCACTTGAAATCCAATCCAGGAAAAAAAGAATTAACAGTCTGGGGTTGGCAATAACCCCAAAGGTAAATGGTCAACAGCAAAGCTTCTTCTGTGCTGGTATTTTTAAGAGCTCCTGGGATTTGCCCTCCACTTGCATTATTCGATAAGCTTGCACTTACAGTGCTTTTGATACACCTTAAACCTCCAGCTCGAGCCCTCTGCACTGCAAAGCCACGTGCACAGCTCTGGGTACAGCAGTGCTTGGATGGTCACCAGGAGAGCTCTGTACAGACCGATGCTCTCCCCTGCTCACCGCCACCGTGGTGGGTGTAGTCCCTACATTAAAGCACGACAAAGGGGTTTGATAGCAAGAGGTGCTGCAGGGGCATCCTTAACTCTCCCAAGGCACTTCAGGAACGTTCCTGGAAGCTTCATTGTGTGTCTTGTCTGAGGCCATTCACTATTCTTCTTCTTATCTTCTGTTTGAGACGGTAGATTATTTTAGTTCAGATTACTAGATAGCTGTAAAGCTCTTATCTCAGTCTAAAATTAATTCTCAGCAATTTCTCAACTAAAGAGCAAAGCAAGAGATTGGATGGTTTTGGTTCAGTAATGTCAAAAATAGACTCACTGAAAGGACAACTAATCCTGATAACTATGAAGCTTTTTCAACCAAATCAGAAAATAAAAAGTCATTCCTGTTCTCCAGACAAGAAAGGACAAATAAAAAGACTGTCTCCCAAGGTGTGGCATAGAACCTTCAACTGCTGGCTCAGGAAAGCTGCAATAAGGCAAAAGAGAAAGACCATGGCATAAAGACCCTGATCTGGCTGCCCTTCCACAGCCCGCTCCGGTCCCAGCTGGATTCGGCACACTCACCCTGGACTGCGGCGCCTTGGGAACACACACAAGCAGCAAATGGCCCCACTCCAAGCCTGCAGCTAAACATGGTTTCCTCCTCCTTGCCCTCTAATTGATATCCCAAATCAGAAACCTTGAGCTTGTCTTTAAACATGAGCATAATCTCAGGCTCAGCCAACTGATCCTCCAGCCGGAATATAAAGACAGGCAGTAATCGGCTCCGGCAGGGAACCAGGGTCAGGAACAAGTCATGTTAAGTGGTATTTCACAGTATGGACTGTCAGGTTTTGTGATATACGATTTCATGGAGTACTTTGTTTTGTCCATCCATCTGAGTTTCAAAAGTAAAATTTAAGCTTTCTTCTAGCCAGAAAGATATCAGTGAGTGCACAAAAGTTCAACAACTGTAGTTTAAGTCACATAATCCAATAGTATCATTGTAACAAACTCCTGATAACAGGCCCAAAACAGTACCCATCAATTCAAGTCAATGTGCTAAGGTAGTAGAAAAAGAAATACGAAAATATTGCAGAAAATATGAGTACCTCTAAAATGTACTCTAACTCTAGAAGCTTCAAAATATTAAAGAAATATTTTTCCATCCAGTTTCATTGATAACAGCATTTGAAGAATCCTCTTTCAGCAAAAAGTTGACAGTTTGAAAGGTTTGGGGTTTTTTTTTTCCTCCTACTTTTGCTTTTAAACTATCCATGATACAGCACAGCGTCACAGTGGCACTGTGTTAAGGGGATTGAATCCTCTGTTCCTTTAAGCCTGAAGATTCTTCACACTTTCAGCCTTATCCTTATTCAGCTATGGGAAGGGAAATAATCTGTCTTGGATTTTACTCCACATTTCAAAACACCAAAACCATCCAAACAAGAACTGCTTGTGTACAGGGCAAAGTCTTTGTTTTGACTGGCACCCGGGAGGAATTATGACATACTATCATCAAAGCAAACTGCAGACTATGGGGTAAGCAAAACAAGTTTTCTCAGTTTTCCAAGTTTTCTCATCATACAAATATCTTTGTAATTAAACAGGTAAAATATATAGGAGTGAAAACCTTGGAACAAATGTAGTAAATTGATTTTTAAAAATTAGCTACCATCCACACAAAAGATGTTTCCCGAGCATATGAAAAGCATATGCAATTTTATTATGTACATACTTCTAAATAAAATTCTATCTGATTTTGTGGATATGTACACACATAACAGAAGTATTTAACACATCCACATCACGGTCACACATGTGCACAGATACACTGCTCTGCAGTGGAAGAATGCACTTCCTCTGCCTGGTTCTGCATAGGAACTACTAATCTGTCATAAATTACATTTGAGCATAAAGACTCACATTGGTGCCTCGGAAAGAGGGGCAGTTCTGAGGCTTCAAAAAGTTTGGGCACCAAGTTAAGACTATAGCCCTAACACTGCATAGAAACCTTTGGGCTGATTTTCGGAGAGACATTTTTTCAGGAACAAAAAACAAATGTCATGGCTATGACATGTCTATTAAGCACAGATACTAAGAGTATGAATTTGAAATATTTCTGTAAGCTTCCTTAAAAACTTATAAAAACTTGGAAGATGCAACAAACCAATTTGAATCAGATAACACAAAATAAATACTGGGCACACACCAAAACGGAGTCTTCCTGAAAGTCATCATCTCTTCCCACAGCACATCACCATCTTGACAAGATGGGGCAGCCAGACACTGTCACTGTGTCTCCAAATTAATAACATAACAGGTAAGGACACAGAGCGAAGATTTTCAGTCAAAATGCAAAAAAGAAATTCTGTATTTCCAAAAGTCTGGTTTTCATCAACTTTGACCTCCATTGGTTTCTTACCTCTCAAACATTTGCTTTTCATAATTCCACTTTTGTAACAAAGCTCTTCCAAAGTCCCCTAATCGATGTGTATTTGTAAAGCCACACAGCTCCTTTGTTGGAGGTTCTATTCTAATCTGGGAACTTTAATTTCGGAGGAGCCAATTCCTTAGCGGTACGGAAGCATCAAGATGAAGGTTCAGTGAACCCAAGGTCAATAAGTCACGCATTTCTTTTGACTAGTATTTGTTCTTGACAAGCAAGCTGCCCACAAATCCCTTTTGCAAGTTTAAGGCTCTGTGTAGCCTGCAGAGACAAAATTAGAATATAAACATCTACTCACTAGAGAAAACAAGGGAGTTATTGTCACTGTAAAGAAGGAGACATCTAAACCATACCCCCTCTGCATTAATTCCATTATTGTGCACAGGCAACATGACAGTTACACCACCAAATAAACTGCAGTTATCTAGTCAAATGATCATTTAATGTTCTTTATTTTACTTTTTCTAAGGAAAATTGATTTCTTGCTATTTATGTTCGGGGTATTTCATTGTGCTGTGATTATAAACTAGACTGAATGCATTTCCACCGACTCCCTGCAAAGTGTGTTTTACAGCCCTTCCTGTTTGTACAATGCAAGATGTCTCTTTTAATTGCCAGTCTGTTTTTTTAAGTAGGATGCATGCTTGTTTGTTTACTCGGAAGCTCTGAGAGAGCCAGGCTGGACTCCAGCCTTCCGACAAGCTGCTGTGAGATATGGAGGGAAACATCCCCAATAACCAGGTCTGCTGTGTAAATGACAAAACCACCTACAGCCTGTTCAGCTTCTTCAGGGCTTGGCAGATCTCTGATATTTAACTTGTAAGGACAACTCCTAGGGAGGGTTCTGGGTCAGAGCTGTCACTTGTGTTCCATCAGGTGTTCCCTTCTGTTCTGCTGTGTGACACAGCCCCCAGCGCCAGCGGCCAGGCAGGGGACACGGGGGCTGCAGGAGGGTTTCCAGGCTGAGGGGACAGGGCAGAACAGCACTGCTGGAGCCGGCCGAGGTTACCCAGCAGGAGCACCGGGATGAACCCACATCACCACGTCCTTTCTCCCGCACACCCAATCACCCCCGTATCTCTGCCCTGCTCTACCCACGCACAGCAATAACGTGGAATGACACTCCAGGGAGTGCCACGGCAAATGGTGTCTGAGCTAATGAAAGAGCAAGGCATGGACCCTGCTCCACATGTGACCCTGGCACTGCGCTGAGCCGGGTCCTCCCCCCCATTCCCAGCTCCTGCAGGAATCAGCACGAGGCTGAGCAGGAAATTTGCTCAAATTACCTCATCTCTGAGGAAACTAAGTGATCCCTCTCTCGAGAAAGTGCAAATTTCCACCTCTCATCTAGTTAGCTTACCCACCCCCAGGCTGAGAGCCTTTGAAGGACAGAAGTTTAGGCTCAGGGTTTCAAACACATTTAACATCCTGTGAATATTTTCTTTTTTTTTATTTCCTTCCCGCATCTCAGTATGTAAAACCTTATTGCTGTGGAAATAAAGGTGTGAAAAATCAATCAGGGACCTTTGCAAGCTATAAAAAACCTAACGTAGCATTACAGGTTTACCACCAGCAGTTAAAAAGAAGCTCTCTACGAAACTGTGTGGGAGATATTCCCCATGACACAAGGATTTTGATGGACATACACAGTATTTTGCATAATCCAGCAACTATTTACCTAGAAAACCACAGTCACTTTCACAAATACGTAGCTCTATAAATATTCTTTTACTGCTGAAGTTTTATTATCCTTTCTTGGTAAAACCATCTCATGTGAAAACGTTTGTTAAGAGGGAGGGGTTGGACTTCACTGCAAATATCAATCGATAAAAAACAAACACTGAAAACTGTTGGGGTTTTGTTCCCATCCACTCCCAGCTGTTTGCCTTGACTGTGATACCAGTCACTGCTGCTCAGGTATGAAGAACTACCTTTCTCCTGCTGCAAGTTTGCTCCACTTGTGTCCTGGGGGAGAAGACGAGGAGCCCCGGGTGCTGCAGGCAGGAGGACACCCTGTCCCGGGTGGCTTTGCCACTATTGCACCACATCACACAAGCACCAGTGAGTAGCTCCATGGCTCACACAGGGTAAGGACAAGGTAATGTACTTTCAGTGGAAACTTGAATTTCTGCCCCCTCCTTAAACACCTGAGCACCTCACCCAGCCTTGGTGGTTCCTGCTCTCCAAACACCGCCTTGACCTCTGCACCCTGCTGTCTCTTCTCCATGCTTTCTGCAGGAATGGGACATTTCACAAAGAGCAATTCCTATGCCAGCATCTTGCCCTAGTGCCAAAAAACACTTGGATTCCAATATTACCCCTGTAGGACTGTGAAGACTCAAAGACCTTTTCTGTTTGTCTTCAGCAAAGATCTGCAGAAGGCATCCTTTTGCCCATCTTGCAGACCCTGCGTTGGAAACATTGCTGTCCTGATCATCCTTAGCATCCACCAGACAACCCTGAAACACTCAGGAAAAGGGGGATCTTGGCAGCTGAAATGTTCACACACACACACGCACACATCTACTAACCCCAGTACAAGACATTTTCTTGGCTGCCCATACAGAAAATTCATGAAATCTGCAGTGAATAGCATGGAACAGAGGTCAGCAAAAATACAAGAGTCACTCCATCAGCATGAGTGTCAGCCCCTTGCTGACAGCAAAAAGTAAGTTCAACACAGCTTAAAAGGGCCAAATCTACATTCGAAAGAATTAAAAGCGAATAAACTCACCTTAATCCAGTCTTGCCAACCCTGGCCTCCTAATTCCCAGCTGCCCAGATTGGAGAGCGTTATGACACCTTGGCAGGACACATTTAATCGGCAGCATGACCTGACCTGTTCTGCAGGGAGAGCCCTTTGTGCGCACATTCCAGCCCTGACCTGTGCCGCGGCATTGCTGGCGCTTACTCTACCGTTACCGCGCACTTTTCCGTCCCGGGAGCGGCGGATCCCCAAGCGCACGGGCCATTACCTCACTCCGAGCTCAGAGCAGCACCAGCTGACTCCAAACACCTCCTCCACGCTCCTCTTTTGGTTAGACAGAAAGTCACTAGCGCTCTCAGTAATGCCTTTCAAATTCCCAGCCATGCCTTTTTAATGGATCCTCCCTGAAACAACAACAGCTTCGAGGAGAAGCCTCCTTGCTGGTGAGACGCACTTCCCAGAATTCTCAAAGGCAAAGAGCTGAGAGGGGATTTGTCTACACCAGGCAAGCACATTAAGCTCTGCATGAGTCTGTGCGTGCACTCTATTTCGCAGACGAGTCATTAGCTGAGGTATTTTCCAGTCAGATTAGGAGGAAAATCCAAGAATTATAAAGTTGAACTTGCAGGGCCTGATTCTCTGCTGGTTTGGATAATTCTAGTGAAAATTTCAGACACAGCAAGTGTAAGACAATGCTACATGAGAACCAACCTCACTGAAATGACCAGGATTGTCCATCAGCTTTTAAAGGACATACTGTACCATGTCATTTAGTGTCCATGAAAGTAAAGCTGTGCCCGAGAGAGGTCCCAATTGCAAGTGAGAACTGCAGGGAGTGGTGAGAAAACAATTCTCCCAGGCTTTGATTCGTTTTGAGGAGGAATCCTCACATCTTTTGGTCACAGCTACACTCCTCCCAGGTTTGTGAGGAAGCTCACAGTGCTGATGGTACTGAGCTGATGTAAGTGTCAGTTATTTTGGAATCTCTCCAGAGAGAAATATTTTGACAGTCATACTCTGTTCATTATTCTTCCAAGAGAGGAAACACGCACGTCGTTATCTAAGGGAGTACAGTCAGCCCACCATGCTCTTGCCTGACTGGCTTACTTATCTTGATAAATGCCGGCTAAGATCAGGACTTAGTGCCATTAGATGTGTCTAAAACATGAAGCTGTCATTACCGTGTCAGCACCAAGGATTGTTTCCAACCGTGATAATGGTGGGGCCACGTTTTGAACAAAGACAGATCTGAGGCTGCAATGGCCCGCCACACCAGCTGGTTCCCATTACCACACAGAGACCTTTCGCTCACGATTCTGAGCTTCACCATTTTTTTTTTCCTTTTAATTGGAAACCAGAAATATCCTCCCAATCTATGACTCACACTGGACCTAGAGAACGGTTACCTCATGGCTAGGGGCTGGCGGGGTTGGAGCGCGCAGCAGCGCAAAGATCCGTTTGATCCGAAGCCTGGAGAACAGTGGGTTAAGCAAAGAGTTGCGGACCGCAACCAGCCCGGCACAGATCCCGCGTCCCGCTCCTCCCGCGCTGCCAGAGCTCCAGCAGCACGTGCCCCACTCACACACAGCTACTGACACACAATGCTGATGCAAGAACACGCTCTGTAACACCTTCCTGACGCTGGTCTTCACGGCACAGGTCAGCTCTACGGTGAGTAGTTTCAGACTGACAGTGAGACGAGAAGGACTTGAATTCATCCCGACCTGACCCAGCCCAACCTTTAAGCAGAATACTTAAGTACTTCCCTGTCCAGCAAAGCACTTAAGTATGTGGTTTAATTTATAAAAGGTAAATGTTTACGTGCTTTGGACTGTTGAACTGGCAGCTATTACACTATTACGCCATTACACCAACTGCTATGTACGTACATATAATTATATATAGACAACTGTTGTTAAAAATATATCTATAGCTGGTTTTAATCTCAGGTTTTAGGGATTCTCAGTGGGTTTGTAGAAATTACACAGCCCTGCAAACAAACATAATTACATACATCATTCAGTTGCTTTCCATTTTCCTAGCAGAGATCTGTCCCTGCAAGGCAGCAGCCTGTGCTTTATTCCCCTAAGCCAGCACCTGAAGCTGTGTCGTGTTTCTGTTCCCACCAGACTGAGTGCAGAAGATTCCACATGAATATAGATTTAAGACTTGCCGCTTGAAAATGTGCAATGTCAAGTGTCCCACTGAGCTGTACTGAGTTGGCTGTGGCAATATCTGCTACCCCGTGCAGCACGATCATTTCAGACTTTAATCCTGCCTAATCCTGTTCTACAGGGTTTCATATTCCCTCTCGTCCTCTTTGCCTGACAGTCTTGGCATCTATACCACACGCATTATTTTACTTACATTGAAAATTAAGATCATCTGGACATCTTAGAGTAAGGACTTTCGCTGGCCACAGGGTTTGTCTGAGGTCCAAAAAACAGCACCTTGTGTTCTCACCTTGGAGTTCTGTCCAATCTCACCTCAAACCATTTAAATTCAGTTGTACTGAAAGCTCCCCACATTTTGCTCAGTTTACACTTCGGTCGGTGGCATCTCTTATTTACGCTACATTGTGATGCAAATAGTTTGCAGCTATTCAGCATAACAAAACCATGATTTCAGAAGAAGCAGAAATCATGTGCCTTTTCTTTTGATTTTTTCTCCTATAGCAAAGCAACAACTTACCATCCCTAAAATATAACCAGTTAGGAAAAAAAAAAAATGTAATTAACTTCCTAGTAAATGGCTGCAGCATTAGAAACAATTTGTTGAATTGTCTCACTGGAGCTACAGGGTTAACATCAGGTGGAAGCTTGGCCCTTGCTTGAATAGGAACTGCCAGTTTTGGAGCAGGCACTGGGCATCCTCCTCCCCTGAGGAAGGGAAGTGCTTTTTAGGTGCCCAGACACCGCAGAGGCCACAACCTCGTTGCGATTCTCTAACAGCCAAGTTTCACATTGCAAAGTGTTTCGCTTCCATAGAGAAGGTAATTATGCCTCCTGAAACGAGGAGAGAGATGAACCCACAGAGAGCACAAGACTTAAAGGGGAGACATGGTCTTGTAAACAACTTAGAGTGGAGACAGTGTACTGCACACTGCTAATGCTCCAGTCCCAGAAAAATGACAGGGTTCCTGCAAGCACAGCAATGTGAAAATGAACGTCAGAGACTGCAAGGGCATCGTTTCAAAAGCTGGGTATGTATCTTAAAGCTCTCTTCAGGGCAAGTATAATTCAGCAAACCAAAGAGAAAGAAAATAACCGCAGAGAACCAGCTCCTTGTTCAGAATATGGCAACTTATGATCCCAAGTGGGCAGCAGTAAGAAAGGAAATCGTTAGTTGCTATCCCCACAATGCCTGACGGCCCCTCGTTTAAGGTAAAACATCCAAAGGTATCTTAGGGACCAACCAGAAAGTTTCAAATGGGAAGTACCCAAGTCTGCATTCAGTAAGAGCTCCCAGAGTCACATGGGTGTCAGCCCAAGGTTTTAGGTTAAAACTTTAAATAGCCTGTAAGACAAGCTGTTTCCAACCTTCCCAGCTGAAGGACAATAAGACCTGGTACTTCTCTTCTTTTGGCTCTGAAAACTGAAGTGTTTCAGGGCCTTTTCACCAAGCTCAAAGTTTTCAAGGGATTCACTGATAGTGGGTTTGGAGCAGCTGGACAAGAATCTGTTCACCAGGTAACGCAAAGTTGTTCTCACACCTCCTATTTGGAAGGAACCACAGGAGAGAGGAAGGATGGCCCACAGCCTTTGCTGTTAGCAGGGATGGGGAAGTCAGAGCTCATTTCCCCAGTCTGATACCAGCTACAATCATGCTTCCTCCTTCTGCTTGGGTATCTCTCTGTGCAGTCAGAAGGACTGTGCTAATAGTAATGCTTTACTTTCCAGACTGCTTGTAATTAGCTACTGCAAGCTTCCCAGTCCCATAGAGGCCCCAAACTAGAAGTGATGCCGTGGGTGACACGATGGGTCAGAACAGAATGGATTTTACCACAAAAGCAGCTGTGGATATCTCAGGCAGGGGTTGAATGCAGTTAACATGCTCCAAAATCATTCTGCTATCATACATTGTCACTATTCAACAACTGAAAAATATAGATATAGATTTTTATGCCTTGAGCTTTCTTCTTTTGACAAAGCGCTTTTGCTGAGAATTTTGGAAGGTTGCTACACTACTTTTACTTTGTTCAAGTGTCCCTGGTGACAACCATATCCTGGAGTGTATTAGAGTTTAAAAATACAGCAGTAAGATAAGCAGTGGCAGGAAGATAGAGGAATTCAGAACTTTGAGACTCAGAAGAAAAGATATTTCTAATCTCTGCTGAAAATATAAGACAAAGTGGATAAGACAGACAAGCATGAGGAGGATGTTACAAACAAGAGAGGCTGGAAAGGAGGAAGGGAGGGGGAGCTTCTCACACCAGCAAGTGAGCTTGATAGCAAGATGAGAGAGAGGTCACAGCAAGACAAGTATAGCAAGCAAGGAGAGCTCCACAGAGATACAGCCTGGAAGACAGGTCAGGGCAAGTCTATGTCTATGGTTTGCTTTGTTCTTATTTTTGGCTTTCCACATACTTTCAAAAGGAGAGGTTATCAGATAAGATTTGATGGGACACCATTAAGACAGAAGGTTTTTCCAGCTCTATTGTGTGCATGACATTCCTTCCTCCTCGGTCTCCAGAGATCTCATACATCTGGGGATGTAATTTCCAAAGCACGAACACAGGACTACACAGCGATGCTGCCTTTGGTCAGGAATTTGATCAAAGGTGCAATTTAAAGTGGGTGTTTCATAGCCTCATAGTATTTCTTTACCCTGGGATTGTACAGCTCAGCCTGTAACATACACTTTTGTGCTACCAACAGGTGCTGGGAAGCGTGCCAACATCCTCATCTCACAGAAAGCTTCTGCCTTTCCTGATGGTGTCCATGCACTCTGGGCCAAAGGAATCCTACACCTTCACTGCTGTAAGGCAGGAGATTCAGCCACCTCAGCTAAAGAACAATAATTGGTACCAGATGGTGATTTCCTGAGGGTTAAATCTACAAGAATATAATATATTGGAAGGAGAAGAAAAAAAAATGTGCTTCATAGCAATGCTCTGGGAATTGAGGAGAGATGTAAATGGAAAGGCTGGTTTCCACTGCAGCACTCAGAAGTGCCATATTTCTAAAGGTCAGAAGAGTCTGCATAATCAACATGGGAAAAAATACTGGTGTGGAACACTTGGAAAAAAGAATCAGTAACCATAGAGGTGTATAATAGTATCACCAGTGGTGCTGCCAAGGTGAAAGAGGACCTGATGCTGTTAGCTTGCTGAGTACACACTGAGACACCAGCAGATGAGATGGGGGCTGAGGTGGGAGGAAACTATCATTCTAAGATTTCAACTGCTCTTTTGCAGGAACCTACCAACTCCTCCCTTCTCTGTGCTGTCTTTCCATTCACCTTCACACCGAATAATCTCCAACAGTTCCATTCTCAAAGTGTTTTCCATGTTGTTCACCGTATGCACTAAATTTTGACAATTTATGCCTTGCATCAAGATTACTTTAGACTGCTCAATTGTAAAGAAACTCCAGACCTTCCATTGCCACATGGACTCAGACAGATGGCACTGGAAAACTGCTCAGCACTTCCTTTCTTGCAGAACTTCTCCAGTTGACACACACAGGATACCATACTGCCCAGCACAGATACTGCTCCCAACAATCGAGCCCATTGGGTTTATCCATCCCAGCAGCAGCCAGAGGACACAGGAGAAAGCAGAAGCTATGACACAGCTAAATGTAGGGGCTGTGAGAAGAAGACAGGAACACGGCAGGGAAGCACAAAGATGGCAGAGGTAGAGGGAAGTGACAGCAGGGATGTAAGGAAGATGGGAGAGCTGAGGGTGTTGCAAAGGAAAAATTAAGAGTCTGCTGAGATTGTTGCAGTGGAGGAGCACGCAAGGCTGGACAAAGCCCCACTGCTGGTGCAGCAACTCCTCTCTTGCCATTTAATATTCGGTGCTATTTTATAGCAGCAGGATATCCCTGACTCTTCCCTTCCCTGCTTTGGAATGTAAATAGCAGCTGTCTGTGTGCTGCTGGTGCAGAGTCTTGCTGCAGGTGAGCTCTGCCTGTGCCACCAGCACGGCCTCGCAGGAAGCAGGAGAAAGCCCGGTTTGTCAGTCCTGACAGGGCTTAGGAGAGAGATCAGATTTGAGCAGTTCAGCATCAACAAGACTTGGATGATTCTAGACATGCAGAGGAGAGCTCTAAGTACCCAAGGAACCCTCTTGGTGGTGATACTCAGCCGCTTACAGAAGTCGGCGGGAGCAGTCAGGATTATCCTTTTGGATTTAGGTGCCTAAATTCTTCCTTAAGGTCCCCCCCTTAGGCATCCATTCCTTCCTGTAATTCCAGCACTCAAAAAAAAAGTAAAAATCACTGCCCCTTGTCTCCCCTGCCCATGGAGCACTGGTTAAAAATACCTGACTATCCGAATAAATCCAGGCATCCTGGTACCTCATTTGCTCTTGGCAGTCTTGCAGCTGACTTCAGTACAGCAGGCTGATATCACAAAACCATTGGATTTTTTGGGTTTGGAAAAGGCCTTTAAGACCATTGAGTCGAAGAGTTGAACAGAAGATAAGTAACAGATAAGAAGATAAATAACCTACAGAAATAGGCAACAGTGCAAGGAACAAACAACTACAGCTGGAGATCATGAAACAACAATACACAAACAATAACAAAGATTGATCCACTTCTGTCCTAGTAAAGCAACTCACATCACTGCTGGGATGCACACATCACCATCTGACCCTGGGATTGCCTTTGGGTTCTCATCAAACTGACCACAGCCACACAACTGAGGTTTTGAGGGCTACTCATCACTCATCATTTTTCCCTTTTTATTGTAATTTGGCCCCAAGAATCCCTCACAGGAAGCTTTTCTCTTTTACTCTTCTCTCTTCTACTAATTATAAAGGAGTAGAAATATTAAGATCCCCTTGCAAGGAACCTGAGGATTCCTGCAGAGCTTGTTTCAATGTAAATCTCCTTAGTAACAAAGGAAATGGAGGGGGGAAGAGAAGGAGTCTGCACAGGATTTGCAGCCTGCTTTTCTAGGGGTGTTTGCTGCCACGCTGTTCCAGGGATGATTCAGCCTCTCCCCGTCAGCACCCCTCACTGCTCCGAACTTCTGGCAAGGATCATCCAAGAGGAATGTGGGTTTTTTTTCAAAGTTCTCAATGAGGTATCAGCTGTTCTTTAAAGAGATTATGGTGGGAGCATTCCTAGCACATTGACTCCACTGTGCAGCCAGCCTTGCGATTAAATGGCTCAGCAAAGGTGGTTTCCAAGGATAAACTGTGCCAGGGATGACAACATTTCCTCACCAAAGGGGGGAGAATCTAATAAAAAATAAGGATAGAGGAAAACTGCTCTAGCTCTACAGCTATTATTAGTGTCTCAGAGCATTGTCACTGCTTTGCCTGTGCTGTCAGATGTCACTTTGCATCAGTTCTGGGCAACGCTCGGAAGAAAAATGGTGGAACTCATTGAATTCTGCAATGCATGACTGGGCTCCGCAGCAGGGCCGCACAGAGGGTTAAGTGACCTCTTAATGCTGGTGGGAGCACTGCTCAACAAGTTCAAGTGGGCTCTCCAATAATTTATGCAAACACCTTTTTGCATAGGCTGGCAATTTATAGCAATTTATCCCTTCTCTCCAGCTGCTCTCGCAAAGCATAGAACAGGTACCCACAAAGGAGCTCCAGCACTCTGTCCTCCTGTCCCCAGGGTGCAGCAGCTCCCTGCTGAACTGACAGTCCAAACAGGGGGAAAAAAAGACAACTGAGGCAAGTAAACAACTGACATATAATGGCCACTCCAACTTTTGGGCACACGTGCTTGGAACCCAAGTCTGGGCCATGAGCAACATAGGTAATGCAGCAGCTCAGCTAAATCCCTACACCCCCTTCTCTGGAAATACGCTTTTCCACGTTGCTTCTACTTTTTGAAGGATCACCCTTTTCATCAGCGATTTTTTTCTTCCTCATTCATTTTTCAGGGGCAGCTTTCTCAGGGTAAAGCCGAGCAACTTTGCCTCGGCGAAGAACTCCGCACTCAGCAGCTGCCGACTCGAATTCCTTCTGCTTTGAGGAAGCGCGTTACGAACACCCTCTGCGCTCTCAGAAGGAATCCAGAATCAGGACGTGCTCTTTTTCCCCGCTCAGGATGGCTGAGAGGCTGAGTTGGCTTTGCTGGTCACGTGGCAGTTCACTTTGAACCATGCGTACAGGCGAAGTACAGCCGGCGCGAGACCCGCACGCATCCTCTGGCGTCCTCACGACACGCTTTGAAACGCTGCCTGTACTCCGAACTGAAAGCCACAGCCACCAAGAAAAAAAAGAAACGTATCTAGTTTTCCTTCTGATCTTAGTCACCTGCCAACACATTTTGTCTGCTCTGGCAGAACGCAGGATTGTTTAACGGCCAGCTAAACACGAGTTGAAATGGCAGCTTTGGGGGAGGGACAAAAAAAAAAAGAAACAAAACCCCCAGGTGTCAGGGATTTATCAAAAATGGGCTAAAATCATACCTTAACATCCAAGCTGTAGACAGATCCTGTATTCTTGAGGTGAATTTTGGGAAGCTAATTTAAGTTCTCCTCTCAAAACATCTATTAGCAATCCGTCACACTTGATGTGACTGGGAGTAATGTCATGCTGACGGCTGCAAGATTTCAGCCAGACTTGTAGATCAGAGGACCTGATGGATTGCACTTCTAAGTACCTGCACGGCTCTGAAGCCCAAATTGACTGTCTGGCAGTATTCTTTCTGTCCTACTGCACAGGAAAGCTTGATTTTAAGGAAAACTTTGCATAGTTTTGACCACAGTGTCCAAGTCTCTGAACATTAAAAGCTCCTCGTCGAGGAAAAATGGATCTTTATTTTCTGAAGACAACAAAAGACAGCTGTGTGTACACACATGCTGTGACGCAACATGAGGAAAACCAGAGATAGGCTGAAGTCATCTTTGTATGCAGACACACACCTGATTCACTGGGAGAAGTTAATGCACTGCCATGAATTCTCCACGGTCATCCTGGAGGGGGAAGACAGCTCTGACAGCTGCTTGATGAGACAGATCCCACAGCTCCCATTTCATCAAGGGCCCTGTCCCCTCCATCTGCTGGGCAATGCTCCATTACAAGTTTATTACTGGCCATGTCCTGCTATCTCGAGAATCAAAAGCTCTCCTAAGCATCTTTTTTCTGCTAGACCAAATCAGGAATAACCCCAAAACTAGAGAAGAACGAAAGACAAAAAGAAATCTCAGGCACAAATATTTGAGCTGTTAAGTACCACTGGGGAGCTATTAGATTAGAAAGCACAAACAGAATTTAATGACCATCCAAAGATGCAAGTGTGGAAGCATATGAATTCCAACTTTGGACTAAATTCTTTGACAATTGGGCTCCTTCATTTCTAAGGTCTGATTTTGCATTATGTACTTTAGCAGCAATGCTACTGGTAATGCTTTTCCCCTTGCCTGAAGAAAAAATAGTAATGCCTACTTTAATTTGTTTTCTCTAAGCTGCTGCCTTTGAGCTTTTCAGAGTGACACAGAAGTCTAAGCAAAATTTCACTGACTTCAAACTCTCTTCCTTTGGTTTAATCACAGGTAAGAAAGCTTGAGCAACAAGCACACAAAGGCTACCTCAAGTGTAAAAAAAATAAAAGGGTGAAGAAGTACATCAAGTGCATCAGAAGTCTGCCAGGCAGAAAGCAAATGGCTAAATTTATAGAGGTGGTTCCTGCTAACAGAATAGCTGCTCAGCCCCAGCTATTTCATTACTATTGCACTAAAGGGTCCTAGGGATGTTCTTTTTGAGGTGTAGGCAATTCAGAGAGCTGAAACAGCACTGCAATTTGGCCTATGAAAAATGAGTAGGTGTTCACAGTTCATTTCCCAATAGAGAAAGTCATGCACATCACAGAAACCATCATCATGCACAGAACTAATAGCTGCCCTGCTCAGCAGGCACACCCATGCACATTACAGCAGCCTTGCAGTGCCCCAGCTCTCACCACATAAGAACAAGACACTTTGGTCAGCAACACTGTCAGCAAAGCTCCTTTTTTTTCCAGTTCTACAGTCAGGTGAAAAAATACAGAGATGTTATAAGTAAGTAAACAACCAACCCTAGACTCCCGAAACCACAAAACAAATTGAAAACTGTGAAATATTCCTCAAGAAATCCCCTGCTCCCGGTTGAACTGGAATAAAAACACACTGAGACCGTCATAAACACAAAGTGAAAAAGTCAAGGATGTGGGGAGAGGATGCAAAGCTAACAAAATGTTGAATAAATGGAATAAAACATGCCGCTGCTTATCAGAATGAGTAACATCAGCTGCGGTCAAAGGGCAACGGCTGGACAAGACGTGGTATTTTCACATTCCTGTTGTAAGCAAAGGAGAGGGTAAGGCTTGGGAACAACAGAGCAACAGCTCCTGGGATTCCAACAGTCATTCCTGAGCCTATCCAGGGACTCTGCCTTAAACCCAAGCTAAGTCTTAGAAAACCTCAAGGCCCCTCTAGAAGACCATCAGACTGCTTTCTGCTTGGATATTGGCAAAGTAAACCCATGTCAAAATTAGACATGGCTGAGTCCAATTTCACCTTGATTGGTATTTACATAACACACAGGGAAACATGAGAGGAGCACATAAATAATGTACTGTTTGTTGCAGACCTCTCAGGAGGAGAGTTCTCAGCTATGGTATTGATCCACACACACACACACACCAGCTCCCTGTGCAGAAACCCCAAATCTTCCCTTTATGCACAGAAATAAACTTCCAGAGGCTGAGTCCCACAGGTTGGGATGCAGACTTGGGATTTACTACACCAGAGGGTGCAGCAGTCAGACAGCTGCATTCTAGAGCCCCAGCTGGAAAAACACTAATGATGGGGAGCTTCCAGATTGGGTTAATTTAGAAGACATTCTCCATTTCCTTCTTTCCTTCTAGTGGACTTGACATTTCTGACAACACTCCCGGAAAATGTAAACTTGGGAGAGGCTGATTGTTGAATTTTTCCTCCTGTTACAGAACCATCGCTTATCCACCCAGTCTTAGTACGAGTTGGGGGGACTCCAAAACAAAACTATTACCTAGGAATGACTCAGTACCACCGGTTTCTAAGGCAGCTGCACAATACAGTATTACTCAACAGCCATAAGCTGTCTGTGCCACCTGTGAGAATAAAGTGAGAATAGTTTCTCTTCCCTCTTCTCACTCTTTTCATGTTGGAAGGAGGGTTTAACTTCATGCCCAGTCCATGTGGGTAAAGACAGAGGGCATCTGGACATTTCTTCTTTACCACCCCTTGGCAAACACTGTCAGGTAAATAATTGCAATACTTTATTTGAAGAGACTTTTCCACTTCTACTCATCCTACTCTGAACCCTTGGGCTTTTTAAATGACACCACAACCCCCTACCACACTGCTCCCCAAAGCACCTCAGGCAAGCAACAGCTATATCTGACCCTGGTTTGCACCTTGCAAGGTCCTGCAAAGCATCTGCAGATATTTAACCCAAGTAAAATGGTCATGTGGCAAATCAACCACTAAGTCACACCACAGATGGAACCTACAGACTTCCTCTGCAGGTTTACAGCCCTGAAGCTGTAAGATTACAGCCCTTACCCGAAAGCTAAGCAGCTGAAGGTATTACTAGTTGCAAGAAGCATCTAAGGTGCCCAACACAGCAACTATCCCCTGATCAGACACTCATCCTGAGCCAGCAAGAGAGGTAGCCCAAAGATTCAGCCTCACTATTTTCCTGATGCATCAATGTCACATAAGTTTGCAGCAAATGAATGTCATCCTCAAGCATACTGTTAGGAAAGATTGCTTAAAATTAATTAGCTTAGTAACAATGGCCTGTCATTATGCTACTAAGTCACCAGCACGAGCACATAAGTTACAGTGACAGCTCAGGGTGTAAAATAAGTGCCTTTATATTGAAATTTGCAAAGTGCTTAGCAGTCAAATGCCAATCTATTCACTTCTGGTAATATTGCATAGTTTCCTCTTGACAGACTGCTCCAAACTCCCACACAAAGATATGACTTATTTTACTACAGAGAAGTCTTTCTACTTCATACACTGTCCATGCACAAATATAGAAAGCTTTTTAAAGTGCATTTATTTGTACAGTGTTGATTCATTCCACATCAAGATGAACGTGAGATTTAGAACATGACTTTAGAAAAAGCTGAAGGTAATGGAACAAAAATTCTCTCTGGGGTGACTTAGCCAGGGATGCATGATAAACTGAAGGTAAGGACTGGATTTCGAGGGGCAAGAACATCAGCAGTTCCCACATGCAGCACTTTACAAGATTTCCCCAGCAGAGAAGGAAATAGTTATTGCTATAATTATTTCATAGTTCCAGTCAGCTGCATTCAGTTGTACTGTTATATTCCAATGGCAGGAAAATGGAATACAGTAAACTATAAATATCTGTCAGAATTCCTTTGAAAGGACAACAGTTAATTGCATAGCTTGATCTCCTGCCGTGCAGAGCTTGCATTTCAGGTTAGAAAGGTACAGATTGTTATTGATTTAATTCTCTTGAAACATGTGTGGTATAAAACTGTTCAAAAGACTTATGGGGGAGAAATATATGCTTCCAAAGGAAGTCCTACAGCACAAGACTGTGGCAGGCTACCTTCTTGTAAAAGGCTTTCTGAAATTCAATACATTCCCTTCCAAAGGCCCTCACAGCCCCCTCAGTAAATTGAGGCTCCTTGCTTCATTTGCAGAAGTGAAATTTAATCAGTGAATCAGAAGAAGAACAACAAAAGATTAGCAATAGTATGAGGTGCATGTAAAAAATTATTCTCTGTGTTTAGAATAATTCAGTCCTTATTACACACTCACTAACAGAGAGTGAGCCATTCCCATCTTTCCTGTTTTCCTTTTATCTAGCTTCCAGTTCTACCTTTGTCCTTGCAAAATCACTCCAGGCAGTCAAGCCAATACTTTTGACTATTATATCCTCCTGTCTTTGAATCCACTTCTGACTTGGCTTGTGCAAAGTTGGTCTGATGACCCAAAGACATTAGGACTTACATAATTTGTTAAGCCTTGCCCATTTTGGGAATAGATTTCCCATTATAGGCATGGCCAGCAGCGAAGGTGAAGCCCTGTTTAACACTTGCCCAGCTCATCTACTTGCCACGAAGGGTAACTTGACCCTGTGTAAATTATGTATCATTGCGATTTTGCCAGTCTCCCTGAGTGCTTGGCCTGCTGCTGGTGCACAGAGAGCCAAAACCCCCACTCCTGGGAAGCCTTTATTAACAAGTTACACAGCTACTAGTAAATTGCTTACTCCCAGTTACCGTAATTAAGATGA
This sequence comes from Ptilonorhynchus violaceus, assembly GCA_013397565.1. Taxonomy (NCBI): domain Eukaryota; kingdom Metazoa; phylum Chordata; class Aves; order Passeriformes; family Ptilonorhynchidae; genus Ptilonorhynchus; species Ptilonorhynchus violaceus. Next base: position 1,993,546 of record VZRJ01012708.1, on the reverse strand, counting down.
CACATCTTCCTGACGATTGCTTTAAAGAGACAAAATATTAGTGGAAGAAATACTGCAGAAATGTTTCAGCACCTGTTTATCATGACCATGTGTTCAGTTCTGTTTGCACACCCTGCCAGCCTTTATTAGGAGAGCTCTGCAAGTTGGAGACTGCCAAATATACCTTCTCCAAATTAGTTTTTACTAGCTTTCCCCACACTTTCCAGCTTTAGGACAGAAAACCATATTTGCAGTCTTAATCTTCAGGTTTCCCAAGGTGGGTGGATGAGGTTTTTTGTTGTTTGTTTGGGGATTTAATTTTTTTTTTTCTTTGAAGTATTAGCTGATCGATAATATCCACTGAGGAATTAAAATGAAGCGCTTGACTTCAACAAATCTGAGAGTAAATTGAGCACAACGTACAAGATACTTGGAAACAGAAGCAAGCTCCATCCAAGGAAAATTTCTAACAGTTGCACCCAATAAAACTGAAGAGATGGTCACTTTTACTCACCCCTAAACACCACGCAGGACACACCGAGCACTGACGGCGGTGGCTGTGCAGCAGCAATGTCCTAAAAGCAAGTAAAAAATCATTAAATAGATCACTGAGCCCAACAGGATTTAGGCATCCCTAGCCAAGCATTAACTGGCGATCACCGCGCCGCAGGGCCTGACAGAGACACGGCACTTGCGAGACTTTGCGCGGATGAAGCAAGAGGCAGCGAGAGGCTCCGAGCCTCCCGAAACCCGAGCCAGGCGCATGCAAATCCCGGGCACACAGCATCCCGCTTCCCAAGGCTGCGGGCAGGAGTCGGAGCCTGCCCGCGTGGAACGAGTTCGACAGCTGGAACCCGAGGGAGATCACACGGGCAAAAATACAGGCAGCAACCCAGCTATGGGAAGGGTGGGGAAAGTTTTACGGAGATGAAGTAGGCAAGAAAGAATCTCTGGGGGAGAAAAAAAAAAAAAAAAAATTAGAGAGAGATTTAAGATAACAGGCAGCAAAAGCAGACAGGATGCAAATGGGGAATTCTTCCAAGAGGTTTTTACCACACAGGATCTCAGGAAGTATTTGGGCTCACCGGTGGATAGGTGAGGAAGACAGCCTACTGAAGACACTGTGGGAGAGGAATACAGGGCTTTTGTCTCTCAAGCTCCATTTCTGTGGTTTAAAGCAAGGATAAAGATAATAACATCCTGTCCTGAAACAATTTCAGGAGCTAAATAGAGTATATACAGTCAAGTAAAATTAAGCTATTGTTATTAACTCTCACTTTCTCTCACCCATGATATCAGATGAAAAAGACGGTTTCTCTGAAGCAAAAAGCATCGTAAGAACAGCCATTCACACTGCTATTACCCATAATAGCATAAATCCTCAATATCTGACTACTACAGATAGACTTGAACTCCTTCTCTTTCTTATTACAATTCCCTCTCCTTTGTCCACCCATAACGGGGGCAGGCGATTCCTTCCTTATACTCTGGGAGCTGAATCCAGGGAAAACCCCCTGCTCCCCACACACCTGCCTGGCAGGAAGGCTGAATGCCCCAGAGCTGCTCCAGCTGGGCTGGAGAGGGGGTTGGACCTTCCACTGCTCCTCCTTTATGACTTCTCAGACCAGCAAAATCACCCCATGTCAGCATATGGAAGCAGTTAGTCAATGAGGGGAGGGTCAGATCCAGCCCTCTACGCATTGATTGCAAGCTCACAGTTTCTCCCAAAGGCAAAAAAAAAAAAAAAAAAAGTGTACTTGAACCCTTAGAGCAGATAGGCTGAAGCTGATTTATTGGGGTGATTTAGATCTGTTCAAACAAATTTAATTTTGAATACAATTTTATATCAATTAACAGAGTCTCACAAGTGTAGCCATTAAGGAATCTCTTTCCAAAACCAAAGCCAAATATTCAAGATTTATGAGACTGACTTGCCATATTGGAAGTAACTAATTATTCGTAATGATTCTTTGTACTCTGACAGTGATTATGTATTTTCAGTGCAAATGACCATGATGAAGCAAGTGATAAAGGCAGCCCATGTTTATGAAAGGGATATCAAGCAGTTAAGGCCTGATCGTTTTAGCAAAGTATTGGGGTAGCAGGGGGAGAAACAACAGAAAACAACCAAGCCCATCGACACAAACTCCAGCTTATTTAACACCTTGAAGTGTCTTCTGGTGCATGTTAGAGCTGTAACGAAAGTCTGTGGTCTCTTTTCATTGCCTTAAGCAATTTTGTATTCAGTTTATTTATTGTGACCTTTTGGTTGTCCTTCCACCTTGGACATGACAGTCTTTAACAGAGCAAAGCCTCGCGGACTCAGCTGGCAGCACTTGCAAGGGATCGTGGAGTGCATTTGGAGCGAGAGGAACAACACAGACTTGGGGCCTGAGTCTCATTTGCACTGGGTTTTCTTCCTGTTACTCTGACGGCACTGGGCAGAAAAAGCATAGTAGCAACCCTACTTCCAGCTCCACTGGATGAGGGAAACGTCTCCGGATTCCTCTGCCCTGACGAAAGTACCTGTGAATCGAAAATGATAGTTACGCGAGGATTGGGTAGATTTTCACATCGCCTCAGGCTACAGAGAATACAAAAGCACTGCCTTTCTCCTTTTTCATAACTTCCAGTACTGCCCAGACACAGGAACAGAGTAATTGAGAACAAAGTCCCTGTTCCAGCGAGGTGCTCAGTGCCAGCAAGGTTAATGTCCAGGGGCAGGCTCGTGGCGACAGCAATGCCATGTTTACTGCCAGGGCTGCCGCTGCTCTGATGCCACACTCACTCAAGCTACGAACGAGGGTCTAATTTCTGATCCTCAGAAGGCAAAGGCGTAGCACGTTGGTCATTAAAATCTGCAGCAGCACGCATGTGATTAAAATGTTAATGTCAATATTGTAATCAAGGTCTGACTCACAGGACAGCTGGTAAGAGACTCGATCTGTATTGCTTAGCCCCAGTCACCTGACGCAGCCCAGGGTTACGGAACCGTTGTGCCCCATCACATGGCAGGGATTGGCACTCAGTGGCTCGTGTGGCGAGCTGGAGGCTGACTGCTGGAAAGGCACAATCAGATCCAGCCCAGGCGCAATATTGATAAGTTCAGCTGCGCCTGCACTCCGGCGAGAGGAAAGCTTTTCGATAAATTTCCTGGGTATCACCCGAGCTGCAGCTCTGCTGCAAAGGCACCCGAGTGTCTCCTGCCCACCTGCAGTGCTGCTCCTGGGTTGGCCTGTTCCCTGGCCTCGCTCACCCATCTCTCTCACTTTTGGAATTTTCTGTGCTAGCTTCTATCTAGTTGAGTTTTAGACATTTAAGCCTGTGGTAAATTTTGCCTGATGTTGTCTAAGCACCGAAAGAGCTATAGTCTGCAAAGCTTCTTTTCAGTAAATTCAGGATTAATGAAGAAGGCCTCTCTATTGTTGGAATGTCTAATACAATTATCCACTGAATGAATGGACTAGGCAGCAGTGGAGGGCTCCCAGGTTTGTGGCGGGGAATTGTCTGTTTTAACATCCATCTGTTTTCATTCCCTCTGATCCATTATCATTCACCTAGAGTTATAACATGATGAATATCATTGTGCAGAATGCCATTTGATGCTGGGGGGAAACAAAACCACTGTAGGTCTGCCTTCTATTGAAAACGTGAAATTGCCTTGGTGGAAGGGACGGCGTGATTGATTCAGAGATGCTGTTTCAAGCAGAGGCATCCTTTCCCATGTGGACTGTTTGATTTTGTTAATTCCTTTGGATGATCCTTCTGCTGCATCTTTCAACGACAAAAAAATATATACAAAAATGAGAATAACTATGGACAATCATAGTGCTGCTGAATTTGTGGAGTTAATTGAAAAAAATAATAGTATTCACAACTTTCCCCAGAAGGCACCTTTGGTTTATGTTCCCAGTGACATTAAACTCCTGTACGTAAACACGTAAGCGGGATGAGAATCTTGATGACCCTGCTGACAGGAAATAAAGAAAGGAACTTTACAGGCAATTTCCAGTGTCCTTGTTGGTCAGCAAATTTGGAAGTGAATGAAAAAAAGAGAACCAGAAATGCATATTAATGATGGAAGGCCTATAGCACAACAGGACTGAGATAAGCAGTAGCAAGAGAAACTTAAAAATGCCCCAGTTTATCTTTTTTAATGACTTACCCTTATGATGTACTTGTAAGCAACACAGAAATTACCTTGTAAATAAAAGGACAAACTCACTAGTGTAAAAATAACTTACTGAACTCAGTGTAAATTCTTGTTTCTAGAAAGTGACCCTTAAAATATTGGTAAAGCAAATACAATTGTTAAACTCAATGCATTGTCTAACTGGCTGTATCTAAACTGAGACCTTTCATTAACAGTCATCTCCTGGATCTTGGTTGTGCTCTTCAAATACCATACATATAAAAAAAAAAAAATACTGTCCTGTCACTTAAAGAAACAGGAGGGAAAATACCCTTTGGAAATCCAAGTCCAGCAAAACCCAGGGCAGATAACTGTCTGGCTCCCCACTAGCCTGTAATTACCCAAGGAAGCAGCTAGATTTAGCTATCTTCCTTCTTTAATTGGCACGCAAAAGATTATAGGATTTTATTAGGACACAAATGACACCGATACGAGTGTGATTGAGGCATGCAATGCATGACTGACTACTTGCATTAAGAGGCTTTGCACTACGCATGGGATTTCTACCTTTGGTTTTAAATGGCTTAAATTTAAATGACGTTTCTATGCTACATTTTAAGAGGATGATATTTATTTTAGCACTTGGCTAAGTACGGTAGGGCAAGACTGTTGCCAGACAGCAGAAACCCTTCTAAAAGAGGCTGTTGGGGGCCAGGTGGAAGTGGGTTAATTTTCAACTGCTCTGTTGTTACAATTGGATCAGGAACATAAGAACACAGAGGAGAGATGGGCATTGAAGTGTCCACATCGAAGCCTTTGATGAGTGTGTTAGACACCCAGCTGCCAGCCTGCCACTGCTGGGGACACCAGCCTGAGGAAGCCACCATCCCTGGCGAAGACCGAACTGGAACACAAGTGGGAGCAGGCAGCAGGAGATTTCTTGGCTTCCCTAATGTCCACAGTTCCCACTGACACTGAATCTCCTTCATGGATTTTTCCCCTTATATATGAATCTTGCTGGACTTCTTCAGGTTTTATCTCAGAACATCTTTCTAATGTCTCTCACATCCAGAACTACAGGCTGCCCCCCAGGGAAGGGAAAGCAGCTGAAGATGTAAGGAATTAAGTCAAGTCAGTCCAACAGAGCAAAGGCAGCCCCACACAAGGAAGGGAGCACCCAGAAGCAATGGTAACGTGCTGCAATATCTGACTGTGTGCAATAAAAGGTGATAACAGGAGGATTAAGTCCTGCTACCACTGTGATACGTAGGACGGCCCTGTGCAGGAGCCCTGATCCAGGCACACCTTCCTCAGTGCTGTCCTTGGGACTGGGCACTGCACAGCTGTTCAGGTGGCTACCAAGCCAGTCCCTGTCCCAAGGGAGTGCCCAAGGACCAAGCCTTGGCCGAGGTGGTCCTGGAGAGAGGAGAGGGCCTGAAACTGCAGGGAAACAAGAAGGGAACTACAGCAGAGCCCGAATGAAATCTCAACAAGATGAATGGATGGGGAGCAGGAGCTAATGTACAGGGCCTCCTGCCTCCATCTCCCAGGAGCCTTAACCCTCGGTTCCCGTACACTGCTCCATGTCCCACCTCCGGCTCTGGTTGCCCAGCTCCTCTGTCCTGCACCCTCATCACCAGCTCATTCCCCGATTGTTCCCTAACTCGTCCCTTGCCCCACGGATTGTTCCCTGGCTCATTCCTCAACTCTTTCCGTGTCTCTCAGCTCTTCCTGTGTCCCCCAAGTTGTCCTGGACCCCCAACTGATCCTTCAGCCTGTCCCTCGGTTCATCGTTCCATCCTCAACTCATCCCGCGTCTCGTTCCCTGTCCCTGGCTCACCCTCCGACCCCCAGCTCACTCCTCGCCCCCGGGTTCACCGTTTCACCCCCGGCCCATCCCGCAGCTCATCCCTGGTCCCACGGCTCGCCGCAGACGGTCCCGCGTCCCCGGCTCGCCCCCGTCCCCTCCGCTGGTCGCCGCATCCCGGGCGGCCC